>VZRZ01004547.1:531369-757583 GCA_013398175.1 Climacteris rufus
GCGTTTTTGAGGGTTTTGGGTAGACGCAGGAAAATGGGGGGGGGGGGGAGGAGGATGCACACCACAACATGCAGCTTCAAGGAATAGAACAGTGGAGACATATTTGTCCACAATCAAAACCAAGTCAGAGTTACTCACAACTTGCCTGTTGTCAAGTATTAGCTTGAAAGTCCTCAACTGTCCCACAGATATAAACATCTAAATGTCATTTAGCACTAGACATTGAGGCTAATTTTCCTATTTAGTGATTCTATCATTTTGTAAAACGTGTACAAGATGCAACATCATTTATTACAATAAACAGAGAGGAAAGAAGATTAAAATTCTGATAAAGGCATATTAGCTTTTCTTGGCAAAAGAAAAAAACTTCATGTTTGTGGATCATTCCTGAGATAATCATATTCTCTTTAAATATAAAAAACATTCTGTGTTTGTTCTGGAAAGCATCATGAATATTAATACAGGATAAATGCAATTTGTCGATTTTGGAGATTAGTGAGATTTTTCCTTCAAAAGATTTTTGTAAAGCCAGCATATAGATCTTGAAAAGCTAAAGACACTACTAATCTGAGACAGATTTGTGTGTGAGCATTTGTACCATAAATCTGGTAGAAAGCACACTCAGTTTTAAAAATAAAGCCAAACTGGTAGCTGTTTGAGTCAGTTTGTACTCAGTCCTCCTATGTGAGAAAGGTGTACAGTTTTGGAGCCATTTAAGCTCATAACAGCACACTGTCAATGATAGCTTTGAGGAACTTTAAAGGCTTAGAAAATTCTAAGGAAATGAGGAAGGAAGAGTAGAAGGAGCATGTCAATTTATATTTAAAATATCTTTTTTTAACAGTAGGTAAGATTCTAAGTCACACGTATGCAATGGGTACTGTTTGAATAAAGACAGAGCCTTTCACCTTACGACATATTCTGTCAGCTCCCTACAACACAACTCAAGTGTAATGTAAAACCCCAACACCTTTCCCACTTCACATTTGACAATCCATCTTACTTGTAGAAAATGCACAGGATTGTGGACATTGATGCCCAATTCTCATCTCCTCAGTACAGTCTTATACAACTAGAGAATGTAATTTAATTTGTGTTGCAGTTTTCTGATGTCAATAGCTAGTATAATGATATATTTGCCAGCTTCATAAAGGTACAAAGAGATAAAATAATTTTTAAGGATGGGCAGAGAGTGTTTCTCTTCATTTACAGCTATCTTTAACCATATAGTTGCTGAAGAGACCTATATAATAGGATAAAACAATGCAAAGACAATTCAGAGATCAGGACTTACACCTACCACTCACCAGAAAACTGCAGGGAAATGTTGCAGGGAAAAGGAATGGCAGTAAAGGCTCTAGTCAGGATGCAAAAGCATCACAGTTACATGTGACAAAAACAAACTAATCCCTAAGACATGGTTTATACACTTAACGCCTTTAAAAACGTCAAACTTGATCTGAGAAGAGTTGGAAACAAAATTATGGATGCTTCCCTAGTGACACCAGAATACAGGTTTCTTCCTGTGTCAGTAAGGTTTAATACAAAAATAAGAGATGCATCTTGCTGGTGGAAATCACTGCTCCTGTCATTAGTGTAGAAAAAGCTAAATAAAAGTCACGAGTAGTATGGTTAGTTTATTGAGAGAGTTGGAAAAAACTCCACCCAAAATAAAAGAAGAAAGTCTTATTTCCTTCTTATATCATGCACAACAATTTCTGAGAACAAAAGTATGTAGGGGAAAAATTTCAGTTTGGATATGGAAAGATTTCTAAGCCATTGAAATTCAGAGACTACACAAGAAAGGGGAAAACAGGGAACATGGCAGATTTTCTGACAACTGCAATCAAATACCACAACAAAATTAAACTCGTCACAGAATCACAGAATCGCAGAATCAGCTAAGTTGGAAGGGACATACAAGGACCATCGAATTCAAGCCCTGGCCCTGCACAGCTCCATCCCCAAGAGTCACACCCTGTGCCCAAGAGTGTTGTCCAAACACTTCTTGAACTCTGTCAGGTTGGTGCTGTGACCACTTCCTTGGGAAGCCCGTTCCAGTGCCCAACCACCCTCTGGGGGAAGAACCTTTTCCTAATATCCAAATAAACCTCCCATGACACAACTTCAGGCCTTTCCCTCAGTCCTGTCACTGATCACCACAAAGCAGAGATCAGTGCCTGCCTCTCCTCTTCCCCTCACAAGGAAGTTTTAACTGCATTGCGGTGTCCCCTCAGTCTCCTCTTCTCCTGGCTGAACAGACCAAGTGACTGACCCCAGACATTGCAAATCACAGACTAGAATTAATTAACTAGAATTAATTAATTAACAACTCAAAATGCAAAGGAAGAGATTGAAATAAAAACTTGTCTTGCTGTTTTAAAAAAATAATATAATCTAACACTTTGCCAAAAACACATTGAGCAAGTCTGAACCATTTTGAACTTGTTCAGCATAGAGAGAAACAAAGTTCAGATTTAAACCAGTTAATTTAATCAACTGAAATTGCCCAATAGCTAGAAAAAAAAAAAAAAGCAAATTGTTTACGCCGTAGTATAGTTTTGTGAAAGTCACATCTTTCTTTTCTGGGGATGAGCATAGGGAAGAAGAACTGACATATAACAAGACGTTTTCTCCACTGCCCTAATTGTAATGTTTAACTTGCTCACTGCAATTTTACAAATCCAGATTATTATGTTGGAGAAAATACTGGGCAAAGACTCAGGATTTACTTTAATTATAGGATTTTCAAAATGATAAAAGAATGCTTGGGATAAAGGTGCAGGTTAAAAAAAAAATCAGTTTAATGTGGCCCAAAAGTGTCAATGAGAAATCTGAGATACTGAGAAAGAAACAACTAATGTTCCACAGGATAAATGTGGTTAAAGCCTTCAGTGATGATCAGCTTCTGGAGCTATGATTCTATACTGCTCTCCGGGAAAAATAAAAATCTTATCTGTAAGAATCTAGATTAAAAAAATTTGTTGCAAACCAAGTGGTTTAAGTGCCCTTTGGAAATGTTAAAGATTGAAGTTAGAGACATGGAGAACTGCTACAGAGGAGTAATAAGCTGATGTTATTATCTCAGATCAAATAATGAAAACCTGTTCAAGGAGTTATGCTGCTAGAACAGGAGGCTGTGACAATATAATCCATTTAGCTTCATAGAACCCCAGCTTTGTTTTGATTTAAGCTCAAGAACTGGAATAAGCCTGTTTCAAAAATAGAAGCACTAGCATCAAAGCTTGATTAGAGAAAGTCTCTTATCTTCCCTGCTGTTCCACTGAGAGGCTCTCAGGTATGCCTCACGTTTGCTCAGACAGAGGGAAAACCAGTCCCTTCCCTGTGGGGAGCTGATCTCTCTCATCCCATGGTTTCTGCTTATGCCAGGAGAAAATTCTGTGTTTAAAGGAAGAACCTGGCCCCTTCTGTGGACATTACTGTAGAGGAGAGGCAGGCTTCTCTGAGAGGCAGTTTGTGACATGAGAGCCAGAATTGCCTTCTTTAACTATATATTGTGGGATAGAGTCCTTTTCTAGAAATCTATCAGAAGCACAGTGGTGTAGTGGAGATCATAAAGTGGCTGAATAAATAGGGGAGGTTAATCCAAGAGCATCTTAGGAACTGGTATTATAAAAATATATATTCACAGTGCAGCTATATTACAAGGCAGATTAAATTAACCACAACTGTTGTCAAAAGGTTTTGATGCAAGGATTAACGTATTTGCACATGCCTACATGAAGACTAAAACCACAAAGTCCAGCAGAAATTAGCAGAAATTTCCTATACTTGCACAACGGTTTTCTGGTATAAATAAATGCATGTAGTCATGTCATTAAAGCCTGGGTCATGAAACATAGAACATGCCTCATTTTCTGTGTATCCAGCTGGACACCAGAGCATTGGATTTACAGATGTATTTGAATGCTGTAGGTGTGGCTGAAATCAATGAGAGCTGAACCTAGAGGGCTATAGAATTCTAAACAGTCTTCAAGTTCTGATATCTCAAATGAAACATGATAGAATAAGCAGGCACATTTTACTTTGGTATACTAATATCTCCTATTTTGATTTACAAAATATTCAAAATCCTTTTTTCAAGATTTTCTTCCCTACATCAAATCCTTTCTTCAAGAGTCTCTTCCCTACATCAGCCTTCTTTCACCAGCAGTTATGCCATGGCCCACTAGTTCAGTGTGTAAATGTACTTAGCTAAGTCCATGCCCTTAATTCTTTATGCAATCACTCCCTATCTGCTTCTTTATTTTATTCTTTTCAACTTCAATTAACTCCCATTTCACTTAATTTCTTCATCATCTGATTTGCATCAGAATCTTGTCCTTGTCTTTCCACCCTGAAATGCAGCTTTTTCATCAGGCATTCTTCTTCCCCCCCTTTCATCAGATGTGGGCACAGATGTTACAGAAGATGAGAAAAAGACAGACAGCTTCTTTTCTCCATGCTTTAATGTCCATGCTTATCCTGGTCCAGAACAGTTATTGCAGATCAAGTTTGCATTATTGCTGTAGCATGAGCCTGACTCAGTCCAATGATGATGGAATAATTTGACGTATCAGCCAGTAAAACTAAAGTCTCTCTTGAAGATGTATAAATTCAATTACTTTAAGATTGTGCCTTGGCTAAATTTCTGCAGTATTTCAGTCACCGAAAAACACACATTCTGACAAAAAAAAAAAGGTGCTGCTACCAAATTTAGAACCACTGTTCAAGATCCTAGAGGCACTGTCTATATTTTGCAAGTTTACCAGAATTCTTTTAAAAGGTAAGTTTGTTCTTAGGAGTGTTTTTCTTCCTGAGATTAAGTCTAATCACTAGCATCCAACATTTAGCCAAAGTTTAATCTTATCCTCTCATTACAAACAGTTGAAAGCTTGATTAACTTTCAGAAGAGCCAATGAACCAGCTTTGCCATGAAGATTTCCAGACAAAGAATTCTAGTTTTTAAGCAGATATTGTTTAGGTTACAGTACATAAGATTAGAAGCTATATTGTGCCACCCCCATTTTTATACCTTAAAATGGCATGTAAAAAAGTAGACTTTTTCTTCAATATAAATGCAGATATAAAACTTCTGGTTTTCATAATGTTTCTGCCACAGAACTTCAATTGCAGTCAAGTTAATTCAGCTCAAAGATTCCAGACTATTAGGACTGAGGAAAGCACATAGTGCAATTTATTCTCTAATGATATTGTATAAAGGCAAACCTATCGCTGCTAGTGTTGAAATACATGGCCTTAAATGAAAAAGGAAGCATAAGTTAATTAAACCCTAGAGTGTCAAGGTTTTAAAGACCGCTCTACTGGGAAGCAGTGAATAACTGAAACCTTTAAACAGCTGATTAGAATAACACTCATATACCAGCGATATTGTTTTAATTTATTAGCTGAAGAGATACTCTGTTGCAAATATAAGAATTCAGAGCAGTGGCTCTTTTACTTTGCTAGACAGAAAACAGTAGGTTGCACGTATATATTTTATAATCAATTTATATAAATTCGTATTTGAAGAAAATTCCACATGTCCAGTCAGGTTACAGCACCTCTCGCATCCTGTCAGATCTGAGTCGAGAGAAAGTAGCAGTGCATTAGCCAGCATGGAGCACTCCAGCTGCAAACAGGGAAATTCAGACTCTTCATCCAGTCTGTAAGAAGGGCTGACAGCTCTTCTCCTCACCCAGCTAAAATGGCTGCACACCCAAGAATGCCTGCCTGGAACAGTTAGTCCATCACAAATGACTGCAAGGCAGCTTCTGCTTACAGCCTGATCCACATGTTGCATCTCCACTTCAATCCTGTCATACCTCTTACCTCTTTACTGGGATGGGATAAAGAGCAGGCATTTTTCTCCTTTCAACATCCAGTTCACTGGTACAGCTCTCCTGTTGCTTAGATGAACAAATTAAAATCTTCGTGTCAAACATGCACTCTTGAGGACAAGCTGATAACACTGGGGATAGCACTGTTTTCAGTCTGAGGCACTTGCTGTATTTGTTTACGGAAAACAGCATCCTCTACTAATGATGCAGTTATTCTGGAAATATTCCAATTCAGTTTAAATTAAAAGCATCACTTCTACTAAGAGAGCTGGCATCCCTAGAGAAAGGAACAACAATTGTTCCCTTCCTGTGCAGCTCGGGTGGGGTATGGGACACACAGTTCCCTTTGGTGATACAGGGAAATGAACCCACATCTCTTAACTACCATACTTCTCTAAGTAGGGTGAAAATCAGTAGTTATTTTGGCCTATGTCTACAATCATTTGTTTTGGTCCTTTTCCACTTCTAGAAAACCTTTACTTGCTTTTGTAATCAGCAACAGAAACAAAAATCTTTTGTTCCCCTGGGGAAAGCACAAATCCTCAGGACAGAGACTCATTTTATTTTCTGAAGAACATCTCAGCACTACACTTTGTAACTGTGGAGCTGCCAATCCATCTCAGAACTGTGATACCACTAACCATCAGCCTATGTGCCTCCAAAGGTGGGCTTCATCCTCAACCTAGAGGACCTGGCAAGACCATTAAAAGCAAAGATCAAGGGCAGCCAGATTCTAAAAAACTGGTTGTTAGGAAACTTCTCTGAGAGAAGTCTGAACACCTCAGGTAAGAAGGTAAGAAGAAAGACTTCCCCACAGTTCCCTCAAGCCTTAAAACCTAATTTCTAGGGCAGTTAATAGAGAAAAGGATTGATGGAGCACTCCTTCTTCTAGCATTCCTATAAACCTGTTCTTTCCTTTTAACTTCTATCTGCCTGTAAACAAAGCATTTTAATAGAACACCTCTCTTAAATAAAATAACACTATTTTCTCTTTATTTTGAAAGCCTTTTGAACCAAACAAAGAGTCCTCAGGGTTTTGCATGTGTGGCTATACCAACCTACCAGCAAGCTGCACAGCCGCTGGGGCCTGATTGGGACAAACATGGGAGCTATAACTTAGGACAAGCCTTAACTAGCAGAACAAGGGCTAAGTTCAGATTTAAAGGGCTGCAATAAAATTTTGTCCCTCTCGAACTGTGAAAGGAAGTTAAACCTAGTGTTTAATGAGTCACCTCATCCTTAGCAGACATGAATCAATTGCCTTCATAATATGTTATTAAAGGGAGACAAGACAGCCCCACAGGGTAGCTTACTGGGGAAGGCTGTTCTACAGTGTAACCAATGCTAATGAGAGGCTTTACCTCTGTTAAGGCCAGCTTCTTGCTTGGGTAAATTCTACTTCGTGGCTGAGGTCTGTCAGGTCTTGCCTGTCAACAAAGCTTAACCGAGGCTGTCACTGATCTTGTGGTGATGTGCCTTCATGCTGCTGGCTGCCCAGTCCCTTTCTGAGTGCTCTGCCTTTGCACTGCCTGCTCCCAAGAGAGGGTCCTCCTCACGTCAGCTAATAACCAGCTCTCGCTGCTTTAGCTTGAGACATGCACAGCAAACAGAACACTAATGCAGTCCCCCAGCACAGAGCTCTGAATAGATGTCTCTTTGCAAGGCTCCTGCGGTGTGTAAATGTCTCCTACCCTTTCTGCTCCCTACTGAAGGACTAAACGTTCACATCTCAATAGCTCCTGATCTTTGTCTTAATTTAAAGTTGGCCATTCAGCCCAGGCACAATAAGGCATTAATCAGATGCCCTAGACTGTCAACATTATTAGAATTACAATTTTTTCCCCGCTTTAAATTCTTTCTTTACTCTTTAAACAGTAAACTGTAAGTGTCCCAAAACTTACCAAAAAAAAACCCCAAAACTGGAATTCAGGCTTATACAATGATCTTTTTCTTTTATATCCCCTTTTCCCTCTGTAATTTTTGAAGGAAGAGATTTAGAGGAAGGAAGGGAAAGAGTCTGCTTCTTCTGTGTCTACAGGCATTGGATTTATCCACAGAAGGCCTTTCCCATGAAAGTTAAATCTTGAAGTTTATGCAGATATATCACTGCATAAAACATTCCCAGACAGTATTTTAGAATTTTATTAGTAGGAGTGAGGGATCAAAACTTTCCCCTAGAAAGTGATTTTAGCATCTTTAATGATTATGTGCCAAAGAACTGGAGGCCAATGTCACAAACCTACACTTCCTTTGTCCAGTACAACTAAGGCTCGGTTAAGTCAAAGAAATGTCTTTAAGGGGAACATTAAATGTAAGCCATTCATAGCACTAACACAAAGCCCAACAGAAAGAGTCAGAGAGAAAGAGTCTGTCTCTTCAGCACACTGCTGTGGTTTCTGCAAGGATGTTTTTCCAGTGCCAGGATAGGTTCTAGTGGAAAAATTCCTTCTTAAACCTCTCAGCTTCCAGTAGTCACTATAGCAAAGTGATACTGCAAATGCCATTCTGTGTCAATCCATGCAAATTGGAAATAATTCCACTCATGTATACAGATTCAGCTTTTATGCTCAGGACAGAACATAGCTTCCATTTTATGTCTGAGTCAACAGTGTGTGTCACACAAGACAGAACTGCAAATATCTTAGTTTCAACATTGAATTCAATATCTGAGCAGCTAGATCCACCTTTATTCTATATAAAGTATTGCTTGCACCATCTGATTTTAGGGATTATGTCAAAGATCATATTCCCATGCATCCATTTAATTTGTAAAAGTAAAGCATGACAATTTCTAGATGCAAACAGAGAATATATTGATCTACTTTTGGCAAAATTTTGCAATGAACTAGCAAAAACCATCCCTGTCTAAATAATCTATCACTAGCTCTTCCCATGTTATCATTTATTATATACAATCCAAACATAACATTTCAGTTTAGGTTACTCTGATGTTTAAAATTAATGTCTTAGCAAACAAGACCCTGCTCTCAAATTCTTTCTGTACCAATAAATAAGAAAATCCCATGAAATGTAAGGACACAAGATACAGAAAATTGTATTTTCCTCCCATCTCCATAGTTGCTTCCTATACTCTGCTAGTCAGGAAGACATCGAGTAAAAAGACAAGCAGTCTTGTCATGCATGTACATAGCATGTATGTGGAACTATTTTCTCTATTTTTTGATTGGTAAAGCCACAATTCAGTCAAGTAAGATTTTCAAATGCTGTACTACTTCTGATGAATTCCAGTTCAGATGTCAAATTCACTATACCTTGGTCTCTTATCTCCTTGTGTGGCTGCATCAGCCCCATATCAGATTCCCTATCAGCATCTGCACAAGCAGGGTGTAGGAATTATCCACGTTTGAACCCAAGTGTCAGCAATCTGTTTTTCAGTATAGAACTAGTCTTGCTCATCAGTTTCAAACACATTCCCAAACACACTGAAAATGTCTTTGGAAAAAATAGAGGGAGAAAGACAAGTTGTGTACTTGACAGTGATTTTAATCATGGTAGGCTTCTTTCTTTTCTTCCAAATCCACAAAAAAAACCCCCGAGTTTTACTGTGCTGCTGGCACTTTGTTGTCATACAAGAAGCCACATGTAGGCCTTTCATTCTGCACCTTTATTCTGCCTTGTGTTTCAGAGAAAAAAGACAGGATCCTGCAATTCTAGGGACACTCAACCTGTCTTACATCAGCTTGCTGACAGATCTGACATTGATAATCATATTTATTGCTGAATACAATTTTGGAGCAACAAATTACAAGGCACTCTATAAACATGAGCCAGAGATTTTGTGTCATCTGTAAAACAGTATAAGTAATGATCACATGGACAGAAAGCTGACAGATAAGGCTTTTTGTCTTAGCTTGATAGAAATGAGCAATCAAAATATCCCACATTTTAGAAGGAAAAACTCTTTGGGTTCCAAGTAATAAACTTAAGTGAAAGCCTATGGCTTAGACTATGAATAATAACAGTCAATAAAATTCATGAGTGTATAATAAAGAATTAGTAACTGAGTATACATCTCCAAACAGTGATTAGGCTATTCATTTTATTCAGTCAATGTGTTTGAGAGCCACTGGATGACACCAGCTGGCTGACAGAGGTACATTGGGGAATGAAGCCTGAGCATGTTTTAGAATTATGCAGTGAAGTTTTGTCTGATGCAGTTTGTTCTGAGAATGCATTTGCAATCTCCTACAGCATATATTATTGTCAAGTACCATACTGCCCAGGTACAAGACTGTATAAATGGCAAACTGTTCAAACAAATTGATAGGAATATTTCTTTCCGATCTGACCTCTTTAAAAAAGAAATTAAGAAAACAAAGAGCTCTGAGAATTGGCCATTTCAGATGATGGCTCTGCATTTTTAGCCCCTGATATTATTGTTTTCTAATTTTGAAAAATAATCTGTTTGGGTACGTCATACCAGCCGATTGTGCAATGTAGTGGTGTACACGCTCTATCACAGTATATACATTTGTTTGGGTTTCATTCTTCTCATACTGAACAACATCTTTCGGCATCTTCCTGGTTGTCTGCTCTCAGCATGTCATAACTCCTCCAGCTCATGCCTCATGGGGTCTTAAAATTCCTCTGTAGTGCCTGAGCATTCTGCTACCTGACATGATTTTGTCCTTGTGAGGTAATTACACACTTGGAAATGGATAACCAAGATACCAAACACTGCCTAGCTTTCCCAGGCTCACACATTACGTACATACCAATTCAAAAAGCCACCTTATATACCAAACCACCTTTAATTTACAGAGTTGCATTCTTTATTGCTATCTCACCTGCTCTTCCTTCTCCTTTCTGCCTTCTTAGCCTTGGAAAGGTTTCTCATTTAACCACATGGGGAACACCTCTTCCCTCTTTCAAATCCCTTTGGGGCTTATCTCATTGCCAAAATCATCTTCACAACTGACAGCTTGTATTTAGGTCAATAATGGGGCATAATTTTTCCCAGAATCACAAA
Organism: Climacteris rufus; assembly: GCA_013398175.1. Lineage (NCBI taxonomy): Eukaryota > Metazoa > Chordata > Aves > Passeriformes > Climacteridae > Climacteris > Climacteris rufus. The sequence continues at coordinate 542,200 of VZRZ01004547.1, forward strand.
AGAGTTTCTGCAAGAACACTGAAAATAAAGTAACCACAAAGAGAGATGCTATCTTGAGACCTGTTTTGGTGGCAACAGCACAATGTGAGCTTTTGATCATCTGCAAGGCTTTTATTCACAGATCAACTTGGCTTCATGTCAGCAATAATGGGAGTGATGTTATTTTCCATTTTCCAATAACACCTTTATGGCATTATGTTATTTTTCATTTTCAGATAATACTTGCAATAAGACATAAATCAAGCCAGAGCTGGGAGAGGACTTATTTGAAAGACAATTTTCCTTCAGTGAGTGAGTGACCTTTCTTAAAAGTTCAGAAGTTGTGCTGGAAAACCATTCATTCATTTTATCATATAACAAATAGGTACATTCAACTCTGACTTGTTGCCAAGCACCTCGGTTCCTCTCATTCCATTTCAGTATAATGCACAAACTAACTATAATAATTTATCAGAACTATTCTCTAAAAGTGGTCCAAAATCAGCCCCCCTATTTTGATGTCAGAATCTGAATATGAAAAAATTCTATGTCTTCTCAACTTCCCTCTGCACCCTGGTTTATTGGTCACTAGCAGTAAAAGAGATTGGAAAAAAAGTGAGTTTCCACAATAGGTGAAACTGCTCTCACGTGTCTGTACAGTGGATGCAGGCAAACTCTAGTTTCCCCTTCTCTACCAACTTCTTGAAACCCGTAAGGATATACCCCTTACAGGACTTTGATCTTTTAGGGAGGAAAGCAAAACAGGAAATACCAATGTATCTGAGCTAAACAAAGGCAACCTTAGAAGCACAATAGGCAGAATTCCACTGTTCCCTTCCCTTTTCTTTACCCTTTCTGTTCATTTTATCATGTACAAGTACATTTAGGTCCTCTCTTTCTTAATTAAAGCTAAGTCACTAGTTCTATACCTCAGGGATAAATACCATGAGTAATGTTTGACACTTTCATTCATGACCTGGATGATTTTACTGAGTGCACCCTCAGGAAGTCTGTAGATGATACAAAACTGGGAGGGGTCTTTGATACACCAAGTGGTTGTGCTGCCATTTAGGGACACCTTGACAGGCTGGAAAAATGAACAGAGAGGAGTGAAGTTCCACACAAGGAAATGCAAAGGAATTCCTGCACCTGTGGAGGAGTAACCCATGCTCTGGTACAGGCTGAGCCAACAAGACGGAAAGCAGATTTTCAGAGAAAGACCTGTAGAAGTTGAACATGAGCCAGCAATGTGCTTCTATGACAAGGGAAGTCAGTAGCATCCTCAGACGCTTTAGAATAACTTTTGCCAGCAGATCAGCAGAAGTCATCCTTCCCTTCTACTCACCTGGGATGCAGGGTCCAGTGCTGGACACACCTGCACAGGAGAAACCAGGAATGAAAGGTTGGGAGCACTTGTTAAATGAAGAGGGTCTGGGTCAGCTGGGGTTGTTTACTCTGGAGAACAGGCTCAGGGTGGGGATCTTACCCATGAGCATAAAAAACTGATGGAGTAGAGAAGGTAGAGCCAGACTCTTCTCAGTGGTACAGTGACAGGTACAGTCCACAGAGACTGTGGACACAGACTGAGAAAGAGGAATTCTTTTGAACATAAAGTAAAACCTTCTTATTGTGAGAATGGCTGAACACTGGAAAAACTTGTCCCTGACAAGGCATCTGGACATAGACTGAGCTCTACAGAGGCTTTGTACCATTTTAAGAATTTCAGGAATTTTAAAGGAATGTGAGGTCTCCCTTTAGAACATCTAATTCATTGATGTCACTGTTTCAACCTGCTCTGTCTAATACACCCAGCTTAGTTAGAGTATTTGACTGTAATTTTGTTTATACCTATTGGTGAAATGAATTTCTTTTTTTTCTTATTTCTTCTTTTATTTTTTTTTAGTTTGCAAGTTTCAAACAGATTATGTCTTTTCTGACAACATTATCCAAGACTCATAAAAATATGTTTTATTTGTTACAAATAAAAGTTCATTTTCCATTTTAAAAAGTCTGCAAAAATAAATTGTAGAATAGAGAAAACTTGGAGCAATAACTACTGCATTTTTAAAAATAAAATTTCATGTTAGTTAGGAAAAATTACTTTAGGCATGATGATACTAGAGGTTTTCAAGATGCAATTGGACAGGGTGATAGATAATCTTGCCTAGGCTCCCCTTGCCATGAGAGGTTGGACTGGATGAACTTCTGAGGTCCCTTCCAATGCTGGCTCTTCAATTCTATACAACTTCCTCCTTCACCTTTCAAAATCAGCAGCTTCTCCAGTAAACATTCTTTCAATTTCAACCCTCAAAACCATATTTTTGAAATGAAAATGAGAAACTGAGAAGAACTCAAAATACAGTGTTCACTGGTGCCAAAAGCTAGTAACGAAGGCAGATTTCCAGCTGAAACGAGTTTTAATTAGCATAATTGATGCCATGTTTTTGAGATAGCTGAAATTCTTGAATGACCAATGCAATGACTGTAAATACACACTGAACACCAAATTTGGTCCCTAATCTTCACAAGTGGCTGTGCAATAAGAGGTATTTTTTATGGGCTATTCACTTTGCTGTGTAAGGATTTGTAAGGTTACCGTCACGGAGTACAGCGTAGCTCACAACATACATTCTAGAGCTCCTTAACTCTTAAAATATATTGCATGTAAAATACTGCACTTTCCTATTCAAAAAGTAAAGAAAGCATTCCTGAAATTTTCACTAAAAAATACTTGATAGACCTTGTGTCAATTTTTTTTTAAATTAAATATTCATACAAAGTTTTGTGGGATTTACTTATCACCGGTAATGACAAACTTGTGAATCCTAGAGCAAGCCTATTCCCAGGCATGGATTTTATTTACATGTGGTGACACAATATTCAAGCTTAGGTATCTAAAGTTAGAATTCCAAATCCATTCACTAAGGAATAAAAGAACATACTGATTTTAGACTGTACTTGTTCTAAGCAATAAGCAGAACAGGTGAGTGTAAAAATGTAGGTGGGGAGGTGGGGGAAAGAGGAATAGAAATCATAAAAAATGAAACTAGTCTTATTTCTGGAAAATCAGCGTCATAGAAATGATGAATGCTGGCTAGGTAAAAGAAGCAGCTACCGAAGAGGAGCTTCTGCATTGAACTCGGGAAAAAAAATTACTTGAACCATTGTGTCACCTTGAAGTTAAGTGAAATCAGCTAGGTAAAAATAAAATTTAAACAGCCCCAAACCACAATGTGATTGAGACTCTTGAGTGGATGAAGAGCTCACTGGATTATTCAAGGTGCAGACATAAAGGAAATAGGTGCAACAGCATATGTCTATGAAATAAAAGGGCAGTAATAGCAAGGCTGTTATCTTAGCTGAGTTTAAACAGCTGAAAATTGGAGAAGAAACAGAAACGTGACAGTCGACCTCCTGCAGCTTTCTGATAAACAGTTACGAGAAATGTAACTGTCCTGGTAGACCAGACCATGTTAGTGAACAATACGATGAAACATCCTAGGCAATGAAACACAATTATCTAAACCATTATAATGACATTATAGCTTGACACAGCTTTCACTGAAGATATCTAGCCCTTTCCTAAGTCCTAAATTCAGTCCAAGAATCAATATGGACAAAGAAACATTCCAAGTTATAACCTACAAATAACTTTCCTATTTTGAAAATTGACATCGACAGTATGGACAAATTTATTTTGTGACAGTCAGCCTCAGTGCTAGAGATGTTAATTTATTGCTATAAAGACACAGTCTGTTCAATTTGCAAAAGTAGAGCCTGCAGACCTGATGCTAAGACTAGTTTTGTTCATCACTTTAATGATGCCTGGACCCAAAACCTGTTGAGAGCTGCAGTGGTCCAAAAAAAATTTCAAAAGAACTATGTGCTTTGGCTAGGTAAGAGGGTTGTAAGCCATTTTATGCTAAGACTAATGTATAATGCACCTTTATTATGAGTTGGAAAAATGACTCTGCAATTAGTTTGGTGGATTGGGTATTCCAAAATAGAGGTATGAATAGGAAAAATGCAGTGATTATGTCATGTCTAACATGGGAGAGAAAATCTTGGCCTCAAGAGTGCTCCCTGAGGAACAGAACACAGAGGAATAGAGCACTTTGCCTCATGAGGAGGTGTGATGAACACAGAGGTATGCCACACTGTACTATTAAATGTTTTTTGGGTAAACCCTCTCAGGCAGAGCGATGAACAGGCATAAATGGCAAAAGGCGTGATGCACAGCCAGCTGCTAACTTATGGCATCAGATAAAGTTACTCACAGATAAAGTTACACCTCTTCTTTCTTTGAAACAAGGTGCATATTTACACTGTGCTGAGCACAGTGGTGACATGCAAACAATTAATTAAAATCCATGTCATTTTATAAACTGTAATGCATCTCTTCTTTAACCAGTAATAATTTCATCCATCACTGACTGTAGGCACTGCAGGAAAGTCTATGGGAACTGCTACTAAGCACAGTACTACATAAGAAGTTCTAGCTAAACAGCAGAAAAAAGTAATCTCTTTCTTAGCCTGAAATTAAAGAGAAAGCCTTATGAACAGAAAAAGAAATTTCTGCAGTTGCAGTTTGTCAGTAGGTCTAGTCTAAACAATTTTTGGTCAGAGGAAAAACAGGAACCTGTCTTCCTGACATAATCTATTACATGTATTAAATCTAGTACATTGCTCTGATAAATAGTACTTTAACTTTTATAACTAGTGTATTTCTGTCTGTATTTTCACCTACATAAAAAGGAATTAACTAGATATCTTGTATTCTTGTCAAATTCTGTCTCTGCTTATTCTGCATTTATTTATCGTGCATTAGATAGGTAACTGTAAATACATTATTACCACAATCCAATCACAGCAAATATTATGGAGCATTTGGGAAAATATTTTGCCTCCTCATTTGCAGCAATTGACTTGATAAAGTACCTCATATGCAGCCCTTGTATTTTATTGTAAAGTTATTAGCATGATTGGTTACTAGATATAGGATCTGAATATCTTCAACTGAAGAAAATTGCCACAGGAAGAAAGGTACTTTGCCTTCTTCCTAAGCAGCCTAATTTGATGTGGTACGGGATTTTACATGAAATATATATATTCCATTCATGTGGAATATATAATTTTCCAAACATTTTCCTGTGGGGGCTGTGTCTTTGAATAGAATGGACCTGCTAGAGCTGACTGTGTCGTTCAGAGGCTTATGGAGCATAACTCAGATCTGCCAGATTTTAGGCATTCAGCAAGTTTTTGCTCATTTCTCCTCTCTGAACACATATCAAACCAGGAGCATTGTTGACATCTGGAAAATAAGGTAATTGATTTTACCAGAAAACTACTGGCCAAATCAGATATGCAAGCAAAGGGATCTGGGATGGTCACTCTGGCCCAGGAGCTCACTGATAAGCAACACCTCCTCGAAGGAGTGCTACTGTCCCCTGAGAAAACCATTGGTGCCTCAGGTCAGCAAACACAACCAGGAGTGAACAGTCATCTTGTTCTGTGTATTAGTGGGTCTGAAAAAATTACCGTGCTGGATGCTTGGATAACAACCCCACGCTGAAACATCAGGGATGTAATTTTCAATGGCAGTATCATTGAGCACTTCTGAAAACCATCAACTTCTAATATCATAAAAGTGTCTGAAATACTCAAATTTGCATTCAGATCAGCAAAACAACTTCATCCAAATTGCCCTGAAAACATCAGCATTTCTATATGTTAAGTATGCTAGACTGAATGAGAATTTATCCATTTTCTTAATTCAATAGCTTAATGAATCCACCCTTCCTTCTTTCCTTCATCTTTCCTACAAAATTATATCCCATATATGAGAATTTCTTAAGCAATTCCTTCTACCTGCTAGATTGCCCCACTTAGCCGGTGGTCTACTATGTTACTTAAGGCAAGTTTTACACTTTTGAAAGCAGTTCATTTGCAGCAGACAAGTATTTCTGTTCATTCGAGGATTTGATACAGTCCACTTAGTTACCATGTGCTACAAGATTGTTATATCTCCTATAACATCCTTAGCCATTCCTGGGAGCTCTGCAGTGGCAGCTCTAAACTTTGTAGGCATACTTCTATTCCTCCGCTTTCTCTTTCTCTCTTTTTAAAGCTCAAGACTCACAAAATATTCTGCATAAATAAAAGGCCCCAAAGGTGCATATACCACAAATTCCAAGTAAAATATAAATTTATCCAACCTTGTAACAATAATGACAGAAGAATCATTTTAGTTTTCCTAGTAGAAATGTGGGCAGAGGTTATTAGCTCTGAAAATCCTGGAGCAATATACTGTATCAAAGCACAAAATCCAACTTCCTCCAAATACAAACTTTCTCCTCTAAGAAACACTTTGATTCACAATTCCACTGAGCAAAATAAACATGAATACTCAAATACAATCCTTGTGATTCGCAAGAGAGAAGGTAAGAGAAAGCATACAGCAAAAGATAGCAATGATGCAATAATGACAGTCTCTGTTTTGTTGGTCCACTATCTATCCCTGCAACCATTCATCACTACCTGAATACTTTTGCCAGACTGATTATGAATTTCTATTCTGTATCTTTTAATGCAACCTACCTCGTTATAATCCCCTTGACAGCACAGAAGTAAGAGATGATCTGACAGAATAAGCTGCTAGAAATAAAAGATAGTTTAGCAGAAGAAAGCCTCTTTAAGCAACATATTTCTTCAGGGAAATTCATCATGGATAAGAGCAGTAACAGAGTAATTCTTTAGGAGTTAAGACATGAAATACAGACTGTAGTGGGAAGCACAGCTTTGCCAAAATCCATATGGAAGACTGAAGCACAACACTATGTGGTAGATTTCTAATAAGCCATCAGGGCTATCCTGCAGTGTTCTTAGGTAACAATCCTAAATGGGATATCTGTCACTTAAATGGGAATCTGTCTGTTTAATGACAAATTCAGACTAAATACCTGAAGCTCCTTGGATTTTTGGGATGATAATTGAAAATTAATCCAAACAAAACCATTTGGATGATGAGATTTTTGCGCATACTCATTGCCAGAAACTTATTAAAAGCTTATTAAAAGTAGCTTTAGTATCTGTGCACCTACAGGGGATCACCTAGAACTTACATTTTTGAGTTTAATCATTACTGCAGCAGATGCTATTATTTTTCCTCAGTAGAATCAAATAGTCCAAGAGTGATTTGCTTTAGTCCAGATCAGCACTTTCCAACACATTAAGTGTATTTGGAGCTGGATCATGTTTTGTGAGGGGTTATACTGTTTACATCATGTCCTGTAAAATCTTTAAACTGCAAATTGCAATGTGAAAAAAATGTAATTTCCAGATAACGAAAACTTGTTTTATGAGTCAGGCTTGATACAAATTATTTAATTACATAGTTTAAAATAAATGTTGGATCTTTGTTTTGGTGTTGCCCTCTGTATCTTTGCAGTTGCAACATTAGCAGGTATTTTTGCTAAAGCACAGCTTCATCTTCTTATCAATGAAATCCAGGAATCACAAGACTCCATGGTCTGAAATCTAAAGAAACTGTTGGCTATTTAAATTATAGTACATTTTGTAAGACTGAGAAATTAATAAAATGGGCCGATTTACATGATAGGTGGCACAAAAGTTGAACAGCTATTTTCCATATAAGAATTGCCTTAGGAATGCTGATCCTGTGATGTTGGCATTTAGTCAATGAGGAATTACAGTTCTTTGTTGGCAGAATACATCCATCAGTCCCTGAAAGATAGACACTAAATTTCAGCAAAGAAAATAGCCCCCATTATTACCACCCTGCATTGCCATGCTACAGGGTAGAATGGGATGTCATGTCCCATTAGCTGCATGTTAATGACACCTTGATACATAATTTTCAGTTTTCAGAGCTGATGGATATTGAATTTTGGTTGAGGTTAGGGTTACAGGGGGATCTTGGTGACTTAGAAATTCAAATTCTTGTTTGTTCTTCTTATGCCCAAATTAAGCAAGTGGTTCAAAGTAAGACTCTAAAACAATAGCCATATTATGTCATGGGATGAAATAAGCACCCTAAAGCAGTCACTATTTCCTCAGTCATTCAAGCAAGTAAAATTATTTTGGAACTAGTCAATCAACTTCTTCATGCCAGAAAGAGACATTATGTCTAAATCACAAGTAATCTTTCCTGCCTGTAACGCCTTATAGTACTGCATATAATTCCATTTCCATTCATTTTTGCTAAAGATTAAGAAAGACCAGTTTAAAAAAATATACTAGGGCAGCTCTAAGAAGTAGTTTTTCTCTTTTCTAGAAACAAGGCAAATGTCTGTGGTTTGGAAGACCTGTTTTCTCACATTAGCTGGCATGATATAGGGCCGTAGTTGCCTCTTTTCTACCTTGAAGGGTCTGAAAAAGATTCATTTTCTAGTGAGTCAAATTTAACCATGTTCAGCAAACATACTTAGCAAAAAGCTGTCTAAATAGGGCTTAACAGTCATTTCGCAAATCATTTTGGCATGTGGAGTCTGATTTTTTCCATTTTTCCTTCCTTAAATCTTCTTGAGTCAATTGTAGGAGAAATAACTAGAGAAGCAACATTGGCAACATATTGGAAAAATGATGGTTACAGATGGTATAAAGAATCCTATCCTGTTGAAAATCTATAAAGACTCAGAGAAACAGACAAAAAGAATGAGATATAAAAACAGTTCATATATTCCAAAAGCATTGTTGTTTTGTAGCTTTGTCTCCAGAGTTAACAAAATACACTTGAAATTTAAAAGTAGAGATTGTAACAGGTCATGTTCTTAGCAGTGCTGACCCAAGGTTAAGTCAAATTTGCTCCAAGCTATATTGGAGCCAATACCTTCAACAGGGTAATACTATATTCCCCACTTTTAATAATGTTCTCAGCTTGACACCATCAAATTCTTATATGTTTCTTTGGACAAAAGTAAAGTTTAGATTCCTCAAAAGTCAGTAAGTATGACATTTGCATTGGCTTTTTAAAAATATTTTTTTCTTTTTTTTTTTTTTTTAACAATAGAAGAGGCAAGGTTTACTGAAACACAAAATCTAACCTACAAGTGTCCAGAATGATCATCTCCCACTAAAGGAGTGGACTCTCCACCAACACTCTCATTAATTAACAGCATGAATTTTCTGTGTGTGCTATGGTTTCTATAGAGGTGTTTAGATGCTGACACAAATCTGAAATGAATGAAGACTGTGGGAATCTGTGCGTAGGTGTGCAATAGCCAGGCTGTTGAGAGTTGAGCATGACTGATGTGCAGATAGCAGGCTATGTGCAGAGAATGATAAACATGGTGGGGAAAGATTAGTGCACACGTGAAAGGGAACTTGCTTTATATTGCCTGACTTTGCAGCACACCCCCTCTCTCAAGGTTATCTCCTCTCTCCTCTCCCCATATTTGATTACACTTGACAGTGATGAGTGCTGCAGCCAGATGAGACACACTTATTTTGCTGAACAATCCCAGAGGACTATGAAAGACAGAGCAATCCCCCAGCCAAGGAAGCACTTAGGTCTCCAGGATACAAGGTAGGCTTTTTTTTTTTTCTTTTTTCTTTAGAAATAGAGGTTCAAAGCAGCTGAGGTTATTTGTAAAATGAGGTCAAACTCAGCAAATATCCAGATTGTCAGTTTTAAAAGATGGCTTTATGTTTATCCAAAAGTCCTGCTGCACCAATATAAAATATTTGCAGGACCAGTCATTCCTAAGCCTTCTGTTTTTAGTGAGCCACTCCAGTCACCAACAGCATATAACATTCCCCAAGTCTGGCCAAGACACATAGACAGGCACTACAGGGCAAACACTAGGCTCTGGCAGGCAAGGACCCAGAGGTGCCTCTGGGAAACCCCAGCCTTGGCTATACCTGACAGTGTTCCTCTGCAGGTTATGAGTTAGCAAAGGGACATCAATGCTCCCTTTCTCTCTCTCCCTGTTAATGTCTGGGGGCTGTGAAATTTTGCACAACTGTTGTTGGACTGTCAGGAAGGGATTCTGTAGCCCATTCCCAAGCACCTTCCATTATTTTGTGTTTTAGCTTTAGAAAGTACTCCCCATGCAAAAGGACTGAGTACATTTCTTTCTCCAAACTCCCTGCTTACATCATTCTATGAAGGAAGATTTAAGATGTTTAATTCACTATAATGGTTGGTCACTTCTATGAGAAATCCTATATTCAAACATAAATGGCCATTCCACTTTACTGTGTTCACGACTTTTTTCCTATGAAAGCATTAGTTAGTTTGCAAGTCAAAATATATGTGCACATATGTACATTTATATGTGTGTGTATACATATATAACAGAGGGCAGGTTTAAATCAGGTGTTAGGAGGAAATTCTTTACAATGAGGGTAGCAGGAGACTGGCACAGGTTGCCCAGGGAAGCTGTGGATGCCCCATCCCTGAAAGTGTTCAAGGTCGAGTTGAATGGAACTCTAAGCAACCTGCTGTAGTGCAAGGTGGCCCTGGCCATTGGCAGGAGAGTTGGAAACAGGCGATCTTTAAGGTTCTTTCCACTCCAACCCATTTTGTGATTCTGTGAAATTTAGTAAAATTTCTAAATTCTCAAGAACTTATCACACTCCATAGCAACTTATTTCAGAGAAATCTACTGTCTTTTTTTAAGTGTTATGTTTTATTTTACACTGGGTGGTTTTCCAGCTACTAATGTTTGGTTATTTTATACGTAGATTTGAGGTGGTGACAGTATTTATAACAAGGATTTAAAACTTGATGCTAAAAGAAGGTGACACTAATAGGCACTAAACTTTCCAAAGCTCCTATTATCATTCAAGTGTTGTGACTGTTTTAACACGGTTTTTTTCCTGTGTATAGATGGATTTTTCCATTTTTCCAAAATATAGATGCATTTTTCATAGACACTTAAAAAATACCTGGCCATATTTCTGTGGCAATCTCTGTTATTCATTCAAGTTGAACTGGAATGTTCTGAATGCTTTAATTCTTGTTCTGTTTGGTACAATAAAAATGTTGTCCACATAAAGTTACCAACAAATTATGTTATACAATCAATGACCAATTGAACAATGCTATCAGTCTTGCTGTAGACTTTTGCTTTTACCTGTTGGAGCACCAAATTTACAAATATCTGCTTCTTACTCTCAAATTTACAAATATTGCATTCTTTCTCTCACCGTTATGAGATGTGTGCCCATCACATTGAATGCATTTTAAAATATTGAGTTCAAATCCCATAAAAGGGCAAGACCAAAGATTTCAGTCACATTACTGCTGAAATCCAAAGTTGAGCCTTGACTGTACTTTCCTTTCCTACTGCTGCTGAGGCTATTGTTAGCAATAATTTTACTGAGAAAAGAAGAAGGTGGATTAAAAATAATTTCAGAAAGAAAAAGAATGAGTTGTTAAATAGCAGTGTTCTGCAAGATATACTTAGAATCAATCATTTTACTGTTTTAGCAGCCAGACTAGTGATCATAAAACCCTGTATCTTTCTCCAAGCTCAGTGGTTGTGCTAGCCATTCATTCTGAGAAGACTCGTGTGTCCTGTACATGACTTCACAGTAGGATTATGGATTCAGGAGATAGCTTTGCTCAAAGAGGGGCAGGAAGTGAAAGGAGATTTGTTTGGTGCAGCACATCAGAGTATACAAAAGGAAAAGCAAACCATGAAGATGGAGAAATGGAAAAGGAGGTAGAAAAAAAGGAGTTATTTGTAGTTCATCACAGAAGTTTTGTTCAGTGAGGAGTTCTTCTGCCTTGCCTTACTTTCATTTGGTAACTGAAACTGGAATTCCATTGGGCTAATTTGGATTTGATCACTAACACCTGGAAAAACATTTTTAAACCTGCAAGATCCATAGGAAAAAGAGGTATGCACACAGACCTGACAAATATTTTGGCTCTCCAACCTCTCAGTTGTAGGTATGGCAGTAGCTAAAGCAAAATCTGCAAATGAAGTCATGTTTCTCATTCTCTCATGTCAGCTCACTGGGAAAAAACTTACATTTCTCATAAGAAATACAATGGTCTTAGTCCCTTCCCCATACATGGAGATCCTGACATGGAGGTCTTGCACATTTGTATTTGGCTCAAACTCACCAGTTGCTTCTAAGATATAATGGAACATGAGGGGAAGAATTTTTTAGTCAAAAGATCTTATGGAAAAAACTAGTTACAGAGCTTTGCAATGGCCGCTCTGCTCTGGGAAAAAAAAAAAAACAAAACCCAAACCAACAAACTGAACCAAAGAAACAGCCCCTTTCCCCCAACAAACACCATAAAACCAAACAGAATAAAGAGCAGCCAAAAATTTTCCATGTCATCATTTGCTAAAGCAAATGGGAGCACAAGTACAAGATGCTGATTACAGGAGCCATTCTACTACTGAAGACACAAGGAATCATGAGCTACAAACCTCTGCTCTACATCTGTACCTTGCAGCTGTTAGAAGCAATGAATGATGGATTCTAAAACCTGCTTCTGAGTTTTGAATTCAGTGTCAGTCCAGAAGCATTAATTGTTGGCCATCAAGAAGCAAAGCCTAATTTTTTCTAGTGAGAGAAAGGTGTTACTGTTGAGTTTGCCCGTGGGATGCTGTGAAGGTGTGCCTCCATGAACAGTCAAGTTATTGCACATTGTTCAATGATCAAAACTTAGTGGGAGCAATAAACCCAAATCTCCAGACAGCTGGTAAATAGTAACTATAAGGAGGAACTTCTGATCAAGCCCACTGGGATGCATGAAGGAACTCAAAAGCAGGAGTGCACTAACTTAAGCCAGTTGTCTTTCCCTATCCCCTGACACCTTTTTGTTTTCAAGTCAAGGCATGGGGTATGGCTAAACATTGGCCATCTCCCCCACCTCAGGCTGGCAAGGCAGTGGTGCAGAACATGGGTGATGGCACAATTAACCTCTGTCTCCACGTTAGAGATGCAAGATCCAGTCTTTTGGGCAAACCAAATCAGGATATGCCAAAACCTGACTACTCAGAGGAATTTCCAAATGACAAATAGATCTCTCTCTATCCAAACTCATCCTTGGGCAAAAGACAAAATAAAATGTTTCAAAATGCAGGGCTAAATTTATATATGTGGTGCAATTCTGCAGCTATAATTGTCTATTGGACCATGATAAATGTATTTGTGTTGGGCTTTTCACAGGCATTATTCTAACAAAAACATTTAAATACTTTAAATGGTGATATCACTAAAATTCAAAATCTGTGTATGGTTCTATACATTAAAATACAGATATATGTGGATAATTCTATAACCATAATTACATGTCTTTATAATTGCAATGGTTTGACATCACTGAAACTCCAAAACTGTGTGTGGTTTTATACAGCAAATGTATAGATATATGTGGATGATTTTACAACCATAATTACATGTTTTTATAATTGCAACAGTTTCTGTACACACACACACACAAATGTGATTCTTGATAGATATTCTCCCAAAATATCAAAGGCAAAACAAAATACATCATTTTTCACATTTGTGTGATCCCTTTGGGGCAGTTCCTATACTCTTTTCTCAGGGCTGGAGCTCTAGATATAGCATCCAACCAGCAGGACATAAGGGAGTAACAAGTACTGCAGACTGACTGTAATCAGAGCCTTCTTTGCTCTTAAGAGAATTCAGTGGGTGTTCCAAATTGAAAGATTTTGGCTTAACCTGCTTTTATAGTTATATTCACAAACAATACTGCCTCAGTCACTTTCAATCTCAAGTGTACATGACTAACTAGTAATTTCCTGCATTTGTGACAAGCCATGATCTTCCTTGATGCTGTCAAAGTTTGCAATTACACAGAAAAGCAGTGGCAGGTTGACCCCCAGTAAGTTATTTTGAAATTGCTAGACTTTGCTCTGCAAGTTTAGTCTCTCCTAGCAACATGGGCAGCATATCATTCTGTGCTGGCTTCATTAAAAGAAAACGATTCTGTCTTTCAGTTAAAAAAAAAGAAAAGCTGTAACTGTTGAAGCAGCATGCACCTAATAAGCTACTTCTAAATCTGGCTCCATCATTTCAGTCTGTGGACTAGCAGAACAGAGCTTGCAGAATCCTTCTCAAGTAAGTATTGCTTTCTCTTAACAGCATGTTTTTATTTTTTCATTTAAAATTAATAACAGCTAGTAAAGAAGTCTTCAGCATTGAATTAGTGGTGCTGCAATATGACAACTAGATGCCTGTTGTTAACATGCTCTGTTGTTTCATTTGGCAGACATTACTGTCTTTAAAAGGAAATAGTTAATACATTAAGGTACAAGACAGAAAATTATATGGATGAAGCTTCCTAAAGGTGCAGTGCTGGAAAGCTAATGAAATGATTTATAATTGACTGTCAGGATAGGGTTTTTTTTAATGAGTTATGTATCTTTTACTTGCATAATGCACATCGTGGAACATGTCTATTTGATCTCATCAAAAGTGGAATATGTATTCTGAATATGCTACTGGCCATTAAGTATGAAATTAGCACAATAATTTATATCTTCAAGAAAGGAAAAATTCAGGCAGTGGCATTAATATTAATAAAGCTAATATATACACATTAAACCTAGCTCAGGTGTGTATTAAATGATGAAGCAAAATATATGTAGTGGATGACTTTGTCTAATTACACAAAGTATTAGTCAAACATTGCTAAACCAAACAGAGTATACATGAAATAATTATTTGTATGAAAAACAACATAAATACATAACATTTGCCAAAACAAGCAGCAGTACGGTAGCATGCTTTCTGCAAGAGTATTTAAACAGCTCTGATGGACATGTCTCTTTAATATAATAAATGAGGTGGGACTGTGGCTGTGGAAGGGTAATAAATAACATTTTGCATCATGTTTAGATTGCAACTGTTGTAATAAAAAGGAGTTAGGAACAGGCAATGCACAGGGCTACTTTTACATTTGTTATGCAAAGACACACAAATCCAAATGCAAACAAACATTTTCTATTCTTATTTAGTCATAGCTGCTTATCACCTGTTCCCATAACATGCAGCTCTGATTGCAAACATGCAGGTTTGCAACACTCAGCAGAATGTATTGTAGCTGCATCTGAGATGTTACAGCTCCAGAACTAATATTCTGGAAATGTTTAACACAAACATAGCCTATACCTCCAAGTAATATTATTCATCACAATTTTCTACGTAAGGAAAATCATACTGCAAAAAAAAAATCATACTGTTTAGTTAACTTCCACAGAATACTACATAAATACTCCCCTCCTGCTCAAGTTATCCATCCCCCTACAACCCATGGTAACAGCAGTCAAGAAATTACCATGTATTTCTCTCAGTTATCTTCAAATTACTCAGAACAACACATTTTAAAACATGTTTCCAACCCAACTCATTTATATCCAGGCAAGTTTTTTTTAAGCAAAGTTTTCCAGGACATATTGAAGCATGGAACTGGAACAACCATTTCCTTATTTACTGTGCAATATAAAGTTTTTGGCAGATTATGTATATGCAGAGATAAAGAATGGAAACAGAGATAACAAAATTACTGTGTTACGGTTGTGGTGAACAATAATATATCCTTCCTTTTGCAAGCAACATCAAGCTTCCCAAGGGCCAGCTCTGAAGAGCCCAATAAATTAGAAGCAAATAAAGGAGAAGTTTAGTCTGATATCCCACAGCCCTTCCCAAATTCTCAGGAAAACACAGCATAGGTATAACAAGACCAGTAAATAGTAAAACTTATGGTACCATCCCTAATAGATTAAAGAAGACATCATTGAGCAGAAATGCCACTAATGAGCTTAGACCATTTCCACAGCTATTACTATTTATCAGCTAGAAGAAGCAGTCCTTGGTAACTATTTCTGAGACAGGCTAGGAGGGTGAGGAAGAGGTAGAGAAATGCCGTTGGGAGGCCTTCAAGGGGAAATGGTGACTTCATGATTGAGGAGACAGAATTGCCCAGGTAAAAAGGCTCATCCCTTCCTTATACTTTGTGATTTCCTAATCCTACAAAAGAACGACCCTAATGTGTCGCTAGAGAGCAAGCAAGGAGACACACAGCCAGTCCAGTTAAAACAGCAGCAGCAGCAGCAGCAGCAGCAGCGTTTATTATTATATCCCCTTTATATATGGTAAGAACCCATCAGGTGTTCAACCACCCCCTGAGATGATAGGCTGGAGCCTCACAACACCCGGTTCCAAAACCCTCGGTCTGAATCAAAACATCTCAGAACAAACACTAGATGTTCAAGCTTTATCTGTTTGTTTTGCATAGTTCGTATGGGAAAGGACAATTTCTCAAAGACTCTGTCAGTCACACTAATGAAATCCCACAAACCTAGTACAGGTCAATTGTTTTTGTGAAAGTCAAAACCCCTATAGGGAGCAGGATTTGACCCATTACAAAGAACTGTGAATTTTTGTGTTATGTTCTGGAACAACTTAGTCTAACACATAATTTACCAATTTGAATAAGGTCAGTGGACAGGGAGGAATAAAAAAAGAAAGAGAACACCATAGCAACATCATATTCCTTTGTGGTTTATGCATTTAACAAAGACATACCTTCCAGTCTCAAACTTTCCTCTATGTTTAACATTTAATTACCAGAATTACATATTCCTGCAGATATAAAAAAAAGATGACAAGAAAAACACCACTGTACTGAAAGATCTCTTCAATGTTCCTGGAATCATCAATGGGAGGACTTTGGGTAGGCTTTGTTCACCAGTAAGGTGGTATTGCATCAAAAAGGGACATTATATGGCTTCAGGGACAGCAGAGCCTTGCAGACTGTGTTATCCAGCATAAATTTAGGAATGTATTAAAGTAAAATATGCTGGAATATAAAACATAATTAATTTTAAAATATAGCATAATTAATGAGTGGGAAATATTTTCATTTCACCTGAAGAAAAAGGCAGTGTATCTTTATCCTAAAACTGATTTTGCATAAGAAACTAATTCCATTCCTCCACTCATTTTTCCTCTCTACTGTCTTACGTTTTCTCATACTTTTTTTTCCTCTTCTTAATGATGATGATAATAACGATAATAATTAAAATTAATAATAATAATAATGGAAAAAAAGAATAGAGAAAAAGGAGAGGAAAATGAGAAAAATGGTATACCTAATTTGGAAAGCTACATGACACTGCCATCCTACCTCATAGTAGAACAGGTTTAAAGACTAGACCCAAAGGATTTGACACTTTCCTAAAAATACACATTTTCAAGGAGCAGTGGAAGAAAGTAAGACTCCTCATCTGTATATTCTCAGAAGGATCAATTATTTTACTGTCTTTTCACCAAGCAACTACAAAGTGAACTGGAGACACAGAATCAAATGCTAATGTAATGCAGATGACCTACAGCTCTACCCATCCTACAGCACGGCTACAAAAACGGTACAGCGTGTGAAGAAGAGCTCATGGAGCAGCTGGCTAAGGCAGAAACTGAGCAAGAAAAAGATGATGTTGGCAGAGGATAGAGAGCATTTTGAGGACTCATTCACAGTCAAGGTACGCAGCCGCGGTTGGTCACTTAAACAGAAATCTGATAAAAAAAACCCCTGTTATTCACAGATGCTTTTAACTTCTGTTAGCTAGGAAGCTCTATGTTTCTTGGATGGGGATGAACCTTTCTCAGGCAGGTGATATCACATGCTTTTAGTGCTAAGAAGTTCCAACATGGAGAAAAGGCCATGTGTATATGCTCTGAAATAGTCTAACTAGACCACAAATCAGTTCCTTATATTGTAGACCAGCCTCGTATAATTTTGTATTCCTCTCTTCCAAGCAGTCCATTGTCTGAACTGTGGATAAATGAAAGATCATTTAAACCCTGGAAAAAAAATAAAATCACAGTCTGCAGCTCCATTTCTCTGGCTTTTCTCAGCAAGAGTAAGATTTCTCTTCATGGGAGATTGAAAGGGAAAAAGTCCCTTGGTAATTAAGGGTAGCCAAGTGTCATTAGCTAAGTGCCTCGTACACTTCTTGGAAAACTTTAAAGATATACACAGCAATATGTGTCCAAAGACCCATTCTCTATTGCTAGGGAGCAGACAACACAACAGCCAACAGCTTACAACTGATACTGATTTGGCTGCCTGCACAGTAATGGAAGGTGCTCTGAGAGTATGATAATGAGTACAGTAAGGGCCTGTGTCAAATTCCAGACTGTTGCATTGGAATTTTTAAAAAAAACGGAAATTGGTATATTAAAACATTTTGTGCTTACATTTTTCTGTTCTTTAATTTTTCATTTATTTTTAAAGTTATAAGTATAGCTTGCATTTTAATTGGGAGCCTGTCTCTAATTTTATTGCAGCTGTAGCATTTGCCAGAAAACAGTGTCTCTTGTTTTCATGGTGGTGCAGGATTTATACCAAAAAGCATCTCTAATGGTCAACACTTCTTACAGGCCTACCACAGCTCTGTCTAGTATACAACTATAAATTAAATGAATCAGACTTGCGGTTGTTGACAAGAAAGTTGATACAGCAATTTGTTGCATTACTTTGGTCAGCCTGTAATTGTAAAACAGGGAAATGTTTTCCTCATCCTGGTAGATAGCTTGATTAATGAAAATTTAGAGGAATTTAGATCCATTAGGTCTTTAGATTTAGATTCAAGGCTGAATGCAGACATTGTCTACCATGCAGATTCCTGCACAGAAACATGAGTTTCTTAAATGCCTATGGTCTTTAAGACACCCCAGTAACTTTTCACCTCCTTTTCATGCCAACAAAACCTACCATTTGTTAAGAATCCAGACTGATTTAATGGTGGCACCATTAAATGGTGGTCCCATTTTCTGTTTGTCATTACATGATACAGAGCAACCAACAACTAACAGAGAAAGGAAAAACCCATTTTAAGATTTTAACTTGTTCCCATTAGCAGTCATGCATTACAATAAAAGAACTGAACTTTCATTCTACTGGTTCTGAAGACAGAGTTAGAGCAAATGTCTGCTGAAACGTTCCTTAGGACTGAAACACTTTCAAGCAGGACCTAATGAGGTAAAACCAGTACATACAACACTGACTGTATCTCCACTCCATTAGAAATTGTTTGTTCCAAATGGAAACAGAAATGGTGAAAATAATATCTAGTGAAATTGATTTTTTTCTCTGTGAGATCTAACATCCTAGAAATAGGTATTATTCTCCTTAATTTGGGAATGTGGTAGAGTTTCTGGAGAACAACTAAACAGAAAAATGCTGAGAAGAATTTAAGCAAACACTATCTTGCTGATGAAACTGGACTAGACAAGCTTATATTAAAAGCAACTTTGTATTTGACCACCATTACAGAAAAAAAAAAGAACTGTTAGAAGAAACCCATAGAGGAACATCTGTATTATTTAAAGGGATAAATTGAAGTGCGAAACTGAAAGGTCCCATAAAACACTTCAAAATTAACCACATTAAATGCAAAGAGGAGTGGATAAGATGTGATAAAATTTCCATTAGAGGCAGGATGGAAAAGTATATCTGAGCAAGAATGGACACTGGGAGAGTTGGGATATAGCTATTTTAAGCGTGGAGTATCTGCTGAGGGTAGTACATATCCTTAGGGCAAACTGAGAACTTTGAAATTAATTGCTGTTCCTACAAATTCCAGTGAGTTTGGCTCTGGTGCTTAGGCAGAATTTCTGAATAGCAGAAAGGCTGAGTGAGAACTAGAAAGACAAATATAGGAAATACACCCCATTGTAATGGAAAACCTCATCCTTTGCTTCAACAAGAACAGCACAGACAACAATGTAATTATTGATCCGAAATCTTGGAGTTTACTCACTGACTATAAAAGGCTCTGTAGCCAGTCTTAATTGCAATTAAAAGAAATCTCATTATTGTTTAAAAATCAGATTTATTTTTTTTCATTACTAATGTAAAGCTTTCTTATGAATCTCAAAATGTGGAAAATAATTACACTTTGGGTTTTCATAATGTAGATAATCCACTGGAGACATTATTGTTAATGTATCAAAAGACACAATTTTAGATACACAAAAGCCTTGCATGTCTTTAGTACTAAACCTGTTGAATGTTGTCTGCTTTGACCCAAAAATAGTTGTATCTTCCAGAGCTCTACACAAACTTCTAGTTGTCATAACAACATCCTGCACCAAATACAAGATAGCTTGTACTTGTTTTTACTACAATTAGCAAAAGTTAAAATCTCCTGAAGATTAAAAACCA
Organism: Climacteris rufus; assembly: GCA_013398175.1. NCBI lineage: Eukaryota > Metazoa > Chordata > Aves > Passeriformes > Climacteridae > Climacteris > Climacteris rufus. Next base: position 562,364 of record VZRZ01004547.1, read on the forward strand.
GGCATCTTATTTAAAAGGGAGATGGAATTAATATATATAATATTTAATTTCCACAAAATCCAGCTTTTAGTTTAAAATCTTCAGACAATGGTCTGTAGAAATATTCCATTGCATCAAGTCATATTTGCAAGTAACTCCATTATGCTCCATTTTTATACAAAATGCAGGTTTCTAATAATGTCTTTGTAAAATGCCACTCAGAATATAAATAAGCCTAAATGAACCTTTAGAAAAATCCTCATGTGTTTTCCTAAGTAACAAGTTTACTAGACAAATCCCTAAATGCTTCAATCCTGTCAGTTGAAATAAGTCATTATGGAAGTCCCATTTAAACTGTGATCTCAACTATCACTCTGTTATAAACGTTCCAGATTCAACAGTCAGTTTATCAGGAAAAGAGAAGTATCACTCTGTTTATGGTCTTCTATTTACACTAAAACAGAATAGAACATCTTAACCATCGCACCACACAAAATTACAAACTGTATCTACTCAAGTCCTCAGAAATGGTTCACTTATGAGTGAGTCTTGATGGTATCTGGAGATGTCCCCTTGATCAGGGTTGCATTATGCAAGATTGTGTACCATAGCAGTACACAGAAAAATGCAGTCCTTTCCTAATTTAAAGGCCAGTTAATGGTAGCTACATACCAAACTGCAGGTGTTGATCAGAGGTCAGCGAATCAGGGAATGGCAGAGCTACTGATAAATGACACCTTATTTACAGTGAAGTCTGTCACTTAGGCCAGACAGTTCTTAGCTGATTTGCACAGACATACTGTTTTATTCCAACAATTGTGCCCCCCCTTTCTTAAGTAGGGCAAAATTAATGCATAACTTTTTCTCTTAAGATTATTTTAATGTTAATAAGACTGGTTTAGAAGAACTTAGAAATCTGGCAAGCATCCACCTAGCAGAGGCATGTCATAGTAATAAATAACAAGAATTTGAGCCCTCTGAAGGTATTTATTCCAAGAGTACAGCCTAGACTACTGCAGCAAAGTATTGCCATTTGCAGACATACTTGTTTGCACTGGAACAAGAATTCCTTATATCAGCAATATCTTCTAAGAGATTTAAATATGTAAGGTTAAATAACTTGAACACTTCAAAAAATAAGTCACTTAACTTGTGGAAAATAAATTATGAACATCAAATTATTATAAAAATGTTCAAGATATCAAACATTTAGATTCCTGAGCATATTTTGTTTTAATATTCAGCTTCTCTATTTATACATGTGACTGGTGGAAGTTATTTCTGCAGTTTGGGTAGTCTCTAGAGAATACTATGTTGAATTTACTTAAGAGAGAATATTGAAGACTTACTATTACTATAAATTTTGATAACATGTATTCCAACCAAGATTCACAAGATTGATATGAAAAGATCTATATCATTTAAGTAAGAATAACTATTTTTCTTTTTGCAGCTGTGGATAATTTTTTTCTTAATAACCAGGTATGTCTGTGTCATATGTCTAGAGTCATTAGGCAGAAATCATCTGAAGAAAGAGAAGCAGTAGTATAAGCAGTATACGACACCCACAAGTGTTATATACCTCACCTGTGTTACCTATAACCTACCACCTGGTATTTTACTTTTTTTTTTTTTGCTGCTACGCAGATAACATATTTCCAAACAAATGAGCTCTTTCCTGACAATAGAATTGTATGCTCCATTTTCATTGGCAGTACCACAGACTTCTGTTAGATTCATACCTTAAAATTTGCACATATGCAGTAGATAGCTGAATTTATGCTTGTAGTTAACATAGCTTTGTTCATGTATAAATGAGCCCAATCTCTCATGAATAAAAAAAGCTCTTCTCCAAATGTGTACAAGTCATTACAGGTTCTGGCTCAACAACGAAGCTTGCTCTGTTTCAGAAACAGGCATTATTAATAAAGTCCATTAAAACCGCAGAACTCACACTTTGCCAAGCTCTAATGGATCTGGAAGGAAAAAGATCTAAGATGGATTAGCATACACTCTGCGTATTTCAGAATCCTGTTTGCTTAAAGAGTAGCCCTAAGTTTGTACAAGTCTGTATTGGATGTACTGAAAAATCCCTAAATTCTGGCTTTACAAGATAGTAGTGTTGTATTGTTCCCTGACTTCGTTGAAAAGGTCATGAAAGTCTTTGTGTTGACAATTGAAAGCATTGCCAGCCCTTTAACTGTCAACATTCACATTCAAGTGAGAGAGGCATAAATTAATCTAAAACAAGACAGTACAAACAGGATTTATGCATTTTAATCCACATTATCTTCCTGTGATCAGGATAATGTTTGTAGCATGCAATGGAAAGGCACAGTCCCACAGAAAATATGGAAGCATTTCAAAAAGTAATTCCAGTAAAAGCAATTGATTTCTGATGTGTTAAAAGGATCTTCATGTCCCCCTGTTATTTGCAAAATTAATGTACTTACTATGTTAATTTGAGAGATTTGCAACACTTCACCAGCTTTTATGAACTATGATTTAAATGAGTGTTGGAATTACCAATGTGGAGACAATAAATTCTAGGCAGTAAGTAAAGTGCCTTGTAATGAGGGACATAAATGTCTGCTTCAAAAACTCATGGAACTACATTTCAGCTCAAGCTGCTGTTGACCTGTCAGCTATGCATGATATTTTTAAATGTGCTCTTGTGTTTAAGGGAGTTCACTCAGTTTTCTTCTTGTGATCCTCTTTGCTTTCCTTTCTCCATGTGCTGCATTTGACCGTGATGTAAGCAGAGTCTGAACCCACCTTGCTTTCACTCTTATGCTAAAGTACGAAGATGCAAAACAACAAAAAAAAACCCTTTCAAATTTATCAGTCAGTTCTTTTTCTGGACAGTTCCAGATGGCAACACATCTTTGGGACATGACAAATATCCATGCTGATTATATAAAGTCAGACTATGGTCTTTAACCTCACTTAAACTAGTCCTTAAGTTCATGCATCTACAAACCAAATAGAAATTCTGCACTTCACGGTTTAGACTCGCCTGTCTATAAAGACAGTAGAGAAGAACTTCACATACAAGGTACTGAGAGAACCTGTTGTTACTACTCCAAGCTTGTTGACAATGGAAAATATTGCACCTTGCTGTGGATTCAAACCTTTAAAAATATTTTAGAATTAAAATGATGGCAAAACAAAGCATATAGAAAATGAGAATCATGTTTTGTTTGCTTTTCTGGATCTAGCAGATTTGTCACTTACTTTTTTTAATAGAATAGCAAACACTAGTAGCATTAGGACAATATAGCATGACCTTCTCTGCTATTGGATTTTAAAAAGCCCTGAAACAGAACCACCCCAGACTTTACTTAGTGAGAATTGATCTACATCATGGTAGTTTGGTTTCCAGTTCAATAAACAGGAATATATCATATGTTGCTTTGGATCAATGAAAACCCATGCTCATCCACTAAACACTCAATATCCTGGAAAATTTGCATGTCCTATAGATTCTGCTCATTAGTATGGTTAATTAAAATGATGAGAATGTGTTATTGATCTAATTATAAAACATATGTATAATATGGGGTGCATATGGGACAAAATGTGGTGGCTGCACTGTTACGCCTTTCAAAGGCATGCCTGTTGTCTTACAAGATAGAGAAGGATTTATGGGAATCCCTCTTTCATTGACACCAGCTGACATACGGACACTAAAATAAATGGAGCCACTGTCAAAGGGCTCCATTTCCCCAGTCAATCCAGAGGATGCTGTGCCTGGAAGACCAGCCAAGCAAGAGGGGGGTGGCAGGGTGAATGAAGAAAGAGCATGCAGTGCATGCACTGCTGCATGTGTACCAGAAGTAGGAACTGCTGCAGAGAGGAACCTCTCTGGAGGTTTGACAATGAACAGTTACTCAAAACGCTGCAGCTCCAGTGAGGACAGCTTTGAGTTACAGGGTAGCACAAGGTCAGAAGCTAAAAGCTTTGTTAAAAGCAAAAATAAGGATGAAGGCTATCGACCCCATCGATCAAAGCACTGTCAGAAAGGGGGTGAAAAAACTCACAGACTGGAACACTCTTCTCTATATCCAGCAGAAGTGGGAAACGCAAGCCAAAAGCTCCAGAGGCAGAAGACTCAGAAGAAAAGTAGTTCCTCTACATCTGACTTGAGCTTGGTGAGTCAAGGATCATCAAGTTCATTGTCTGTTGTGGAAGAAAAAATAGAAGCTAAACTCAAGTTTTCTCAATTTATTAATGAAGTTACTTTCAGAGTGCTTGATCCCATGAGCCTAAGGGCATACCGAGCTGCTAAACTGAAAAATACCTTTCCATCCAGTGTGAGAAGCCTAGATGATTTTCATATTAAGAGAAAGTCTCCTGAAAACTGGAAAGAAAACATTCTAGATGGGAAGGCCCATGAAGAAGTAGACTTAGAGACTCTGAGAAGTGACGACATCATGGCTGGAGCACGAACACATAAATTAGAGAAATCGTTGTCCCTGGATACAAGTCCCTGTCTCAGGTCATTTGATAACGGTGTCTCATGCAGAACAAGATCTGGCTTGCCAGTAGAAATTATGATTTCTCAAAGCAAAGAAATGCCAGCCACAAAATCTGCATCTCTTCCTAGAAGTACAAGCATGGTGAGCTCTCTCAAATATTTTCTTTGGGTGATATGTGACATGTACTTATGCATTAGCATGACTATTTGAAAAGTGTTTCTGTCTTCCTGGGTGGGCTCTTACTACATACACAAACTTTTCTCCTGGGTGGGAACAAACATGGAATGTTTATTTTTAGTAGCTCAAGAAACCAGTTCTAGAAGGTATGGGAGGAAGGAAAGACAGAACACAATTCCTTAGTCCTTTTAGTTTGGTGTCTTAGAAGATGGCTTTACAAGATCAAAGGTTATTCCTGCATTGTAATGAAGCATGTATATAACCAGCTTGATATGAACTGTCAAGGCAGCCTCAGAAAAGGCTGAAGAGAGCACTGTGACAGACCACTCTGGTATTCAAGCTGACTCATTTAGAACTTGTTCAGGTATCTCCAGACTAAAGAATGTTCAGTATGTCTAAGTAGTACTGAGAGTTCTGACATCCTGAAAGTGTTGCTAATGTTTGTGTGTCTAGAATTAATATATACCAATTGATAATTTCTTTACTGATGTGATAAGAAAAAAAACAACCACAAAACCTTAATAACTAAAAAAAAAAAAAAAAAAAGAAAAACCAGCTGAAGCTTTCTCCTGTGGTCTGGTAAAAAAATTTGTGCTTTTAATTTTTCTTATGAGATTCTTTGTTTGTTTGAGGTAGAGATATTTGAGATATTTACACATATGAAGGAGGTCAAAGGGAAATTGTTGTTTGCTAGCATGGCATGGTCTGAAATCCTGAACTGCCAAACCTTGAACTGATACATTATGTTAGTATGTCTCCAGAGTAGTATTTGCAATTCTGCTAAAACAGTAAAGGTCCAGGAACTATTGCTGAAGACCATGCACATGTACACAGATGTTGCTAAACTGGGAGCTGTTACAACTGCATTATTCTTTTAAAAGTCTATTCAAGTTTAAAATCAAAGAAACAAAAAATTGTCTCTTTCCACAGAGCACTGCAGCAAATAGGAGAACATCCTAATTTTAGAAATTTCATTCAAACTTCAGCAACCCAAGCTTAGGATTTTATGTCCTTGTATGCTTTAATCGTCACCTATCAGAGATGTCTGGAGGGATAAGAGGTGAAAGGTAATGAAACACAGAGAGAATTTGCGCACTGTGTTGTGTCACAGCTCCACAATGAATGCAGTCCTGCAAAGGGGTCAGGAGGCTCCAGTCTGAGCCTGTGGCAGGATATGCTTTTTTCAAATTTCAATTAAACATCTGTCAGAGCATCTTTTCCAGTGGACTTGATTATATGTACAGATTGAAACTTCCAACCGATCGAGTACATCGAGGCTAAACACTGCCGAGTGCTCTGTAATTCCACATGGTTAATGTAAGCATCAGTCTACTCCAGTTTAAGCATCAGCCTGCTCTAAACCTAGTCATTTAAATTAAACACAGTAGTTACCAAACATTTTGCCTCAACAAACAATGCCTCAGCCCGCAGAGCTCAACAGGAGAAAAGTAAGAAGTGGCAGGGGAAAATACAAGGGCAGAACATGTTCAGTCACATCTACATGTCTCCTACATACAAAAACTTTTACTTCAATGCAATTTCTTTAGTGCCAGTCCTCAACTGAGGCATGGCTAGCAAGAAGCCAAAGGATAACTGTACAGTCTTGGGTGCCATTATTGTAGAGATTTAAAAAGTACTTGGTTATGTAATGGTCATTTGAACATACATATAGATCATTGCCTAAAACTGTTTCATGTATTGGTTGCCAAGTTATTATTCATGTGCAGAACATAATCTTTGAAAGAAAGAACTAGATAAGACTACTTTGACTTAAATATAAAAACTTGATAGCAGAGGTGTAATAACACAAATCCTGAAGAACATGAAAGAACATGCCTGGAACTCTGAGGTTAAAAAAGCTGCACCTAATAAAAAAAAAATGTGACTCAGAAGATGAATGCTGTGACATTGCCTCCTGTCTATTACGTTTTCTGAAAACCCCTGAGGTGTCCACAACTGCCTCTGTCCTACAGTTGATATATACAGTTGATTGTATCCAGACCCACTAAAGTGATTTTCAACTTTTAGACTTCTGAGAACTGTTCAAAATCTTCAATTTCTGCAGCAAGTATTTATCGGTTTGCAAACAGCTGCTACTGAAATGAAATCTCACAAAAAAACCCAATCTTCACTGTAGATTTACGCAGATGAATTTCTGGATGGCAAAACTTCATTTTGCAACTGAAGTTAAAGGGAATTGCGATAGGTAGAAAACAATTCCAAAATAAGATGGACATGGCCTCAGTGTGATCTAAATATTTTACTAACCTGGCCAGCAGGATGAAATTATTTTTCATTTCTATATATTGGTCTAAATCTGAAGTCACTGGACAAAAAGTAGAAAAGGAAAATGATCAACTAAATGAAAGCAAGCCTCTGAATCCACACCAATGTAATGGAGGGTGTACAACTTGAGGCTACATCATATTTTGAGACTGAAATGACATGACCAATTCAGTGGGCTGAGAAATGAAGGAAATGTCTGAAAAGGGTTGTACACAATGGAACATTTCTAAGAACTGGGTAGACATGCTTGTCAGAGTCTGTCAAAGGACAGATCAATACAGAGAGAAATGTGGATGGGTCCAAACAATACATATTTTCAAAGGAAGTTTGAAGGTGTCAAAGGAAGTCAGGTATGAAAGGATATTGGTCTGTGTCCTTTAATACATATTTTATTTCAAATACATTTGTTTCAAGTAACCAATGCCTTCAAAAGAGCTTTGCATACCACTACTGCTGTTCCAGGAAGAAAATATAGGCAAAAATTTAATTCTTAAATAGTCATACAGGAGTCTGACTTCAGACCTGAGTAAGTCTGCAGCACCTTAGGGTTTGAATTAACCTGAATATTACATTTCTGTTAGCTGTAGTCATACACTAAAGAGGATCAATTTTCCAGCTAGGTCTCATCTTCACATATCTACTTTTATGTACACAAGGAACCGTGTAACACAACATTAGACATTGACTTTTCTTGATCACAGGAAATCGATTTTTTTCTTAGAAGAGGTGTATCTGTCCATCTTACAGGAAATTGTTAGCAGTATGCAAGAGGTCTTCAAAAGAATTTTTGACCTCATCATTGTAACTGTATATATACATATTCTAAGGAATTGTGCACTTACCACTAAGATCATGTCATTATCACACAAAATAAATCTGGGCAAGCCTGATCAATACAAAGGACTTATTAAGCTGCAGAGGCTGTCTTAAAAACAAGTTTGGGTTGGTGCCGCAGGTAAAAAGTGTGGGTAACTGGAAGCCAAAGCTGTGATCACGTGACTCGGGAGTAGCTTCTCTGCTTCCCCCTGTCCCCTCGGGGACTTGCAAAGACCACGCACGTGGGTTAATGAAAGCAGCAGAAGTAAAGAGATAGGAAGGATTCTTTTCCACTTATTACCAGCAGGTTTTATTACTGGAGTTGCAGGGGAGCGGATACAGACAAGGAAAACCATCAGGGGCCGGCTGGTATACCAGGGAAGTGAGGGGAAGGGAGTTGGGAGAGAGCCAATGGTTGTGGAGGATTGGAATGGCTGACAGGGGTATTGGCGAGTCACGCGGAGGTGCGCACACAGCGGAACGACCAATGGGCTGCCCGCACATGCCTGGATATGGAGGGAAGCAGGGAAGAAGGTGACATGAACGTCGCACGCCAGCAATGCTGGGAGTGGGGGGGGAAAAAGTGATGGCTGCGCCACCCACCAGCTCCGGGGCCCCCCCAGGCCTGCCGCCCCGGTGAGCGGGCAGGGGAAAAGTGGGATCGACCACTGGCCCTGCCCAGATGCAACGCAGCAGGTTGGGATAGTGTTGCTTCTACATTTTGGAAGTTAAGACTTTAGATAGTCTAAACTAAGCCTGAATAGGGCAGGTGGTGAGACGCAGAAACTAGGCCCTGCTTCACAGGAACTTGTCATGCTTATAGAGCCATAGAATCATAGACTCCTCATAATCCTCATAATCATTCTCTAGACACTCTTATATTTTGGGTCATAGTATGTTCTGAGTTGGAAGGGACATGCAAGGATTATCAAGTCCAGCTCTTAAGTGAAGGCCCATACAGGGATCAAACCTGCAACCTTGGTGTAATTAGCACCAGGCTCTGACGAACTGAGCTAAGAATGTTAAGGGATGAAAGGGACCTTAAAGGCCATCTGCTCCCAATTCACACTGCCATGGGCAGGGACCCCTTCCACTAAACCAGGCTGCTCAAGGCCTTATCTGACTAGACTTTGAACACTGCTAGGACTGGGGCATCCACAACCTCCCTGGGCAAACTGTTCCAGTGCCTCACCACCCTCACAGTGAAGAATTTCTTCCTAATATGTAGCCTCAATTTCCTCTCTTTCAGTTTGTACCCATTATTCTTTGTCTTATCACTACAGTGCTTGATAAAGAGTCCACCTCTGACTTTTCTATAGCCTCTTCTGATACTGGATGTTTGCTATGAGTTCTCCACACAACCCTCTCTTCTCCAGGCTGAAAACCCCGAATTCCTCAGCCTGTCTTTGTAGGAGAGGTGCTCCAGTCCTTCTTTTATCTTCCTGGCTCCCTCTGGACTTCCTTCAGCAGTTCCAGGTCCTTCTTGTTATGGGTACACCAGAACTGGATGCAGCATCCGAGGTTGGGTTTCACAAGGGCAGAGCAGAGGGGCAGAATCCCCCCTCTCCTTGACCTACTGCCCACACTCCTTTGGATGCAGCCCAGAACACATTTGGCTTTCTGGGCAGTGGGTGCACATTGATGGCTCATAATGAGTTTTTCAGCAACAATCACCAGCAAGTCTTTCTCCACAGGGTCGCTCTCAATCAGCTCTTTGCCCAACCTCTAGGTGTCCCTGGAATTACTGTGACCCAGGTGTAGGACCTTGCATTTCATTTTGCTGAACTTCAAGTCTGAGAATAATTTAGCTGAACCTGCAAAGCTGCATCAGTGAAGCCAAGGGCAATTGCTCTGAAGGTGCATAAGCGTATTTAGAAATTACAGCCTCACACACCTGAAATTCACAGGTATGAATGGGTTTGATGTCCATATGGGCCATGCTCTTAAAGAGTTGGACTCAAAGGTCCTTCTGGTTTCCTTCCAGAACATTCTGTGAAATCAGTGAAATCTGTAAGAGTAGAGCAAGACTGTCATGCAAAGGCTGTGGTAGAATTCCACAGCAGTAGAAGATGCAACCAATCTTCCATTTCTAAATGGCAGTTTCTAGGGCAATTTCTAGGTTCTCAGTTTCTAGGGCACCTGAGTACGAACAGAATCTTGCTGAAAGAACAGACAAGATTTTTGTTGCTCTAGGTCAAAGCTCTTTTATGCAAGGTTTTCAGTCCTCTTTCAGCCCTTCCAGCCTGCCACCATGATGTAAAAATAGGCATTTGCTTTGTTCTTGGATGAAAACCAAATCTTTCATTTCTATTTACAGTACAGTGATGTTTACTAGTAAGATTTGGGTTCAAATACATTATAATGGAAAGTATATATTGTTTCACTGACTCATGCATGCAATATGCTAAAAGAGAAATTGTAAGAGGTGGCACCAGAAGGAAAGGGTAATGAGATGCTTTTCCCAGGTCAGTGATCAAGGCAGCAGCCAAACTCAGGCCTGCAAATCTTCCAGTGTCCTATTTTCTTGTCTGTTCCTGCCCTTTCAGACAGACAGGACAATGCAGAACTACCTTCATGAGGCCAAATAATGAAGCTGTAGTATCTCAAGGTTACCAGAGGAAAGTAAGAAAGAGTACTACATCAGATGCTCCATTTCTTTGGCAGGACATCCACATGATCGTATAATTAGGGCTTTATATGAGTCTCATAAGACAATGGAAAAAAGCCACCTTTCCTGCCATCCTGACCTCTTTCTTGCCATGATGTTTCGCATGACACTGCATGGAACTTTCTTCCTCTCTGCTTTGTAAATTGGAGGTGACTGTCAGGTTGTCAGTAGCCTAAAATTGTTTTCTCAAAATAGGTATTAAAATACATGGTTTATTTCCTTTACCATAGACTTGACTGAGAGAAGATGGTGTTTACTTCTTTTCACCATTCAGAGATATCAGGCAAATATAACAATTTTAAGACTTCTTAGCTTTAAACTCGTTATCATGTGAAGTGAGCACAGTCACCAAACTGCAAGCAGCATACACTGTAACAACTTCACTCTGTTATTTTTCCTTCATGTGCAGATTCTTGAAAACAGTCTCTGTGTCTAGCAATACTGTATAAGAATCTCAGGTCATAGCAATTGCATTTGGGTGTGGACAGCCAAGTACTACATCTTTAATCAGCTGGGACTGCAGGTCCTTGGTACTTCCAAGGATTCCTATTGCATCATTATAACTTCTCTCCTCTGATACCAATGCTGACTGTTTTCCTATACACCACTACTATGAAATGATCACTCTGGGTGTAGTAGTAATGAGTAGTATTGCAAATGTATGCCAGTGTGTACACCCGGAGCTTCCAGGGTAGGTAAATTAGCTGTACAACACCTCACGGGTGTTAGGCAGCCAAATACTCTCAGCTATAAAATCTGATGGCCAAAGGAAATGGTAGTACTTTCTGAGCTCATCCCATACAAATTCAAAGCCAAATCTCACTTTACACCAATCAAGCTATCTCAAATATCTTCTCTGTCTCTGAGAGGACTTAGCCATGTTAGGCTTGAAGAATGTAGTAGTATTAGTTGTACCAGCAGCAGTCAAGCTGGGGCAAGATGTAGCTCAGCAAAGACTAAGAGCTGAAGTGTTTACCCAGCTTCACTAGTGAAATGTAGAGTGCTGAATCCTCTCTTTACCTTTTTTTTTCTTTTGTGATGTTTATGATTCAGTCACAAGATATGGAAAGCCAAGCAGGCCATGTGCAATTTCATCTATAGTTAACACCTCTTGTCCCAATACTGTGGCACTGACTCCTTTTCCCACTGCTAAGAGGAGTGCAGCAGCAGTGTGCTGTAGGAGAGATCAGCATAATGTTTTTAGAGCAGCAGATGTGACATCGTTTTACAAGCAACAGTATGAGCAGATGGTGTTTAGAGAGTTCTCCTTGCCTGCTCTAAAACACCTCCTTTGGGTCACTAATGGATCCTTCGTCTCGTCGAACTCTGCATAAAGCTACAATGTTCCCAAGATGACGCATATGGTCATTTACAGCTTCCCAGCTCATCAAATACGAATTAGATCAAAATCTTCACAGAGCATAGACGTCTATAAGCCAGTACTCAAAAGAATAAGCTATTTATTCAAGACAGGCTAAAATAGACAGTCTGAGCTGCTTCCCAATAAAAATAATGTGGTTTCAATTAAATTAAGTATTTCACCATAAAGCCTGCATTTTTGAAGTTAGGGTTTGTAGTTCAGTTGTCTGCCCTTTCTGCCCTCCCACCTCTTCTCTTTTAGAGAAGGGGAGCAGCAAGTGAGTCAGGAGGGAGATATTTGTATAAAGAAATAAAAATAATATTATAATGGTGAATTTCTGCTCAGAATTCAGAGTTCAACAAGCAAACAAAACCATCTTCCAGCCAAATCAACTATTTGCCTTCAGAGGGGCAGCTACTCAGCCAGAGAAAAATCCTGAGCACATGCAGTTCACATTGATTTTGGTATCTTTTGGCACCTGCCACAGGAAAGCAAAATTGGCAATCAGAAATGTTTAGTGTTCCTTTCCCAGTCATTTTTGTTAACATGACTTTCCCCCTCACTTTGAGTTTGAAAAACTTCTCACTTGCACTCTTTAAGTGCCTTTAGAAAGAAATTGTACTTTCAGAGTAATCGAAGCTACAATAGACTTAGAACAATTACCATCTGGACAAATGCCTGAAAACTGCAAAACCAGGCAAGGGAAGGCAAAAGAGCAAGAGGGAGGAAAGACTAATAGATCTCTCTTCTCTGGTCCAGGTTTGGTCTACAGGTGTTATTTATGACAAAGATTTCAAAGGTGCTTCAGCCCATTTTTCATTGTTTCCTTCCGCCAGCAGCCTGCATTTGTCATGTTTACAAAATGTGGGGCTTTGCCCTGCCATAAGAGGGCTGTAGTATATCAGAAAAGCAAAGATCTCAGTATGCAGTGACTCTCTCCCACAGGCATATGCAATACTTAACTATTTCGCCTGGTCAACATAGTGAAAATCTCTGAACTCTACCAAGAGAAGTATTACCGCGATGCCCCGTTATTACGGCTTATCCCGGTAATCAGTCGAGACGCAGAATTAATGAGAGCTGGAGTCCGAAAGTTCTTGTTCAGAGCAAGGGCGGAAAGGGGGGGAAACCCCTTTCGTTTAATTCTTATATACACTTTTAGAAATCACAGATCGTTGGAGAAAGTTAACACTTCCGTCTCTAACTATATTGGTTACAAGAAGTGTCCGTCAAAGGGATCTGTGTCCATGGGAAAGGAATGTAAAAAGATAATTTTTACAACAACATAGCTATGTTTACAGAAATCGTCCTTGAGACTGTCTAACAGAGTGGTCAACATATTGAAAATCTCTGAATGGGCAACAGAGAAGATTCCAGTGCAGGGCACTGCCCAGAGCCAGAGGTTGCTCTGATTTATTTTTTATTTAGTTGTGAGTGACTGATATTTTACCCCACTCATTCTAAGGTTTTTAGCTTTATTAAAATTCTGCTCAGTGATGTACTACATGCAATTAATAGAAACAGAGATGTAACTTTGCTCCGGCACTCCCACTGTGTTCTAACATCTAACTTGAGTAAAAGAAAAGTTTACTTATTAATGTGAACCCAGAACAGCAAGCATTTTGGGGACAGAAAAGAGGGAATCATTATTACATTACTCTGTCAAAGCTGTGTTTGCATTACTCTGTTTTCTCTGTAGGCTTGGTGATCCATGGGATTTAGTTTCCCATCAGAAACTGTAGCATTAAAACTTTGAGACCAACAAATTTAAAGAACAGAAACTTCTATGAATTATTGATGGTTTGAAATATTTTATACTAAATGTGGGTCTCGGAAATGAAGCCTACCTGCCCCAACAGCATGACTCATGTCTCAGAATATCAGGAACTGTTGGTTTTGACCTCGGATCAGATAAGGAGAAGCAAGACCCCATTTGGGAACCTATTTTATATTTATAAAATACACATTTTTTCATAAAGCTCAAAAAAATGGTATTTTCACAGCCAGCTCAGACATTTGTTTCAACAACTTCCTCTTTGCAAAGGGGCTTAAATTTGACCTTCTCAGATGAAACTCCTCATTGCCAGTAGTTTTAGATGACAGGAAAAGACATCTTGTGGATAAGGAAGAAGCAGTAGATGCCATAAATCTTGTCTTTAAAACAGTCTCCCAATATATTCTCAAAAGTGAGCTGGGAAAATAAGGGGGGGAATATTAAAAGTAGAGGCAAAACTGGTTGGAAAACCAGGAGTTCATAATGCTTAGTTGTGACCACAGTCTCAGGGGTAGGAAAACTATTTGCTATTAGCAAGCAGAGGCGTTTGTTTTCAGATACCATTGCTTTCTATCTACAGAGAGTAAATAAAACATGCAATTCTGCTCTTTTATCTGAGTTGGAATCTACAGCAGTGCATTTATACCCTTCCGCAATACTCATGAGAGAATGCTTTTAAAATTTTGAATATGCTGGTTTCCCAAAAATAAGCAGGTACTTATCAAGTTTAAAGGAACTTTTCCCATATTTAAAATCAGTCTTGGTTGAAAAGCCTTCAAGTCTTTTTATTCTTTGTCACACTTCCCCAGTATCTGGGATGGACAGAATTTGTTTAAAGATCCCACTGTTGTCTCCATGCCTCAAATCAGCACTGTATCTACATTTAACTCCCTTTCCTTTTTTACTACCGAAAGGATATTCCATATCTTGTTTGGAACTTTAGGTTGAAAAAACCCAGGGGAGCTGGATAAAACAACATTGGAGAACCTATTGCTGAATAACTAGCTCCTGGACTGTAGTCTGCAAGGCCTTCTGTTGTGACACTGTTGGCCAACAGCTCTCAATTTCTGACAGTAAATTCAACACCTACGAAGATAAACTAAAATTATTCAAATCACGTCTGTATCTGTCGAGCTTATGAGCTGTTTGCATTAATATTTTTGTTAGTTGGGCAAGAGTGCTCAGTGATATGGCAGTCTCAGCTCCCTGCCCCCTGCTTGCATAGAGAGAGAATTTTAGACAAAAGAGAATGAGGAATAAATACTAGATCTGTTCATACAGCTACAGTTTTTCTCTTAAAAATGAAGAGATATTTCCCCCAAAGAACAGCAATTCCCTGGATAACCGTAGTAACAAAAACCTGCTATCTGAACATGGCTAAAACGAGCATCTATTGAGGATTCAAAGACTGGTTCACAACCACTTATTTCTCCAGCAGCCAGCCAGACCTTCGCTCCGCTTGCGATGCTGCGCAGTGCTGTAGGCTCATGGAAAGCACCAGACACGTCCTATTTCTGGAGACTCAGAGCTGAATCATAGTCTTGCAAGGGGAAAACAGGGAGTGCTGGCAAGCCAACAGGATTCAGAGGAGCAGCAACAGGGAGCAGCCAGAGGCTGGAGGACATGAGCAGACCTTAATGGCGCAGGGAGGTGCCCAGGGCACGGGGCTGGGGCCATCCCCAGTGTCCACTGGCTGCCCTGACAAACCCCAGGGCACACCCCAGCCCCGCAGTGAGACACCAACAGAGCAGGCACTCACCTCCTGCCACTCCCACCCAGCTGATCCCCTGACATCAGCAGAAGATAAAATATTGCCCAGTTATCCTAAGGTGGAAACAGAACCACCATATTGCAACCCAGGAAAAACCAGAGTTACTCATCATAAGGAATTTACATGGAGTAACACACTGCTAACAAAAACCTGCTAAAATTAGCTTCATAAGTTCCCATGTTCACTAGTAAAATTCAGAAAAGACCCTTCATTTTCCCTGGATAACTCTGTTTTCTCCACTTTTCAGTATATTAAGTCTTCCTCTTGCTTTCTTTTTTGATAATGTAGTAAAGAAAAATGGAAGCTAAACCAGTCAGCAGTTACAAGGGAAGTGTACAGTCCATTGCAATCAATGCAGTTAATTAAAAATACAATTAAAACAGAATCAGTAATGTGAATTGGAACACAATAAATAATTAAAACAAAATTAGTTTGGCTTTTTGTTGAGCCACTCAGTCCCCAGTTAAAAGTAAATGGTTTTTTACTTCACTGGTAGCTAGAAAATTAGACTGTATGCAGCCCTAAGTCTCCTTCCAGTGTTAAGGTATAAGTGCATAAACCCCCACTTTCCCACTTTCCTCTTTCTCTACACACCTTCCACAACCAATCTGCCATTCAACTCCCAGTGCTGCAAAACTGGGAGCTGGTCTGAGGAGCTGCAAATACAGAGCAGAAAAACAGCATATGGTGGTAGAAAATAACAAAAAGCCTGTTAATTATTCCAACAAAACATGAAACATTTCCCTACAGCAGGAGGGAAGCTGTTGGCAAATTATTATTTATCTGTTTATTTATGTTGGAAATAGGCAAGGGCAGAAAGAAGTAAGACTGTTCCACTCACAAGCTACTGGCAGCCTTTTTGTACCTTGTTCATAATAATTTTGGGGTGTAGAAACTAACATTGCAGGAAGCAACCTAGGAAGGAAAGAGGCTTTGTTCTTCAACCCCCAGGCCTTCAGAACACATGTTGGATACTAACATAGCTAATGGCTCATTTCTGAGCTCAGGCCTGCAGGAATCCCTTTCACAGGTTATTATGTCTCTGACTGATATTACCCCAGCAGTGTTGCAGCTCTATAAATTGTGTATTGATAGCTGTGGTTGCTTTCCTGCTTGTCTTGTATTCATTCACATCCTAAGTGTTCCTTCCTTCCTTGAAGGAAATACATCTCTCCCCCGTGTTGGGAAATGTGAGTAACAGAGAGTGGGATGCTGAGAAGAAAGTTTCAGCTTTCACTTTCTCATTGCATAACCTTTCAAGTTCTTCCAGTTGAGAAGGAAGAAACAAGCGAACCCTTCTAGCTGAGTTACTATCTAATAACACAATAATTAGCTAAACAACAGGACAACCAGGGATTAAGTATTTTCCACTCTTAACGAACTTCTATCATCAGAAGAAAAACAACAGGTAGCTCTTCTAGTAACTCAGTTATTTTAGTACCACAGATCAATAGCTTTATTTTTATATTTCTCAAAATTATGAAGCCTAATAGTTGTAATAAATATTAGCATGTGTCCTCTAAGCTATAATGGAATTTTATGAAGGTGCATACGCACTGCTGTAATTTGTCAGGAAGAACTGCCTAACAAATGTCTTTAAAAACCCTGCTTTCTGTGGAACAGCAATTGTTAACACCACAGCTGCTCCAGTGCTGATTGTTACTTCTTGTGCAAACAATTATTTTCCAGAAAAACATTGTGGCAAAATGTAGGTAAATTTAGATACAGATTTATAGGGAGTAAAACTGGCTTTTCTTACAATTCTCTCCACTGGTTTATTAACTTTGGGTGAGGGTCAAATTTGGCAGTTCCTCAGTTTCTCCAGCTGCAAAATAAGAATAACTCTTAATCAGTTTTGTTTTGTGTTTCAAGATCCTCTCATAAAATGGACATGTTGCAAAAACATCCTTAGAGAAATGAGGAATGCTTATTCTAATGTAAACTATAAATTCTTCCTATCCCTCTTTAGTGCTTATCAATTCTATGCTATTTAGGAGTGTTTCTGTTCTTGCTATTCTGAAGTGTTTATGCCTTGCTTTGGTTTCTGTTAAAAACTTTTAAGATATACCCTGTAACTGAAAACATGGGATCTTTCCCTGAAATAGATAATTAATTAATTTGTGATGAGTGATAGAATATAATATGATCTTTGTAACTGAGACAAAATAACTAAGTACTGAAACAGGCTCCCCACGGCAGTCGTCACAGTGTCAGAGCTCAAGGAGCATTTGGACAATGCTCTCAAGCTCATGGTGTGACTCTTGGGGTGTCCTGTGCAGGGTCAGGAGTTGGACTCCATGACCCTGATGGGTCCCTTCCAACTCAACTTATTCTGTGAACATTGTGTGCAGTTTGACCAGCAAGGCAGAGGTATAGCACTGCTTGAGTCCCTTTTGAGGCTCTGAGGGAGAACTGAGTCTTGTACTTACTGTCCTAATATTTCAAGACATGAACATGTGTTTATTTTACTCCTCAGTTTCTTGAAATTATTTAAAGTGAGCAGTCCTTTTTCAGTGGGCAGTTTAGCATATGTCATTCCCAGGTCCTTCTTTCAGCTACTAAATTAGACAAACATTCACCAAAAGAATTTCAACAAACTTCTGTACACCTTCCTTTTTTTAACCAGAGCAGATAGGTTGACAGTGAATTGTGTCACTAATACCTTTTTATTATTTCATGCTTAATATAGCTTGTGAACCTCCTAGTCATAACAGAATTTTACAAAAACATGGAAATGTCCCTCTAGGGTAACTAGGGAATTATGAGCTTCTCAATTGCTTCAGCTTGTTGAAAGGAAAATTTCTATATTGCAGTTAATGGTTTTTAGCTCCAGACCAGTAAGACTGTTTCTTTCCAAAGTTACTTACACCCTAATATCACATTAACTCATTATTTTCTTCCAGATTAGCACATCATATCTGTAAACCTTAGTAATGGCACTAATGTATTTTCTAGGGAGAATTCTTGGGCATCAAGTATAAAAGGATTTTCCACCAAAGGTGCTGGATGTGCAAAAATACATCTGCAATGGTGTCTTCCTTGGCCTTTTTAAGGGCATCTAAATCTATGAACTTATTAAGCTCTATGTGTGCCTTCTACTTATGTAATTCTAGTTGGCCTGAATGTAACAAAACTAAAGTAGAATCATAAAACCATAGAATCAAGGTTAGAAGATACCTTTAAGATCACCCAGTCCCACCACTAACCCATCACTGTAATCTCTAAACCACATCACTCAGCACCACATCCAGATGCCTCTTAAATACCTCCAGGGATGGTGACTCCACCATTGGCAACCAATTCCTAGTAATAAATTAAATTGAGTCCATCTATAGTATCAGTGCACTGTCAACCCCTGAAAACTATGATCTACGTAGAATGACTGCATGTCATGGCAAATTTAACTGTCTTGCCTAAGGTTTGTCCAGCAGTCAGTGCCTTTTCTGCCAGCCAGAACTGGCAGGACTTGCAGCCTGCAAAGCTGTTGTTGTTCAGACTTAGTTCAGTTGCAGACTTTCTATATTTGCCCTTTCCTTTTATAGCTCAGAGTTAAAAATATCTTACATTTCTATGCCAAGTACAGCACTCAAACCCCTGTAATGCAGTTTTGCAGTTAAATTACCGTGTCTGGATTAACTGCAAACTATTAACTTTAGTAAAAATGCATCAGAACTTGTTACTGTGAGAAATAAATCTACCTTTTTATTATCTTTCCATTGTCATCCATTGCTTTCACAGATGATAGGTGCACCATTAAAATCTTTTCCAATTGTCATCTGTATTTCCCAAAATACCTGATCTAGCAGACCTTTTCACAGCTCTCTGCTTTTTTTTATTCCTTTTGCATTTTTTATTTACCACTAGTGCAATGGGGTGTTGCATGTTCACCTTGGGCCTGCAGTACTTCAAATAGATTCTTTTTATTCAGTTACGCATTTTTGCTTTCTCCACTTAGCAGAACACATTAAAAGTTAATTGACAGCCATGTTACTGTTTTATATTAATGCTTTATCTCTCAAAATATTAAAAGAGAACTTGGAAAAAAAAACCAAGCACTGAAAGAATGATAGCTTTTTGTGCACTTCCGACATAAAAGCCTGAAATTATCTATCACTGGGTTTTATTTATTTGTGGAAAAATACGAATTAAGGATTATGACAAATACTGTAAGTAGGAAGTCTAATTATACATGTGCTGTTGTTATCAATGTATAATACATTATGGCCACTATGGAACTACCCATTACTGAGACGTGAAGTCAAAGGCAAAGTAGTAGGGCTTGAGAAGCTAATCTTGCAAACACTCACTGCGGGGGAGTGTGCTTCCTGGTGTGTCAGACAATTAAACAAATACAGGCAGGAAAGCACTTGGTGTGTGCTTGGAGTCACCACTTGTCTTCATCCTTTGAGTTGTATTCCCAGTCTGGTTGAGACTTATGTGACACGTACTGCTTGGAGTAAGAGGGAGTATCTTTGGGATGGATTCCCAGGACAAAAACGGTGATGGCTTCCCTGGAATCTCGTCACACATGAACTGGTCGGCCTGGAAACCAAGTAAGCTTGCAGCATTCCAGTCCCCAGTAATCCCAGTTCTATATTGTTTGAGACTTTGGATTGTATGCTCTCTCCTACTGTCCTGTCCCCCTTTTTACGGGAAGGAAAACCCAGCTGCCCACTGCAGAAGGAAGTACAATGTATTTCAGGCAAGTCCCCAGTCTGAACAGTAAGGATCAAAGGACACCCCCAAAAGGAAGGATTGCATGGTCCTCACAGAGCCTGAGTCTCAGTTTATGATGATAAATAATTGTAACAGCTGATTTCTCAGTTTGAGTCTTGCATAATCACAGCAGGTTAGAAGGAAATAATTAAACTGGATTTTTTTCAAAGTTCTATAAAATGTCATCACTCTGATAAGAAGTACTGTGATGTTTCCATCCCTATAGACAATGTCAGCTTCACACTCTGGCCAAAGTTTCCCAAAGGACTGATGAATTTAAAAGAGCTGTTGTAACAGTCTTTTATGGATATTTGATCTAATATGACATGATACTTTCCTTTGAAAAATGTATGGAGCTATGCAATGGCAATAAAACACTTCTGCAATGAATACAGAACAGATTAACTACTCTTCAGAGAGTTGTTTCAAAGGAAATCACCTTACAAGGATCTCAGGAATCAGGTCTAAGAATATTAAGACTTTTCATTGGTGATTGCAAGGAAAACCTTTCATGATTAATTCACAGTTTTAATGCAAACATTGACAGTGCAATAAATAATTATGAGATCAGGACAGAGTTATCTCACTTCTAACTTACTGAAAGAACATTTAAATAGTCAATGATAAAATTATACATCCAGGTGTAGGAAGGTAAGGTCATACTTTTAGACTAGGAGACTGTAAAACAGAGTCTGCTGAGGATGAAGGAGTTCCGTTTAGCTGAGAAGAAGCTAACATAACCTTCTATTTAAAAATTAAATGGGATGGAAATATTAAAGCGGTATATTCACCTCTGTGCACAAAGTAAAGCAAGATTAGTGTTAGACTGACAAAAATTCCATGCTGTCATTGAAGAAAAACACAATTATCCTGTGACAGAAGAAACTCATGTTTCTTCTTGTGTGGAAGTGGATTCAAAGAACTCCATGGCCATTCCAGACAAGAGGCAAGGTTGTCTGGAGTGTAATTCTCCAATGCTCCCTTTCCAAAGTCTTCTTAAAGTTGCTGTTCTGCAAGTCATTCCAGAAGATTACATATGCTACATTTGGTAGGCCCCAGGAAGGTCTGTATAGAATATGTGCTTCTATCAGCTAAATGAAGTCAGAAAGGGGTGAGAGAGAAGTAACATTCTGTTGTTATTCAAAACAAGCTAGGAAAAAAGAAATTTTAAGGCTAAATGTTCCAAAAGGTTAATGAAAGTTCAAGGCTAGTAATAGTTTAACACAGGGACTACTGAGTCATACATCAGCAATACTGTAGGAAAAGTAGATGAAAAGTGAAGGATAAAAACCTCAAAGGTGCACAAACTTATTCAGAAAAATCAGTAGATAGGTTTTGAGAAGAACTAACAGAGCTGGATGAAGATAGGGCACAAGGGAAGGCAAAGTTCAATACTGACAAATACAAGTGTGCTTGGTGACAAGATGTTTAAATTGTAGTGGAAGAGACAGGAAGAGGACAAAAAAAGCCCTCATGAAAAACCCAGAGGTAAGATTTGCTGAACACTGCTGTAGTCAAAACAAGTTGGTAAAAAAAATTACAGTTTTTATGACCATATAAATCTGGTCTAGAGTACGGAAAAGAATTCTGGTCTTCACTTTTCCAACACCAATCGGAAAGAGAAAGCTTTTGGGAAGGATGAAGTAAAAGTAGTTAAAAGAATTCTTCAGGGAAAGACAGCAAAAAGAATGTGTTATATTTAGGAGAAACATATACAAAACCATGGGTAGAAAAATGATTGTCAGGTGCTCCAGTTTCTGCTTTCATAATGAAAGAATGAAAGATTCAAATGACACAGAAAGGCATTAAGATCAAAACTGATCAAAAGTGATTTTTAAATAGAGTAAGTTGCATATGAGCTCATTGTCACAAAACAATCTGAAGGTCTAAAAAGATCAATAGGACTCACAGTGAAGTTAGACATTTATCTGAAGGTGAATAAATCCTCAGGCAGCAAGGTAAAATCCAGATTCTGCCTGGCAGGAATAGAAAGTTAGTTTCTACTTATGAGTTCTTCCACAATCACTCACTGTATCACTTCATCCATTTTCTTGTGAACCATTTGGGATAAGACTTTTAGTTTAGATGCTACACTACCAGGAGCATCAAATTCCAAAATGCAAGTCTGGAGACCATTGATGTGGAAAATAGGGAAGGAGGGAAGTGTTTAGCCCATCACCAAGATGAATGCAACTGATTTATACAGTGGTAGCCAAATACGAAAGGCTACACCCATGCCACACATTTTTGCAGGGCCATTCGAGCTTTGATAACACAAGGATGTAAACAATATATAAACAATATATAAGCAATATTTGCGGAACAAGATAAATTCTACTGGGCTAACTGATATAGCTGGGGAAATAAAACAGCAAAGACTCTTTGTGTTTAAACCTTTGTTTCTTCCAAATAAAGTTTCACAGATGTTATGGCTTTTCTGTCTGCTTTTCAGAAATGTACCAACTGGTATAATAAAATGTATGAATTCTCCCTATAAAACTTGAGTAGCTCATTTCATTTGTGTCAGTTATTTCTCGAAAGAGAAGAAAAAAGCAGTTTTTTCTTTTGAAAGAATGACCTGGCAGCATGAAATATTTCTTTCTGAGGGTTCATTTGGCTTTGTAGTCATAGCCAGGCTGCTAGACTGGCCTCACTGCAGCCTTAAAGAGGGGATGATCCCAACAGCCTTTTCCTAGTGATGTCTGAAGTACAGGCTTACAGGCAAATCCTTTCTATTCCCTTTGGTTTAAGAGAGAGAAAAATGATGTCATCTTCTCACTGATAAATACTAATATCAAACTGGAAGTTAAAGTGAATTTTCTATCCCAGAGGAATATGCCTGTTGGATGATATTTTGGAGACAGTTGAATCAAATGGCAAAAATCACACAGACATCAATAGAGACAGAATTTCAGTAAATTTAGATCCCTTCCCAGTTGAAAAAGGATGTCGTACGAAGGGCTTTCTCTGCCTGGCTCTGACTTTTTTTACGGTTTTTGTGAAAAAAGTCTCTTGGTATGTTGATTGCAAAAATGTCATTATATTGATATTATATACCAAAATTTTGTCTGCTAACCCTTATATTTTCCATTTACTCCTAGATTTTTCTAGATATGTTCTTTTTAATCCTTCCCTATTTCAGTTAATTATCTCACTCACTTTTATTTTATGCTTCATATAGTATTTTTGGTTTAATGGATTCTCTATTCTGCCACACTGGTGACAATCCTTTCTCTGGTTCTCTTCCCCCATTCCTCATGTCTACACTGTTCAAAGAAGAAATGTACAACTGTATGAGATGATAATACTCTACTTTGAAGTTCTCCCTGTGACTTTTTCTATTTTGGCTACCCAGAAAGCTATTTACCCCTACATACCTTGTATTTGCTTATATGCTTCACTGTTTATTGGTCTGCCTGTCCCCAATTTATCAGTCTGATTAATGTCTCAAGCAGATTTTGAGCACTAAAATTCCTTCTCCTTCACTACAGAGTGTTTGGCAGAAGCATAGCCTCCCTTTGTTTATTTCTGTATAGGGCTTTTATTTTACTGCTTGATATTCAAAACAGTATTGTCACCCCAAAGACCACTACCAACATAAATGTGCCTTCAGTTTAATTTATACCTAATTTAATGCCCAATTTCCTTGCCATAGTCAGGCATAAGTGTTTTACAGATACAACACTGCCTATGGATTTTTTACTGAGCCATCTCCTTTTGCCTCCAATGATTTCACAGTCCTTGGTTCTTTTAGTTTCCCTACCTGTTTGTGATATTGTGAAGCTCTATTTACAACCTTTGTTTTACAGACATAATACACAGACACTAAGACACAAATCCATCTCCTGACTAGTCCTGTTGTCACTCAGAGAATGAGTTGAAAAGCAAGATTTGTGAAGCTAGATGAAGGCTTGAACCACAGCAACATCTTACCCCTTTGATACAAAAATTCAATTTAAATGCAAAACAAAACCTTTGACAGATACAAAATATATTTCAGTGTGTAGAGGTTAACTAGTTGAATCTTTATTGGTTGTTATCCTTGTCTTTTTCATTAAATCAGTGCAATCATAATACTATGGCTTTCCTAACTGAAATAGAATTATAACTGCAGTTGTCACTGTATGATTGTGACATAAATATATAGGAAGAAACAGTGAAATTTATAGTGCTGGTAAACTGTAAATTGTAGGATAGATGGGAGTTTAGACTCTGAACCTCCACATGTGAGTATATTTAGTTACCTTGGCAAAAGTAGGGTTCAAGAAGCTTACTGGAAAGGAAATGTGAAGTAGATGAAGGAACTGAACCAAGATTTCTAACAAGGTTTCTTTGCTGTTTGAAACACGAGCTCCCTTTTTAGTTGGCTTTTTAAAAGAAGTCACTATGTCTTCATTTAACCTTGACTGGGAAGCCAGCATGTGGTGACACTATTTATAAAGCACTGTTCATTAATTTATTAGCGTCCCATTTAGATGTTTGTTTCTCCAAGACTGTGCAATATCCATGAGTCTTTGCAAGTGACTGTTCTTGTTCATCCCTATGCATTTGTCTTTTTGATGCCCAAACCTGCCATTCTCCTATAGCAGTGATGGGCATAACACAGTTCAAAACATGCCCAGCCCCTTTGAAATAATAACAGCCAAAGAAAATCCACCCTCAAAACAGTAGTTCTGGTGGCAGTGGAGAAAATTCCTCTTGACTCCCCCCTCCTTCCATTTGTATCTATCCAGAAGATCTTTTGGAGTAATTAACAAGGACACTGTCTGAAGTCACTTTCATGAGGCCTGCTCAGCCTCTTTCATTGCCACTTGGCAAGGGAGAACCTTCTCTGGCCATATTAAAAACACTTCTTCTACAAGCACTCAGACCACAGTTGACCTCTTGAGAAAGAGATTGGTTCTGTAATGTCTCTGCAGTTCGGGAAAAGCGAGAACCTCTCTCTTCACCACCTCTGTCAGGTATTCATCAGAAAACCATTAGCCTAACAAAGCACTGGAAGGCACATTTTTAAGGCAAAAATTTATCTCTTACAAATTTATTTAGTGCAACATGAAAACTTTGCAGGTGTAGGCTATCATTATTTGATACCCCTCCATTCTTCTTCTCTCTATAGCCTTTTGACAGGCTCTCCTTAGGTTTCAGTCCCTTTTTCTAGTCTCAACAGCAGCCACCTGGGATGTGAATAGATGACTGACTGACCTTGGTCAATAGCACTGTTTCACATAAGGTCTGTGGCTCAGAAATCACATGGGGTCACAAAAGAGGACAGTTTGTATCATGTGTCTGGCATATAACAAGAAATCAAACTTCCTTGATGTGGTGACAAGTTGTACCATTGTGCTAAATAATGATGCAGGCATAAAGAAACTAAGTCTTGTTGAGTAGAGAAAAAGACATTTCTTTGCAGTCATGAAATTTCATCATCATTTTTTGCTAGTTAAGTGGCAGGATAAAAATAAAGAAACATTTTAGGCCTGTTTACAATCTTGGATTTTCACTCATAATCTCACTTATAAATAAAGAAAGTTTGTAAAAAGCTTTCCTTTTGGACCATTGCAGTAATAATCTGAGTGGCTGCATCTATAGACAGCACCCACCAGAGAACTCCCAGAAAGAAATTTCCTCGCCTTTGCAGTAACTTCTAAAAAGATTCTAAATGTCAGAGCTCCATACAAGGACACAATCAGATATCTGCAATATTTCTTAACAGTTTTAGAAATCTATAAGATTTAGAAATACCTGTTTACAATTACTCAAAAGAAGGACATAGTCCTCAATTACAGAGACTTCATTACCTGGAGAATCCCCCTCCATTTTGCTGTAGCTTTGCTTACTGATTACATGCATAGAAATTAGTGGCAGCTCTTTTCAATATGCTACAAATAGAAATGCTTTTAATAGAAGGAAAGTTCCCTTCTTCTTGCACTCAACAGCTCAAGCAGGGCTGCTCTGGAGGAGACAGACATGACACTGCATCTCACATGATTCACTTCTGCCCTATCAACTCTTTTTTCACTCTGAAATAAGCCAATCTGATATTGTGACCACAAATGGTCAGTTGTCCTTTGCCTATAAAAGGAAGAAGGGGAAGCCTTTTTCCTCTCTGTGAAGCTTCTATAATGAACGTAATAAAGACCAAACTAATGAGATTCTATGGCACTTAAACAATAATCATTATAAATGGATGAAAAATGCTGCCATTTGTCTAACTATCTCAACTGCCCTACAGAGATTTAGCATGCCTATGTTCTTTACAGCTCAGCTCTGTATGGAAAGATACACTTTTGGTAATTCCAAGATTCCTGAGCAGTTATTTCATTCAGTTTGTTCTGCATTCCATTCTTTTATCTCTTTAGAAAGGCATGGTTGAGGGGAGACAAAAAAATTATTTGTGAACTGTCCTCCTTACTTTTCAGAAACAGAAATTTAACTCCCTTACAATAAGTTCTGCCTGGCACTATGGTCATTCCTGCTTCATTCATTAAAAATAGCAATGCAGCAGCATGAATAAATCCTTTGGGATTCTACATTAAATGCAGAGTCTTGCATCCTGGGCTAGCTTACATCTGTGTAGCCTTTCTGATGTCTGTTGACACACCACTGCAGCTGTCCCTCATAGTAGGCATTTGAATTGATTAACATGCTCGCTCGTTTCTTATTTCCATCCTGCTCTCCAGGCCTCACCCTGAAAGATTTACTGCACTTCAGAGGGGTGAGGCACTCTGTGGATGCTCTGAGGACAACATAACTGCTGAATCGAAGTCTCCCATAAGAATGTGAGCTTTGAACTTGGCTTTCAAGATTTAAATTCTCTATTTCTCAGCATGTGTATAAAAGATTGTCAGAGAATAAACTCCTAATAAGATGCCTGTAGATAACCAGGGGAAGAGAGAGGAGCAGTCCTTTAAAATATTGCCCACTAAAATTCAGACAGTAAATCTTCAGTTCAGCAAGTAATTAAACACATAAATAGTTACAAGAAGTTTGCTGGAACTACTCATATACACAATTGTGTATATAAGCATTTGCACTACTGGGATTTAGTAAAGTGGGTCTAATTAAACAAAACAAAAATGGTTAGCAACCTAAACTGGCTTGAGTCACTGTCAGAACTGTGCTACAGTTGCTGACTTGTGCATTGCTATTCTAGACTGAAGATATAAATCAAAATTCCTCCTTTCATTAGGTGTGGATCCCAGTGTTTTATGTTGCAATATCTAGTGGCATTAACATATTTTAAGAACTATCAAAGAGAAGATTCTTAGAGGATCTGCGGTTGCTAGGAGACTGCTGCTTCATCCTGCAAATCTTCCACACTGCAAAGAGCAAACTGGCAATAATGAGGTTTTCCTGCCAGACAGCACTCAAACAACTGAAGTTTATGGCTTATTGTTTAAAAATTGTGATTTAAATGAAAGTTTGTAAACAGGAAAATTTAAGAGTTGTTGAATTTCTCCAAGTAGGTATTTTATCTTGTATCTATGATATGCCACCCTTAAATCCTTTTCTAATCAATAATACCTTGGGTGTCTGTTATCTAGAAACTTCAATGTACTGACAAGTTTTTTCCATCACAGAAAGAGCTGAGCTCATTTAAGTCAGTTCAGGGGGAAAGTTTTGCCATCCCCAGTCCTGCCAGGTCCATTCCCCTACAGGCCCACAATCTGCACCCTGGGCAACCTCAAATCATCTCCTTTACCACATGCACATCTGGGACCTCCCAGATTACAGCTACAGCAACAGCAAGTGCGTTGGTCTCCTGGGCACCTAAACATCTCAGGACATGTGCACAGCTAGGGGTGCCACAGTGGAGTTTTTGCTACATTGACTGCATCTCCTAATTTTAACTAAATTGAAGGAAATATCCATATTTGCTAAATCAGAGTGGTTTTATTACAGTGGCTGAGAGGGCATAGTAAGAATCATGCAAATCACTGAGGTCTATACTTCTTTGATCTTTAAAATTCTGTATTCTTTATGATCCAGGAGCTCTACTAAGCACAAGAGCACACTATTTTCAGTGAAATAATACTTGTGATCAGAGCTCTAGATCGGTTTTATGCTCTAGTGGATCACTGCCTTTAGTACAGTTTAAATAGGTATATGTTACAAAGGTATTCACTTATGAAGAATAATGTCTATTTTCTCATTCATGGTTTTTCAGCTATTCAGTGTAACATCACAATATTAAATCCCAATCTGTAGGTGACTGGAGCCAGCTTTTTTATGGATTTTGATCCTGATTCTAATTAACTGCAAATGCCTTCAATTCTTATCATGCACCAGGACAGAATAACGTTCTGATCTGATCCTTCACTATCCTCATCTAACACCATGGTCAAACTCTTTTCTCCTTTACATAACTGTAAGAGTGTATGAAAGAAAGCACCCGTGGGGACAAAAAGGGCAGGAGAGAGGAAAAAAGGATAAAATTCTAGCTGAAGTCACAGTGTGGGTGACTGTCATTATTTTCAGAAAAACTATAGCTTCCCCCAGTCTTCTGATAATCTTCTACTTACTCTGTAATGATTCAAACCTGGATTTTAATTATATTAAAGCATTTTATAATTTCAATCTAAAACCTGACAGTTCCATGCAATTACTTGTCCTAAATGTGGTATCTGTCCCCTACTATGGTAAGATTATATAGTAATAGTAGCAATGAACACGGCTGAATCATTGACAAATTCAACCTTAGCTATCTTCTCTTGCTTGCCTTGACAACTAAACTATTGAATTCCAACAGTATGAAAACCTAAAAATAGCACTGTGTGAAGAAAGACTGCAAGCAAAGCCACTAGATAATACAGGCTCAGTGCTCCAGTGAAATGTGACACGTGCACAAGCCAGATGTAATTTTAACAATACAGCTTCCTTTTCGACAAAGGAATCTCCAGAGTCTGATTTAATGTCTCTGCAGTAAAGCCCAGCAATTCCACGTTTTGTGTAGGAGTAAGAACAGACTTCTTTAAACTCTCAGAAAAAAAAACCCTGAAAAGAATGCTAATGCACAGTGTGGTGAAAATAAAAAGACCTCTTATGACCCGATAGCAATTAAGACACCATCCAAGTCCAACAGAGAAGTCACTTTGTATTATACTTAAAATTATTACAATGACACCAGTGAACTCAGCAATGCTGACACACACCAGTAATATCGTGGCTTTGCAGAAGCAAAAATCACTACAGCTTAGGAAATATTTCCTAGACAATATTGGAGGGAGAACCTGGCTGGGTCTCATGAAGAAGTGCAGAGAGGAGCTGGCAAAAGGAGCTTTTCTTACTTTCATACTCTGCCTAAAAAATAGTGAAGAGACAGATTAAGTAGTGGGCAAAGTAGTTCAACACTTGGGATAGTAAAGTTCAAGTCTCTTCTGCTTTTACCATCATTGCCCGGCCTCGGGACTCTCTTAAGGAACTTAATCTTTCTGTATAACAGGTACTTCTCTAAACCCTATCTTACCTAGCAGATTAATTTGTTGGTAATTAATATTCACTATCTTAAGGCTCTCAGTTATCCATATAAATACATCTGCATATTATATAGATATATATTAGGAATATGTGATGATCCCTCATCATCCTTTGAGCTCCAAGTGGATAGCAGATGCCTATAATTTAACAGAGAAGGACTGAGACATGCCTGTTTTAAAGATCAATAATTTGCATGTACCCTAAGACAACTGAGGGCACAAATGCACAAGGCAGGTTTTGCATTGGTGTTAAAAGAAAAACAAAATCAACAAACAGCACATCTAGCAATATGATCTCCTCTTTGCTTCTCCATATTTATACTTTTCTGGCACATAAGTCAAAGTGGTAAGTAGAACAAGTCCATTTCATTCAAGTAACGTCCTAATTCCCTTCTAGTCTGCTCTGGGTTTGGGGAGATTTTTTTATCTCATCCATAATATTATCAGGGAGATCCCATTCCTTTGGTGAAGAGATTGGTTTGAAGGAGGAAGATCAAAGATCTCCTTAGCATTATTCTCTGGCCTCATTCTTTTATTGCTTAAGTAAAGTTCTCTTAAACAATTATAGGCAAAAATCCAAATGATCTGTCATAGGCCATGGCTTTTTATTCCCTGGAATAACCATTGTTCCAGAAATAGTTGTAGCACCACTGGTATGACTTTGAAGCCCCACTGCCGTTGGTTGGAAATGGGATGAAAAATAAGGCGAATCAATAAACAGATACTGTTTTCCGCCAGTGCTGTGACAGGAGAAGTGAAAGCTTTGAAGATTGCCTTTCTTTTGAAGGAAATATCTGTTATATTGCCTGGGTATGTAGGTGCACCTTGTTTATTTTACTCTTCCCTGTCCATAGACAAGTTCACAAGTGACAAAAGCCACAAACACAAATGTCCTACTTTTAGAAGACCCACACAAGTACCCAGTGTATGGGCCCCAGGGAAGCAGTGGTGCCTTGGGAACTGACTCATGTTGAAGGCAGTAAAGCAGAGAGAAAATTCTATTTGTTGGGAGAAATATTTACACTGATTTATATTGTCCTTTGTTCGTGGACTCAGAAGACTCAGGAGGACCATGAAAGGTGTCCAGTCTGTCCTCCTGCCCCAAGAAAGAGAAGTTGTGTGTAAATCCTTCCAATTTGTACAGGACAGGCCAGAGCTATTATGGGAAATCCCCTCAGTACATAACTATCTCTGTGATTAAAATAATCTCTCTAAAACCTTCTCTAAAGTTTTTTGTCTTCACTTTGAATCCATTATTTCCTATTCAATCCACACTGAACATGAAAAATGGTGAATTTCCTTTCTCTTTACAACCATCTTTGCCTTGTTTGAAAAACTTTGTTCATTGCATTCTTGCTTTTGCTAGGAAGTTTTTTAGCTGTCTTAGCATTCTGGTTGCCTTCCTCCAAACTTTTCCTTTAGGCATAGTTCTGAACACAGAGCACAAAAGTAGGGACTACAAAAAGAATTGAAGGTGAAGTTTTATTTAACAGGACCCCATATGATTGCTCTTATCACCTAGATAGATATAGATATAGTTAGAGTATAAAATGCATGTTTTGTAACAAAGAGTTCTACAAATGTAGGATGTATGAATTTTGCAGTTCTGCTCCCCTTCTCATTTGTCTCTCCCACTTCCCATTGTCAACATTCATGATCAAAACATCTTCATTATGTAGGGATATATGTAGAGATCTAAAGATGCAACCACAGCAACTCATAGGAGCAGCCATGTTAGAATTCATACACCATATGGGTCATGACAACCCAAGCTTTGGCCTCACTCAGTATGAAGCCATACCTAACCAGTCAGGAATCAGTGCAGCAGGATATTGCAGTTACTCCTGACTGTCTCAGATACCACTTTATGTTATCTATTGACAAACAGAAGCTTTTAAAATGACAACTGCTGTAGCAAAATACTTTAATATCCAGTCTGTAATCGCAATCACCAATGTCTGTATTAAAGACACCCACGTATGTATACTGGCAATGTCCAATTAGTAGTGCCATGTGTTAGTTTAAGAGACATAAAGTCTATTTATTCAACTAGATTGCATTTTCCTCTGGCTCCTCAGTCTCTGCTCACTTACAGTATTTACAGTTATACTGTAGCTGGTGGGGTCAAACTGGAGTCCTGCTAGCTGGAAGTGAAGTGTGCAGAGGGTCAGCTGGGCAAGGAGTATGGCTTCACCTCACTATTTTAACCTTTCGTAATGTTATGGCATCATAGGCAGAACTCTAAAGAAAACAGTTCATCAATCCCTTGTCACAAGTGCTACTGTGTCTCTACACCATAAAGGAAACAAACATACTGTACATACCTGTCTCTATTTCAGTTGGTCAGATCATCTGGAAACATCATTCCTTTTCATATGAAAAGTTTGTACAGGTCCTAGCACTATGGATCCTCATCTCTGCTGATGACTATAAGGACTACTTACATAAAAACAAAGCATTTAATCACATTAGTTACATGCACAGGTTCAAATAATCTGATTGAGCAAAAATATACTGAACAATTCAAGTGAAGTCTGAACTATAATTTTAAGGCAGGAAGCCGCTTGTTTTCAATGGTCTTTGTTCAGGTTTCACTGGATGGTTTGCCCAGTGACATGGAGAAGAGGTGTAGGTTCTTTTAGGACCATTTTTTGAGAGAAGATACAGCATTCCTGCTACTTGGGGGTATTGGGTATGACAGAAATCAACTCATTGCAACAGCTATTTAAAAGCAGAATCTCTAGTGGTATAAATCAG
Organism: Climacteris rufus; assembly: GCA_013398175.1. NCBI lineage: Eukaryota > Metazoa > Chordata > Aves > Passeriformes > Climacteridae > Climacteris > Climacteris rufus. The sequence continues at coordinate 594,622 of VZRZ01004547.1, forward strand.
CAAGACTTCACTTCACTGGAGCTCTGCTAATTTACCCCTGTTGGGAATGTGGCTCTAACACTTTACAGAGTGAAAAAGGAACTAAGGAAGCAAAACAAAGATTCTAAAATATTAGGATATAAACCAGCTTGAGAATGGTATGTTTTCCCAACCATGCAAAGAGAAGCCTGTAGGTTACAGTTTCAATTTAGTTTGTTGTTATTTGATACATGTTCACACATGCAGGATGTGTCATGGAGAATTTAAATGCTAGTTGTGAGAAAAATTCCCAATATTTCTTTTTGTCTTGCTTCTGTTATGATTATTCCCCAGTCTTTATTCAGGCAAAAATTCAGTGAAGTCAGACCTTGGTAATGATTTTTAAAACACTAGTGCTGAAAAGGTTTTCAGACATACAGACAGAAAAACAAAAAAGAGAAGACTTAGCGTGAAGATGCTTGTCCCGGATGCTCTTCAGGTAGCAACAGCGCCTTCATGCGAGCGGAATCCCTGCCGGGATGAGTTGCAATGGTTCTACAACTCTCCCAAAGGACAGAGTTCCAGCTACCACAGATAACCTGTTTCTGCTGGCTCCTCTAGGACAAGAGTTTCCCCAGGTGTGGTGTACTTGGCGCCGACAAGAACAAAAGACTAGACAGAGGGCTCTTCCCTGGGATAACAGCCATTTATTGTGAGTCCAGTGTTGCGTTCTGAGGGTCCAGAGATATCCAGGTGGCTGGAGTAACCCAGAAGAAAGAGCGAGGAGGAAGCCCTGCAGAGCTCTTTTAAAGGGAGACGGGATCAGGAAACATCCAATGGGAAACCACGTAGTTTAAAGTGACCACTGGAGGGGAGAGCTTTCCAGGACATGGCCATATAAGGCATCTAAGATATGGGTACAGGTAACACAAGGGAAATATGGAATTTTACCACAGCTCAGGCAGAGGCTTCAGACATTGGAGGAAGAAGGATGAGGGCTTTGCCTTTTTTTCCTTCCCACCAAACCTGAAGCTCAAAAGAAGCAGCTTCTGCCAAGCGCGCTGCTACATTAGTGCATGTTGAAGGTCAGAGAGAAGTTCAGGATAAGTTAGACATTGTCCAGTTATTAAAGGGATTCTCTGCCTCATAATTTGGTATGAATAATAATGGACAGGGAATAATTGGAGAATATCTGAATAAAGATGAAGAAGGTTTAACAGAAACTATCACAATTAAGGCAGATTCAAACTATGACTTTTCACGCGGGTGATATAAAGAATCTTGCAGTAATACCCAGCCCCAAATCCTGATCAAGTGACACATGAATAGGCAAGATCAGAAGCTAAGATTTTCTCTATGTGCAATGGTACAAATATATCCTAAGTGGTGAAGAGAAAATGTAGCATGAAGTGGAGCAAAGACTCCATGGTCAAGCAAGCTGAGCAATCAAGGATGAAGAGAAGTGGCATAAAACATGACAGTTTTAGCAAAAGCAACTTTTTGTTAAGAGAAGCAATTTCATACTTCTTCAGGGAAGAAGTCGTGATCTATCTAGATTTGCACTAAGCAGTTCATAAAGTGCTCAGTTGAGAATTACTGTCTAAAACTTATAAAATTTAGAGTAATTCAGGATGATTAATCTGAATGAAAACTCTATGTAAAAGGAAGCCTGTCAGTTTGGAAAGGGATTATTGGAACTTCAGAAAAAGGTTTGGGACACATCTTGTTCCAAATACTTTTTAGTGACTTCGAGCAAATAAACAGGTTTGCCTAAATAATAAAGGCACTTCGAGGTACTGAAAACAATTATGAAGCTCATATAAGAACTGCTTTATTTATAAGCAGAATAATGGAAACTGGTGAATTTCAACACAACACATCCACATAAAAACTTCAGGTTGTGCAGCTCATCATTTGGCAGTAGCAGAGAAACAGGGGTATTGTTAGACTGTAAAACAGCTGTGAACCTCCAGTGAGAGAGAACCACAAGGAATCTGAGACAAGCCTAAATGCACTGCAGATACGTTTTCTTTAGAGTCACTAAAGCATACGTATACCACATGAGGTACTGTCAAGGTGCTTTGTACATGATGTATACTCTGTTCACTCACTTTCAAATCTGATTTAAGGTAATTTGGAACAGAGCCAGAGAAGGGATACTGAAATGACTGAGGGAAAGGAGTACAATGTTCTGAGAGCAGTCAAAGGATCACATCTTGTTTTCCTTCTCATACAGAACATCACTTCATAAATGCACATGGGAATGGAAAAACAGGGTGGGAGTAATAAGCTTTAATCATGAAATTGGCACAAGATCAAACAGACAACTGGTCATACTAAATTTAGCATGGTTAAAATCACCCTCTGATTTCAATCAGATTAGTAGTGTTCAGAAAAACTGGTTTCAAGATGGATCTCAGCAGCCTTATGGACATTGCATGGCAGAGTAGTGGTATTCTGGTCCAGTGTGAAAATTTTGGGTGTTAAACTTAGTCATCTGCTCTAAGAATTAAAAAGACAATTTATCTATTTGTTTACTGAGTTGGGTCCATTTGTGCCATACCTTTGCTGTATGCAGTTAGTCCCAAACACCGGAGTTTTTATTTACAACTTCATTTTGCTGCTGCAGATTTCTTCTTTCAACCTAAGAAACATCAGAAGTGGGTCCCAGATAGAGAGGGGATGTTGGGAAAGTGCAGTGTTACTCTTGGTGGTGTTGAGATATTTGGTATGACTTCCTTGTGGTTACTAACGTCTAAACTGGTTGCCAAATGCTTTTCCTCATGTCTGACATGGAAACTCTACACAGTTTAATGGAATCCCATTCTTTCTAATATTTATGATGTTCCTGTTCCCAAGGGAAAATGTTCAGTGGGCCAAACAAGTTCCTTGGTATTGAAACGATACAGGCTGTTAGTCTTGGCAACTTCTGCCTTCTTCCCTCAGTGTTAAGCCTCTTCACCTTTATATATTAACTATTTTCAGATGGTCAGAATAGTGGAGGTGTTTTATGGCCCATAGTGTGGAGATATGGCTGGAGGATGTGCTTTCTGAGAAAAATATCTTTTACAGTGGCAACTGTGGAAACTTGGACTCATTTTTTATGTATCTCCATGAAAATTTCAGGCAAGAGTTTTACAGAAAGATTCTTCTTCCTTCATAAACTTCTATCAGATGTATTCAATACATGAAGCCAAATCAAATGCAAATGGATGCTTCTTACAGCTCTTTAAAAGTTTCTACAGACTAAATTTTAGTCTTTCTTCGGGCACTGCCTGAGTGGTACTTTAAAGCCAATAAAAGAAATCTCTAAAAATTGATTAAGATCTAATTAAAGATTGATCCTATCAAATTATGTAGTCTAGTTTTTATTAAATCAAATCTTTAACTCTTGTATTCTATAGGAAAAAAAAGGAAAAAAGCAGTGGTTTCTAGCAATAAACCTTTAGTACAACAGCAAGCTCAAAAGCATGTTGAGTAATATAATAGGATTGAAAACATGTGACAGTTTATAAATGTGTCAGAAATCCAGACGATTTTAGTTGTGAATGAGCTCTCATTTACAGCTTTCCTCAACACAGAAATAAAAGTAACTCCGACAATAATAAACAAGTCTGAGTAAACAGTCAGAATAAATAAGTGGAAGTAACTTCCTGCTACTCTTTCTTTTCTAGCACATTTGATAGCAACAAGCCAACATGACACTCAAAGTCCACTGAACACAAGGGGAAAACTTGGTGAGCAGTGAACCAGGCTCTGGGTCCTGTCCGTTCCTATGAAATGAAACAACTCCTTCCAGGAAAACAAAAGATAATAAGTAAAATTTTAAAAAAATCACTTCCAGGATACTCCTCCTTTTTTCACACATACCTTGGGAAGATGCAGAAGGATGAAAATTAACCTCAAGCTCTTAGGGAAAGGGAATTTCATTGGACACATGAAAGATCTGAAATATTATGATTGCTTGTGCCTCAGAAAGTGATCATACAGTAAAGGAAAGAGAATATAAACACAATGTGAGCTGAATAGAATGATAGGCAGACCATGAGCATAACTTTTTATTTCTTTAAAAAACGTTTACGTTCAATACTGTAGACACTGATTATATAAAAACTCAAAGAATTGTATCACTATACAAAGATTTATGTATGTCAATGACTAAAAACATTCTGCATTGCCTTGAGGTTGTTTGACTCATTAATGAAACATGGAAAGAAAAAAATTAGGGGATCACAGCATCCTTCATTTACTCCGCTAACTCGAAAACAACCCAGAGGTTGTCATGTTGTCTAAAAAGCCATAACCATATTCTAAAGGGGAAAAAAGCACAGTAAAATTTCCTGGGGTTTCCATTAACAACATCCATACTTTCACTCAAGCCAGCAAATTACTTTGTTCTCAAAGTTTATCAAAGAATATCATCTAGAATAAGTGAGGGGCGGGGGATTATACTAAAAAAATAAAAGATAATTTATTTCCTTTTTTAATACCTGCTCCAAAATGGACTTTTAATGTTCATCACTTCCAAAAAAGTGTTTTTGCTTTTTTCAAATACTTGGGAAAAAAATCAGGTTTCTATCAGTATTATTAGGCATTGGCCAAAAGTGCTTCCTTGTGAAGTTGCCACATCCAATATTTCTGTAAAAATTAAAATCTTCAGACAAGTCTCAGTATTTGAAGAGACTGTATATGGAAATCTAGGTTACTGAATCACTAAGGCCAAACTTTTTCTAAAAGCAAAAATTGATATTTTTGGGCCAATTAAATAAATTCTTTAGTCATACTGCATTGATATTATTTAAAAGAACCCATGTAAATAAATCACATCTGATATTTTTGTAATTAAAGGTAATTACTGATCTTAATTTGAAATATTTGATTTTAAAAAAATCACACATCTTTAATCACTGCTCAGTTTAGGCATCAAGACTCACTTGAAATGATTCAACACACTAGCAAGCAGCAATTTATGGATGGCATACCATTAAGGACATTCTTACACCAACTTTTACTTCTGCTTGAAATAGGACCCACAAGACTTTCAGGACAAGATTTGTCCTAAAAGTAGCCAGTTCAGAGCTGTGTAGAATATATTTTTTTAATCAATTCAGTAGGATATTTCAGATAGGAGCCTCCACAGAGAGCAGTGGGAGGATGATGTAACCTCTACACTTCCATAGGCTGAATCAATGGCAGGGATCTGGCTGGGAACAGCAATTTTGCCTTAGTAAAAATGTCACCTTGTGATAATAGAGCTGTTTCAGAAAACCACAGACTTTTTAAATAGTTGTGAGTTGCTAAGGCTTTTTTGGGTGGAGGGGAGAAAAAAAGTAAAAAATTTAAAAGGGGGAAGATGAAGAAAAGGAAGAAGGAGGAGAAAAGATTAAAAAAAAAAAAGATAAAAAGGGGATGAAAAAAAGGACCTTCCTAAGGGTCACAACTATCTGAGAAAATAAACTGCTTGGGATGAAGGCTATATTTCTACAGATGCTCCTATCCTTGTTTTCACCATTTCAAGTTTCTATATGCTCATTTGACTCCCTAGCCTGAAAGTTAGGACATTCTCCTGAAGAACACACAGGCTCTAGTCCTGTCCTGTGCTCCTATTTATTTACTAGAATTGGATCCCCATCAAAAGACATAATAGAGCATTGCAGTGCTGCTGCCCAGAAACGCCCCGCACCTGGGACAGAGCATCCTCCTCCAGGAGGATTGGTCTGAACCCATTGCTTCCATATCAAAGAGGAGCCATCTCTTTAACTGCACAGACTGCTGGGGAAAGGCTGAAAAGAACATACTCAATGGTCCATTGAGGAAATTGGCTATATTACATGAAACAAGCAGCTGTTACAGTGAGGAGGTAAGAAACCAAATCCAAAGCAGTAAAAAAGAAATAATTGCAGCTTGGTTTAGTTGTCTTGTTTGATTTGGTGTTAGATATTTGCTTTGCTTTTTTTTCCCTACTAATTTCCTGTCGGGATTGGCAGCCAATGACTCACCTGCATTCACAGATGAGTATCACCAAAACATCAGTCTACAGCTCCTCTTCTCAATCCTTTGATTTAATCACACAAAGCAACTCCCACACTGACCCCATGAGTGCAGCAATATTCAAAGCACTAGGCAAAAGTAAGGCCAGGTAGCTTCCCCTTCTGTCTGCAGATACTGCCATAATAGAAGTTCTGAAATCAGATATTCTAACTACCCTGTCTTCACACGTGGCTTCCACAGTTCAAGGCAAACAGTAGGAAGTAGCTGTGGAGAAGAACTATGTCCAGTCTCCAAAATAAAAGGAACATGATGATTATGGCAGTGTTTGAGAGTTCCTGTCTGGAGAGAGAAACTGGCAAGCCCATGGGTCTGCCAGCAGATTCTCATGCCATAAACCCTGTGGTTCATTTTCCGATCAGCAATGTTGAAACTATTTACTACAGATTATGCAGGGGTTCAATGGGTAGACATAAATTAGAGAAAGGAATTAGGGGTCATTGGATTACATTTTTAATCTCAAGATCTGAGATTTTTCACAGGCAATATTGTGTGTATTGCTATGACAGACATAGCAAGGGCCATGTAAACATGTATTACATATGTTACTGAGAAACTGAGGAGGGTTTTTTCTGCAGCTGGCTTCCTTCGTACCAGGTTATGGTGATTGGCTAAAATCCTTAATGTTTGTCCTCAGAAATTACCATGCGAACACCAGTCTGACTGACAGCTTCTCTAATGGGCAAATCAAAAGTAAATGAGAAAAAGGGAAGACAAGTGACCCAATGAAGAACCAACATTTTGTCATTTGGGATGTTTTATTAGGCAGTTTGACAAATTTCCTGCTGGTTAACTGATTAAATTTACATTTCTCTATTTTTAATCTTTAATTTTTTTTCATACTCAAATATGATTGTTAGTCATTAATCAAAAAGGTTTAAAGTGTTGATGATTAATGGCCAATGCTTTCAGTATAAATAAGAGATTCTGCGATGCTGGGATTTATCTGTCTCTGGAGATTGCAGGATTGCTCCGAGTGCTCATTCCTTAGTTACAATAAAGCAGGAACAGGAGAACTGATGAGATTCTGTGCCAGTGCTGTGCTGAAATGAAACGGGAGCAGTTATTAAGCATTTGTGCAAGATAATGATGAAAAAGAAACCAAAGGGTTAACAAGACTATGCTTTTGATATAACTAATGCCAGAGAAATTAATGAGTCTCCGTGCTGTAGATAAGTAGGGATTCACAGCATCTATATGGTAAAAAAACCCAGGCAGATTAATGAAATGACCACCCACGGCTGTGCCAGGTCTGTGGGGAGGCGAGGAGAGGCTGTGTCTCCGTGGGAGAGCCGAGCCGCGGGCGAAGGGTTAACGGGAGCCCGGCGCGGCGGGGCAGGGGCCGGGGGAGGCAGCGGGGCCGGCAGCCACAGGCGGGGCAGCAGCCCCCAAAGGGTTAACGAGACGCCTCCATGAATTGCCATGCTAATTGTCAAGATAGTGTATTGCTTGAAGAAAGTAATTTGATTACTCGAAACTCCCACTAAGGAGGCAAGCTCGTGTCCTTCCATCTGTCGGGCTCTGTGAAAGATGATGAATTGAGCTCCAAATTCACGTGTGATGAAGTCACCGTCAATCCCCGCCAGCCCAGCCCGCTGCCATGCCCACCGCGCAGAGGGTAGCACCGCATTTCAACTTTCCCTCGGAAACCCAGGAGGCTCAGTAACCTGTTACTTGCTGCTGCTTGCTTTTTCCTTTTTTTTTTTTTCCTGCTCTTTTTTTTTTTCTCCTCCCCGTTTTCTGCCTCAGCGCTACAACTGAGTCATTCTGGTGCCCATGGCTCGTGGGTACACCGGGCTCCCGGTGCGCTCGGCTTTATTCCCCACTTCAGCTGGCAGCGTTATTCTCGGCTAACGCAGATGTGGGCTCGCTCGCCAGCGCTTCGTAGCCACTTGTCGAGAATCATTCGGAAAACCTTAACTATGCATAAATCTGCAGAGTGAATGTTTTCTTTCATTCACTTGCTCCTATTATTTGATTTCTTGTAGGCCTCTGCAGCAGAAATGGAGAAAATAAGGTAAGTGAGACAGTTTATTTACATCTCATTGTAGAGAAGAAATGTTCTGTTGCACGATTCAGGCTCTGGAAAATATTTTGCTTAATATGATCAGAGTAAAATACTGGATTGCATGATGATGCAAGGCAAGCTGTGTTTTAGAGACAAAAGAAAAGGAATGTGGTTTTTCTAGTAAACCTATTTTACAGGGATGTCAATTCAGAAAGCATGTTTTACACACAAACATGTTTTATTGCCAGATGCAGAGCATATTTGATTATATAAATGTTGTAGACACTTGTCCATTTACTGCAAGAGCCTGCCATTCCATTTAATGAGAAAAGTGGATCAATAATTCATGAAAAAGCTGAAGAAAATATAGGCTTGACTTCAAAGCATCTAATTAATGTGGGTTGTTTCAATATAGCACTGTGACATTGGTGTTCGATTTTTGTTTTATATTGTATACCAGACAGATAAATCTTGTCTCCTTTGTGTTTAAAATGTTGTCATACTGTACCAGTTTCTCAGCACATCTCTTTGCTTTAAGCAAAAGGAGATGGGTTTTATAACATAAGTTTTCCATCTCATGTCCTAGTGCAAGTCTGCTTTGGGGGATATTGCTTTTGTGTATGTTGTTAAGAAAGAAAAAGAAAGAAGAAAGCATTATAGCCCTTTTTAATAAATGAACTAAAAATTAATAAAATCTTGTCTACTAACACATTATCAAAGTGATAGGTAAGAGCTGAACTTTTTATTACCCTTCAAATACTTTATGGAACTTATTTTCATAACCAAATACACTGGCCATGATTTTACTTGGTTTTACTGGACAAGCCTAAATTCCTTCTCTGAACCTGGTAACTCTGGTTAGTGACAGCTGTAGTCCAAGAACAACTTTTAAGATTCCTTTAGTTTGGGATGGCTACCCTGAGTTATTAGAAATGCAGAAAAGTTCTGAAATTCTAGAAATAACTGGGGAAGAAGTAACAAATGCAAAAGAACAGAAATTTCATCAAGTGTTTAATGAATTCTGGGCTGGAAACTGAACTCTGTTTTTCTTTGGAGGCAAAGGAGGTTAAGTTTTTTACAGTGGACTAGAAGATGCATGTCCAAAAGTTCTAAGAGAATATATTTTTCAAACACTTCAGCTGTAGAGCCTCATGACAACAAAAGTATTGTAACTTTTTTGCTGAAAGAAAAACACTGTGCAATGTACTATGGATTTGCATGTGTGTAAGCACTATAATAATGTTAAAGCTGTGAGTTTTTCCTGAGTAATGCGTGAGAAAGTGCCTTGGTATCTGGACCGGTGTCTGGTAAAAATTCCGAACAAGATCACCTATGATATATGCACACTCCTGTCATGAGTTACTCTCTTAGAAGATGCAAGCAAATATATATTTACATGTTTGCATGATAAGCATGTGTGCATAAATGCAATATAATACCTGTAATACTTTCCTGATCATACGTCGGCCTCTGCTTTTAGTCCTGCCACTTTTGCAATGATGGGCTGTAGAGCCCAGGAAAACAAGCAGAATGTATTAAAAAAAAAAGAAAGAATTTTCTCTGATGAGAATAAGTATCCCTAAAGTTCCATTTCCTAACACCATAATTTTGCAGCTGTCAGGCTTGCCTGTTCTTACCTCAGCAGTCTCTGAGTACTTCATAGGAAAGCCCACCCTGCCCCTACTGAATGAGGTAGGAGCTTAGCTATTAACTCCACAAAGGGAAGGGTCAGGCTCTCTCAGGAGTTTGTTAAAGAAATTTTCTGTTAACAATTCTTGTGTGCAAAAGTTGATTATGACAGACATTTATCCCCAGCACCCAAGCAGATGCAAGAGCTCCCTGTGCTCCCAAGCAGAGCAGCGAGCCAGGCTGGGGGAGATCTAGCAGGACAGTGCAGAAGCTGCACTGCTCCATCCCAAACTTTTCCAGGCTATCTGTCTACAGTCATTCTCTTGGATGTAAACTGACAGGATCCTTGGCAGTTTAAGGAAACTATCTGGAGTGGTTATCTTAAATAGCTGGTAAACTCACAGCCCGGAGAGAATGAGATTTTTTTCTAAAGTTATCCAAGTTTGGCACCCAGGTAAAAAACAAATTACCCTGTGTTTCAACCACAGTGGCTTCAGAGAGGTCATGAAGAGAGATAACCTGAAGCTAGGAGGAGAAAGACAGAAACAAAAGGAAAATGGCAGGCTGGGAGGAAAGAGGTATTTTTTGTTATATGTAGAAACCAGTGTAACATGGAAAAGCCATTCCCACATGATACTTCATTGTGTTCTGCCCTATCTCTTGTGCCCAGCTCCTTCCTCACTCTTTTTTTTGCTACCAGCTGAGGATATGCCATTTCACATCACCTGGGATGGTGTTGGCCATCCAACTAGGCCAAGGACTAGAAGGTGAGCCTACATGAGCAGTGGAGCTGGGGTGCACAGAGGGTACAAGGTTCCTGCGAAAGAGGGAGGAGAAAGGGGTTCTGGAATGTTCAAGAAGGAAACAAACCTTGTTAGAGAATCAGGAGAAGAGGAGCCAGTTGGATAACCACAGAACAATGAAGCCAGGCTGAAAACCCCCAGGGTTAGAGAAATACAGGTTGGCATTTCACAGTGCACTTCAAGAGAAGAGAGTATTTTAGATATGAAGAACAAGCACATAGAATCATACTTTTCAGAGAAGCTGCTGACAGACCTTGGGAGCTCACAGGGCCAAACATATTTAAAAGGCAGCTCTGGAAGTCTTTGGGTGAGCTTTGCACATTCTCCAGCCCAGGAGAATGGAGATCCATTTGGGGCATCCCCAAGGACTGGGATAGCCAGGCTCATTGAGAGAGAGGGGTGAATGCAGGAGCCTGAAAAATTGATCCACTAACGACCCATGCTTTATTCACCCATAAAATTCATTGAGCCCGGCAGCACAAGCAACAGTGCAGCAAACTAATACAACTCTTAGTGTAACATTCCTTCAGAGAGAATCTATCCAGAAAGATGCAATTCGTCTCACGTAATGCAGTAATAATTCCCCTGGCAGACCAAGGAGCTGCTGTGACCTGCAATGTCACATCCTGTCCTTTTCAGCAAGAGCTTGCTATGACAGAGTTATGTGTGGAAGGAGCAGTAGGAAGCAGAGGTGGGAGGTTGTCAGTATTTAGCCTGACACAGGGACACCTTCCTCTAGAAGTGGAAACACGCTATTTTCTGCTAAAACTTAGACCTAAAAGAATCAGTTTCTGCAATGAAGTCTTCTCACTGTGAATGATTCTTAGCAGTGCGGTGTTTATTGCATCTCAAGGTACCAATATATGAGGCAGAAGTAAGGCTAACTACTAATCATAAACCTCTTGAGGATCTGCACTTATGTAGGTTGGCTGTGTGTGGTTATAGAGTCACTTTAAGCATTAATTATTTCTGACTCCAACCTTTTAAATACAGTTTTTTGGATCTGGTTCTTTTTCATGTCTATAAACAAGGACTGAAAATCTTAGTTAATTACAGTGAATTTCAAATATACCTATACTACCTTATTTTGACTCAGCAGTGTGCTTTATTTCGTGCATATATGCAACAGAAGCACATGCCTTCCAAACCTGAGGCCTTGTAGATCAGTGGTGGCTGGCACACAAAATTGCCAGTACACTGGAAACTACTCTTTTAAGTCAGATTGAACCCACAGAATGGCTAGATGTGCAAATCAAAGAACCAGTTCCACTGTAACTCCAGTACAGACTCCTGTACTTCCATTTCATCCTGCTTGAAATACGGGTTACAATATTGAAACTTTCTAGTGAAGATGATGTAAGGTTTGGCAGAAGAGACCTCTACATATGTTTTGTACACAAATATTGACAAGATTTTCAGGATTCCTTACACTGAAGAGTACCTCACTCCACAAGAAATGTCACTTAAAGAGGCAGATATTCAATAAAAACTTTTTATTTTTCAATACACTCCTAAAATCTCAGTCACAATTCAGAAACACTACAAATCAATATTCTTAGTTCTAAGCTTTCAAGATTCACAATAGCATGAACTGTATATCTAAAAGTACACAGAACAGTACACATTATCACCATCACCAACTGCCAGGTTCACAGTGCCTGTAAGTAGGCTGAGTTTCCACTTTGCAATACAATCATGGTATTCCTCAACTGAAGATTATTTTGGCAGCATCAGTAGGGGCACTTCATTAATTATCCAGGGATCTCTGATAAAAGTGACCTGTGTCTTAAGGAACCTGTGAGGCAATATCTTCATTTCACTGTAGTCCTTGTTTCAGAACATATGAAAGCAAAGTGATTTGTTGTGCACACACAGCTGGTAGGAAGTCAGCAGCTTGATCCAAGTCTCTTGAATTTTCAGACTTGGACTTTTCTCAAGCATGTTTGAGTTCATCTGTGGTAAGGAGGGAATATGGGTTTCTTCAAAAGGAACATCAGAAGCACATGCAGCTCTAGGGAAAAGCCTCTGCCATGGTTTACTGAAAATGTAAATACTTTCCTAAATGCCCACCTGATCATGCTGTCTTCCTTGCACTTGGTATAAATATAGCCCTCTTCATATGCTAATGAACACACTGCAATTTCCTGTCATACCCACCTTGTCCTTATTCCTCTCCCAGCCTGTATCTACATTAATTTTGCCATATACTTGAACACAAGGGGAGGATTTTTTTCCCAGAAAGTTAATCAACAAACATGGTTTACTTTACCCTAGGTCTGGTCTCCACATCCACAGCTGGTATGCTGGGAGCTACTGCCTTGTACAGAAGCAAAATGCCACAGGACAGCAGCAGGGCTGTGCAAGGAGCAGCTCCACCATCTGCTCAGCAGTGTCTTCAGGCTCTAGTTGATGCTGGGATGTGAAACCCCAGCTGCGGACACAGGCAAAGAGATGGAACAGGGCAAGCTTGGAAGAAGTAGAGCATAGGGAAATGCTAGCATGAAGGGGCCACGAGTTTGGGGTCATTAGAGGTGATGGTAAAAAAGACACTGAGCTGGGTGAATTTTGGGTCCATTTTGAAAGATGGAGAAGGAAAGGATAAGGATAAAAGAGCTGCCTAACATATATTCAAACAGGTAAAACAGGTTTTCATTTTTCCTCTGTTTTTCAAGCTGTTTTTATCTGCCAGGCAGTCCCAGCAGCAGTGACAGCCCTGCAGTGCTGTTTTCAGCACATCTGGTTTTTTCATGCTGCCATCCAAGGTGTGACTGCAGCTAAACCACACGTCTCTCTGCCCCCTGAGACTACACTCAGCTTTAAGTTTGGTGGTTGTCAAACACAGCAGTGGGAGCAATGGACACACACAGATTTATTCACAGTCCCCAGGGGAACTGTAGCCCTGGAACTGGGATTGGTTGTGGCAGAGAGCCATGCTGTTCTACCTGTATCAGTACCTCTGAGAATTTTGTTAGTGTTGTCAGAGGCACAGGATGCTTGTGCAGCTTATCACACCTAATTTCCACTATTGTTATGCCCTGTGCTAGTCAGTCAAACCAGCACTACTTCAGCTGAGGAAAGAGTGTTGCTAGTATGTTGTCCTACAATACTGTGTGCTGAGCTTCTGTCTGCTGCTTGAAAGAATGATCTAAAAAGTGGTGATGTCAGTATGCAAGGAACCATCACCTGTCCCCTGATGTAACAAATGTTGTGTTATAATATCCTTGAGTTCTGGATAAATACTGAGTGAAGCAAAAGCATCCACCAAACATGACAGAAACAGAGGGCAGAACAGATTCAAGTGGAATGAAACAAGGTATAGCATTGTAAAGTGGCCTGCAGGGACAAGTGGGAGATGAGCAAACATCTGAAGAGACCAAGGAAGTAGGTAGGAGTAGATGAGCCATGCCATCAACCAGGAGCTGCAGTGAGTCATGGGGAAGAGGTTGGACCTCAGTGATGCCTAGCTTACAAATAATGTTCTGCCTACCCCTTTCTTGCAAGGCGAAATGCATCACTGAGAAATACCATGAGCTTCTCAGACAAAAAAATAAATAAAAGGAGTCTTTTGGACAAACACTTAAGAAAGAAAAAGTCCATTTTGTATAGTGCTTGCGATAAATTCAGAACTTTGTACCATAGGGAGCAGAGCTTACAGAACAGTCTCTTTTTTTGTTGTTGGGTTCTCCCTCTCCAAGCTCCAGAGACACAATTATCCATGATACTAAGGAATTCAAAGGTGGGAAAATTGGATGCATCCCCTTTATTGCTAATAGTGAGTAGGCTTCAATTTATGTAAGCACTTTGACCAAAGCTGTTGGGGGATATGTGCTGAACAATGAAAGCAGCAACTCGCAAAGCAAACAGTGGCAGCCACTGCAGCAGTAACAAAACGATCTTATAAGCTGAAGAGTGTAAGAGGTTCCACACTATGAACCACAGATGGTTCAAGGACAGTACAGTTTGTGAACCACACTTGAGTGTGCTCTGTGGTGAAATCAAGTAGATTTTGAATGCTTGCTGCTTCAGCTCACAGACTGATGAAAGGAAGGAGATAACTTGTTTGCAACGCTTTATTACAGGCTTTTTGCAATTTCCAGTTCTGCTGCTGCTGGAGTGGCTTAGGCAATTTAATTTACCAATCAATTCTTGATTTACACACAAGTGACTCTAGAATGCATTCAAATAAAAACTATCACCACATTTGATTCAGCATTCTTTAAAAATCAAAAGCATCTGAAGTATATCAAAACTATTAAGCTTTTCACACAAAAAAATTGAAAAGACTGAATTGTATTAATGTTTCAGTGATGACCTAAAGGCAGCTTAGCATGAAGTACAATGTGCTGAAAAATAGGCAGTAGATAGTGAGGTGTAATCAAGCTTTTTGGAATTCATGAATATGAGGGTTGTATAATATACAAAGTCCTCCAGCAGGATAGCAGGATCATAAGTGCCTGTAGCTCCTTGAAGGATTTATCTCGTGTGTGACCATCCTACTGCTCATGTGAACTGCACAACTCTTGTTATTCAACTCTTCCAGGAGAGACAAGATCCACCTCACTGAGTCACTGCTCATTTCTTGGTTTGTAGTAATGTTTGTACTGGGATAAAAGTGAGGGCCTCCATGTCACATGCAGTTATATATCACCTCTCAAAGCATGACTTTCTTCATGTGTGCATTTGTTAAGCTCTTAAAATCATTGACAAATCAAATAGACATCCTGAACCTGCCCAATTTTCACCATGTCAGCAAAAGCACAACAGAGAATTTGAGTTTGAAAGAACATACACACACCTCGTGCAGCAGGCTTGAATCTAAGAGGGCAATCAGTGTTTGAGAAGAATGTGGTTGACTGACTTACATGACATACTAGGACATCATGACTACACAAATGTCATTTCAGCTGTTCAGAGCAAAATGCAAATTTTTACCACATTGCCTTGATTTTTCCCATCTTCAAAAGAAGGAGGAGAAAGAGGAGGAGGGTGTCCTAGAAGAAAAGAGGAGCTTCAAACTTTTTTGAAAACCATTGAGCTCTTCAGGAAGTCCCTTCTGTTCTACAAAGACTCTCATGTTAACAAGAACCTCTCATGACTCAACAGCTCCAAACTGCTGACCTCTGTTCAAGAGCAGTTTCATATCCATGTCAGAGCAAAGGGCCTTAACTCTGAAGTTTTCATACAAAGCAGGTCAAGCAAATGAGCTCATTTTATGTTTCTGTTAGCTGTAACTGCCATTTAGACAAAAGGATCAGCTTAAGAAGCTGCTCTTTTTTTAAGGTATTCCAAGAGCTATACTGGAATCCCCAGCAATGAATGGCTATTTAACGTTTTCCCTCGACATTACCCAAGAGCTTGTTCTTGCATCAGGCAATTTGATGAGATAAGCAATCAGTACTCCTCTTTTCTGTGCTTTCCAGTTTAAAAAGTGCTTTCCAGTTTAAAATCTTTCTGTTACTATTTAACTCAGGGATGCTAGCTTAACCAAGGTATTGCACAAATTAGCACAGTATTCAATGTCTCACCTGTACAGAGTAGTCTGCAGATAAAAAAAGAAATTGCCTATATATCTGTATAATTGGCCTTACTGCTAAGAAGTCCTACAGATGTAGGTGCTTGGAATTACACTTAAGTAGCACTAAATGCGTGGCATATGACTTTTCACACTTACATTAAACTAAGTTTGTAGCTGCTGGGTCACTTGCCCTTTGGCATGTTATTTCCTTGTGTTATGAATCCTATCTGTCCCGTAACAAGGAAGTTGTATTTCCACAGAGTTAATCAGAAACAGCCCAGACCAAGGTGTACCAAGTACATTCCAAGATTTAAAGCAGATCCATGAGTAGCTGAAAAATAAATATTTCGCAACTCTGCCCAATATTCTTAAAAATTCAGTGTGGAACTACTAACAAGGTACATTCATGGACAGAGACTCATCCTTAATGAAGAGGTAAATGCTACTTTCCATAGGGAAACAGAGATTTTTAAGACTGCATACAAACAGTCTATAGCACTGAAACAGTTCTGTTCAAATTAAAAATAAATTATATGTTTATTTTTGACTCTCACCTTATGAATAACAATGACGCTTTTATTTATATTTGTATTTCCATTCTGATTTAGGTTGATAAGATACCAACAAATAAAGAGGGAAAAATTGAGTCAAATACTCTGAAGACTGGATAAAAATGAGAAACACAGCAAACTAGCCCAAAGCAATGCAAGTAGAGTGATGAAAGACAGAGCAGCAATAATATTTAAGTAATTACTTGGAAAGCAACAGCATAGCTCAACACATAGAAAAATTTTAATTGTTCCTGTCACAAAACCTGACCAAGTTTTTACACAAGCCCTAATGGGCCTTCTGTCCTATTCCTTTTCAGTGATGAATTTATAGACAGGGTCTTGCTAAAAGGGGTGCATGACTGGCCTGGCTTATTTTTGTCCAAATCTGCACAGCAACTGGCCCTCATAGCCCACTTTGCCCTCTCCTTGCAGCCCTTCAAACACAGTGCCAGGCAGAGCCACGTGGGGAAGGAAGCACCTGGAGTCTCAGCCCACATCAGCAGCATGACCCTGACAAGTCTGAACCTCAGCAACTCCACTTCATTTCTGAGCCTTCACAAGTCTTTTGGAAAAGAAAAAAATTCCTGACTTATCCCTGTCCTTACTGTACGAATGCCACCAAGTACGATGGGCATGAGAGGCAGGTTTCCAGGTAGACCTTCAGCCCACACTTCAAAATGTAGTCTAGAATAGCCCAGTTAATACCAGTCTTTGCTCTGGTGTCCCTAGATATCTGACAAGCTTGCAGAGGTACCCAAGTATAGAGGACTGATGGAGGTAATGTGAGTAATGGAATTTTCTCTTTTCTCACTTGTGGAAGGTGAAGAAGTACCCTTGTTCTGCAGCTGGAACTGCTGTGGTAAGTGCTGAAGATCCCTTGCTGAAATGACATTCCCAGAAGAGGAGTGTCCTGAAGCATGTTTTCATGTTTCTTTGGTCCTGTTTCCTTGCTTCACAAGATGCTAACAGTGTCTTGTCTTTACATCAAATGTTCTTTATTAAACTCTTTCACTATTGAAGGGATCAAGACCAGGAAGCCTCTAGGAGATATAGAGTAGTCCACAGTTCCAGGAGAAGCAAGGACCAAATTCAAGAGTCTTGACTTTTCCATGAAGAAGGTTAATTAGCCCTGTGTATAACTCAAGGGGTAGCTCTGGCAACAGACCATATGGGCAGGAGAGGGAAGAAATGAGTCGTAGGTAGAGGAGACTGATGTGAGTTTCTTTGGGCCAAATTTAGCTGACCTATACTGTTTAGTAACAAAGCAACTACCCTCCCTCCCTGTCCCACTTCCCTCCTTCTCAATCTACAGGAAAAATCACAACCTAAAAACCTTTTTTTTTTTTTCTGAGAAATTAAAAATACATTAAATTATAGCACTAAACAGGTACTCTGCTAACAAATGTCAGTTGAGGACTGAAGCTGTCTTGTCTACTGCATATGATGCAAAAAGTTCTAGGTAATTGGTACCTTCTGAAAACAATTTTTTTCTCCACCTTGACAAAGCTGCTGATGCAGATTTTTACAGTAACTGTAGATTTCAACTTGCATTCCTATAACTGTGTTATGCATTCTAAATTGACAAAGCCTCAGCAGATTCAGTTGCTAGAACTGACAGGTTCCACATGCTGTGAGCTTCTAGAGGTTTTCTTTACAAACCAGAACTGAATATCATCTAAATGTAAAAGAAAAGAACCTCCAAGTGAAATGCCCCATTAATTCCAGCACACAGTAGTGACTTGGATCTGTTTGAGACAAACAATATTAATCTAACCAGTTTTGCTTAATACACTTTGTTTTTAAGAACATTTATTTTCATCTAAAATCATTTTTTTTTTAATGCGGTGATAAGCCTCCCATGGTCCACTATGGAAAACAACTTTTATTACAACCTAAGAATGTGTAGCAAACAAGCATCATTTTACTTGGACTCAAGGAATATGGAAGGTTTGAGTTACAGTTCTGATAGTAAAATTTCAATGAATGCTTTTCAGTAACACAGTGTGGACTGGACTTCTCTACTGTGGCTTTGCAGTCACTCTGCATTCTCATCTTCATCCCCTAAAGAGAACTCCGAATCCTACTGCACAGTAAAAACAAAAGTCTACTAGAATTTTCATCTCAAGGTTCCTATAGCACTGAACTACTAATTATCATGGCAAGCAGAGCAGACAGTTCTGATTAAATTGCCAGCCTGGATGTGTAGACCATCCCATCTCCTTATTCATCATCTCTATATGCACAATACTGGGAAACATCTTCAGATATAAATAGGCATAGATATGGTTGCATGCTGAATTCTAAGTAACTGAATGAATCCATTACTGCATCCTTGGAGGACTCCAATTTTTCCCAGAACTGCAACTCCTTTTTGAGTGTTATCTACCTCATTATGCATAGATTAGTTACATTACATATTGGTTTGCACAGACCATACAGAAGCTGAAAACAGTTCACTACAGTTTTGCAGAGATTAATGGAATTGGAAAGAGACTCAAGAAAACAACATATTCTATTTTCTATAAGGCAATGCTATTTATACCTTTTTACATTCATATAAAGAACAAAGCACTCACATGATACCCCTGTCATTCATATCTAGAGTGTTGCCAGCTATAAGTCTGCATTCATTGCACCCATAGCTGGCATGCAGGTGTAGCATGGATTCATGGCACAAATTGTTCCTGTATACTTTTGTTATGAGCCACTGAATGGAAGACTAGTTAACTTCAACTTTCACAATGGCAGAAGGCATTGTCATTAAGAGCAGAATCAGTAAAATCAACAAAAACTGTTATCCGTTTACTACTGGCAGGTCTTTTGTAGAAATTTCTATTCTTACCCTAACTACTTTCATCAGCACTAGAAATCCGGGTATTGGCTTGCAGTCATTGCCAAATTTAAGGGCAACTATGCAATGAAAAGAGGAAGTATGAGAGGTCAGAGATCATACATCTGTTTGAAATGCAGGTGGTGAAGATGCTGCCATTACTGAGTTGAAAATAGGGACTGAGGCCCAAAGATTTGAATCCTCTGATGGTCCTGCTCTGCAGACACAGGTTGCATCCACAGTCATTAGGATGCTCTCTGAAGCACTGTCAAAGTTCAAAGGATTTACATTTTTTTTTTTTTGTTTTTTGAGCACTAAGTCACAAATTACCATCTCCTCACAGAACACTCACCACTCTTCCCAGAGTAATGAAGAGTTTTAGTTGGAAGCTGGCAATCTTTCACGGGCAATGTGTCAGACTATATTTTGTTCCTAATTTAGTTTAAACATGTTGGTAGACAACATTGAGAAGCTGGGAGCCACTGCCTCTCACAGATGCTTCTATCAAGATGCTGTGGATTCTGAATTCCAGCCCTGTGCTGACCCTTTCAGACGAGCAGAAATCCCCCAGTGTCTGCAGACCACTGGGAGCCCTTTAGAAGGAAAATTTTATAAATGTGCAGAATATGGCTTCTATTTTTTTTCCCCTGACTCACTCACTCTGCATCACTTGACATTTTAACATATTGCTACATTAACCACCAAAAGTCTGATCTATGAGCATGACTTCAAACGTGTGTTTACAAGAGTAGAGATGCAGCGGCATATGGACCACCAGCTGGTGAGAAGTAAGAATGGTACTTTGTGGAGTTTGAGTCACTAAGTAAATTAAAAAAAAAAATAGATCATCTCTACAGTTAAAAAGTTAGAGACAAAATCTCGGCTTCTTCGAACTGGAGTACTTTGAAAGGACAGCTGCAACAAGGCCAGTACTGAGAAAGCACAGAACTGAGGCATTAAATAAACTAGAAGCTATGTTGTTTATCATAAGAGGTATATGCAAACAAGATGTTTCCTGCTACGGCTGTAAGAAATAGTACCACAGAGGGAGTGATGTGAGACAGAAAAAAAGAGTGACGACAGTCTGTTCCTCTTGAACAGGAGGAGTAAAAATCACTTTGAGAGCGAGGGTGACACTGGGGGAAGTGTCTCTTTTATTGAGGTCATAACCACCTACACTCAAATGCAGAAGTCTCCAGCCTTTCTCCCCACCTCTCCCTGGTTTTGTATGTTTTTCTCATGTGTTTTCCACTCCTTTGCCCTCTGAAGGGATTCTCCTCATGCTCCATTAACAACTCCACCCCTTTCCTCCTCAAATGTTGAGCTAGGTCTGCAGTACATCAGCTCCTGATATTTCCCACCCCAGCAGTTTTTAAGAGATTCATCTCTTATTTAAGCTACCAAAGTTTGAGTACTCCTGGGAAGCAGTTGCTCCTTCTCATCCTGGTTTCTACCCTCAGACTTTTATTTTTCAGCATATTACTCCAGGAACAGTTGAAAGCTCTCTGCCTAAGAACATGCAACTTTAACAAAGATTATTTTACATCTAACTTCAGAGACTGAGGTTCACCATTCTGCTTTAATGCCAGTCTATTTCATTAGCCTTTTCACTTTTTCCATTTCCCTTGAAGCCCAGGTGAGGAGAAAAGCAGGTTTCATAAGACAGTTTTGCAGTCTCTTTTCACTGCACTGCCAACCACTAGTCCCCCTCACCTGTGCTTCCTCACCAGGCAGGAGAGGTTCCTGTGGCTTTGTCAGACAGATGCAAGGAGAGGGAGTGTCCTGAAGCTCCATCAATGCAGCTGCTAAGCAGAAGCTGTCTTTCAATAATTGGGACCTTTTTGGAGAAAGTAGTAAACAGAAAAAATAACAAAAAGGCGATTTGGCAAGGAGAAAAATTTATAGATAAACATTTTTTTGTAAGAGGGGAGGAAGAGATGGAAGGAAAGGCCTGTTCCTTCAAAAAATAGAATATTGTCTGGGGACTATTAAATAACAATATAACTAATTACCAAGATTATTATCTTCATGCTGGAGCACCAAACAGCTGAAATACAGAAGCTGCTGAGAGCACTTACTATAGTAAATTACTGAAATGCTTCTCATGGTTTATTCTGCTGAGTTAGGGTACTAAAAGAAGTGTGTTACATTGTTTCTCTATTGACCCTTCCACACATGATTATTTATTATTAGCTGCGTAAGTACAAATCAGACAGGAAGGTCAAGTTACTAATGGTTCTCGTCAGCTGTGCGCCATTATTTCCCTGTAAAGGTAGGTGCATTGTTTACCTGCATAATAAGAGTGATGTGTGATCATTATGGTACTTGAATATCACTTACATTAAAAAACCCCTCTAGATAGCATGCAAAGCATTCACATTGTAAATGTTGAACTGAAGTTGTAATGTAAAGGAAATAAAAAGCATGTCTTTTTTGCCTACCCTTCCCTGAACAAAGAGCAGAAGCTCAGCAGCAAGAGAGAGAAATGTGAAAGCATTCTTGCACTGTGTAGGTTTATCTGACCAACAAAGGAACTTCTGCACTTCTAGATGTCAGCCATGTCTCAGAAACCCTCCATGGCTACTGCAAGTAGCAGCCTTCTTATAGGCAAGGCTGAGAATGGCTAAGTGACTTCTCCAAGTTCTTTGGGGGGCTTCTGTCAAAGCCAAGAGATCACATGCAGGGGGTATTTTTGGAATAAGACAAAGAGTGCAGAGAACATAAAACAAAAGAACAAAGTTCTTGCTCTGGGAGCAGAATAACCTTTTCTGAAGTGAGTAGTTTCAATCTGCCAAGGAGCAGGAACAAGTTCCAAAGCAGAATATCCCTCAGCAAAATCAAAACGCTCCTGTAACTGTTTATTTTTTCCCTGTCTCAGAAATTATTTCAAAGTTCATTTGTGACTGTTTTTCTCCTCATTTCCTCTCCACAGCAGAGAGCGCTTGTGGGGAAGGGTCCATACACAAAGAATTGTTCTTAACTTGTCCCCAAGTACAAATAATCCCCACCAAATCAGTGCTACTCATTGCACAGATACAGGCTCTTAACATCACTTAGGGATACAGGATAAGCATGAGTGCATACATTCTTGCAAGTACTACTAGCAGTATATTTAAGATCTAAATCCACCACCAGTGGGAGCAGACTCAACTGCATTCAGATCAAAATAATTACTGTATTTTCTACAGGTAATGTCTTTGATTTATTCTGATGTTTTCCCGGGCACTAAAAAAGGTCAGCCAATAAGGAAAGTGTGAGATGAAGACAATTAACATGACTTCAGTTTCAACAGTGAAGATTCTCCCCCCGTTCCTGACACCTCAACTTCAGAGAGATAAGCCCAATTCTAGCTACCATTTCTATGCCCTTTTCAGTTTATGGTAATTGCTGATATGTAGCATCATAGTATCGGGGCCTGTGCTCTATCCTTCCCCCCATTTTGTGCAGGCAGCAGGAGAATTTTCTTGTGATTTATTCTAATAGCTTCAGCAATGTCAGAATATTAGAACTGCCTATTATCTAAAGGTTGCTTTGCAAATTCACTTTAAATGAAAATGTAACTTTTCAGTCATTAATGTGCTGAAAGAAGTTGTGGTTAAAGGAGGAGATGGATGGTTTGGAAGCTTATCCATTACATTTAAAAGCAAATTATCAGTGACAGAATCTAGGTGAAACAGGCAGCAGGAGAAATGAAAAGACAGATTGAGATATCAATCAAAGAGACTTTCAGATCCTCTTCTTTTTGCAGGGACCACTAAAATTGGCATTTAGAGGGATGCAACAAAGCAAAGAGAGTCTTCTTCCATGCGGGAAAAGCTGAGACATTTTTGTTGCCCAGCCACTGGTGGCAATGCATCCTGCTCCCAGGCGGGAGGGGCAGGAAAGCAGCAGTGGGTGTTGGCAGAAACCTGGAGATGCCATGGAATACATCACACACACTCCTTACAGGCCTGAAAGACAATGGGTAAAGAAACTAAGTGGGTTGTTTAGTTAGAGGGAACTTTGTACCCAAGCTAGAAGCATCTTTGCGGGGAAATTCTTGAAGTAGACAAATTTAAGAAATTTATTTCTCAAAACAAAACCAAAACCAAACAAAAACCAAAAGAAAACAAAGCAAAAAAACCCAAACCAAACCAAACAAACAAACAAAAAAAATATCTCAGAGGAGATTTAAGATTCCAAAGACTGCATGGACCTCACCTTTACTGCTTTCAGGCCTCAATTTTCATCTGTAAAATGGGAATGGTGGAAATCTCTTTCCCAGACCAAAAAGACAACATGAATTAAGTATATAGAAAGCTATGAGGCATCTCCATCAAGTGGTTATCTAATTCAAGTATACCAGGTGCAGGTAGGACAAGAGAGTTTATTGACTTGTATGACAACAGAGGAAAATTCAGGTCTGCAGATGACTCATTGCGTAAGAGTTAATATTTGCTTTTTGATTCTACGTCATTAAAAGTTCATGAGTTCCTTCAGTCTTCATTAGGTAAATATGGCTTTGCAGTAGTTTCTGTGTAGTTCTTCACATTTTAAGTTATACTCTTCCTTTGACTCAGAAAGACACAGTGCATTTTGCTTCTTCTGACCCTTGTATCTTTTGCTCCAATTCTCAGAAGCACTGTTTGGACTCTAAGCTCTGCATTTTAAGCTGCATTCTTGATATGGATCTCCCATATTTAGGTGCTCTGATTGTTCAAAGGACTCTCCAGCTGGGTAGCAAGACTATTTGAGTGCTAATACAGTGATTGTAAAGAATGGGACATCAGTTCCCATTTTAGAACATAAATCTTGGCAAGTTTGAATGGAATATATTCAAATGAGAACAAATGGACATTTTCAGCGTGTAATTTGAAACAAAACATTCAGCACTTACATGAATAAGCTCAACAACTGCAGCTCCGCTAGTCCAGAGTCTAAGAGCCTGTGGGTGACAGTTCCAAGCCCAAAGCCATCAAGCATCACATGAGAGCACCTGGCCCTGGGGTTCTGCAATGGGAATCCTGCACACCAGGTCCCCTTTCTGTAGTTGCAGCTTTCAGCTAAGGTGTTCACCTTCCTTCCTTCCTTCTTTATCTATGGCTCCTAGGCAGACAACCCCAGCTTCTTACGGTTTCCAAGAGGAAAACTGCACCAATGCTACATCTGTCCAAGTATCAGGCTTGGGTACATTGTACATATGTCCACGTGCTTATAGACACATCCATTTCCAACTACCATTAAGTCTTTCTAAAATACACTTTGAATAGTTCTTCCTAAAATAATGCTAAGGCATAGCTCCTTATATTCTGCAATACTAGCAGTAAGCCTTATTTTTCCAAATGAGAGAATTTAAAAAAAAAAGTCTGTATGGGGTTGAAAAAAGTGACTTGCAGATCAGGTTGCTTTTCCTCAGAAGTGAGCACCTTGCCTTCTTGTGCTCTAGCAGAGAAAGCATCGTGCATCAAATTAAAAAGATATTGAAGGAGACAAGACTGGAATGAGAATGAATAAACACTGCAGCTGCACTGGGAAGACCTATAAAACACACACGTGAGAGAAATATGGTCTTCTGACCATTCCTGCAGTACACCAGTGATGATACTAAAGCACAAGAACAAAACTGGGTTGTCTACTGCATGCTACAGATACGCCTCCTCCTTAATCTTGTGTATTTATGCTGAGTTCAGTGAAGAAATTTTACATTACCTGAAAAAATAAGGATGTCCAACTTTTCACTATGCAGCAGATATTAAAGGCACTGAGAAGACAAGTATACAGTGATTTTTTTTCTGATTCCAGTAATGCTACCATCAATACCTGCATAGTCAGATCCCAGCATCCACCTCTGTCACGCAGTGGGAGGACAACCAAACACCGAGGTCCCACAGTAAGAAAGTTGCCACCCTCCCTTCAGTAGGAGAAAAGAGCTCTAAGACAGGCAGAAACTATTAATAATGTCAGTGGAGAAAACAAGAAGCAAGCTAAACACCAGATAAGCTCTTCTGGAAGGCTCAATCTGCTCAATTAGTCATAGGCTGAGCACATCCTCTTGGACCAGGAAAGGCTGAGGGAGCTGGGGTTGTTCAACCAGGAAAACAGAAGGTTTCAAGGAGATTTCATTGCTGCCTTTCAGTAACTAGAGTGGGCTTATAAGAAGGAAGGAGATAGACTTTATAGTAGGACCTGTGAGAAGACAAGGGGAAATGGTTTTAAGCTAAAAAAGGGTGTATTTAGGCTAAAAAGAAATTGTTCCTTATAGGATAATTTTTTTCAAGGAGGTTGGTGAAACATTGGCAGAGGTAGTGGATATGCCATCCCTGGAAACGTTCAACGTCAGCTTGGATGGGGCTCTGAACAACCTGACCTAGTTGAAGATGTCCCTGCCCATGGCAGGGTGGTTGGTTGGACTAGATGACCTTTAAAGGTCCCTTCCCAACTAAACTTTTCTGAAACTCTGTGTCTACACATAAGGCTAAACAAGAATAAATCCACTAAATCTTTCCACTAGAAACTGCCAGGCAGCCTTGAAAGTGTGAAATTCTCTTAACAGATTCAGCACTGTGCTATCAAATCCTCTCCTCACTTCACCAGTTTTCACTAATGATTTTCCCAACAGCTGAAAATTTTATGGTGCCACTGGTTTTGGTTCTGTTTAAATGGAATACTTTTTCTTGGTGTGCATTTTGGTTAGATTTAATTTTGGTTTCAGCCATGGCCTGAGACCAGACAATAGGAGGGAGGAAGGGTAATGTAGAAAGCTTGGAGAGGTTATGAAATTTCTATCCTTAAAGACATTCGGGATTTGACTGGACAAGGCCCTACACATCCTGGTCTGACTGAATCTGCTTTGAACAAGAGGTTTGACCACATGACCTTGAGAAGCACATTCCAGCCTAATTTTTCTATGATTCTACATACTCTCAGTCTGGGTTCTTTATTCATTGGAATTCACACTGAAGGGAATGGGAGTTTAAAGGACATCTGTATCAACTTCAGATGTATTTAATTTCAGTATTTTTTTTTCACATGGTTCAATTTAAGGAAAGAACTATTTACTTTTTCATTCCTGTGACAGATGCTATCCAGCAGAATGTCTGATAAACATTGAACTCAATCAGTTATAATTATATAGGTCTGCAACTCTATTTCATTTTAAGAAAAGCATTTACCAGAAAGAGATAAAGTGCTTCTATACAGAAATTATGAAATTACTGGGGCAAGTTTCTTATTTTTCTTTAGGAATTTTAAACTGTGAGCAGTAGTCGGACACGAACATACACAGACACTCACTTCTCCTGTGTAGATACACACATCATACTGGTGCTTGTAGCCATGGTCAGCTGGGTGACTGATTCCATGTCTGCACATACCAGTGCTAGATTTCTGTGTATCATTATGCTCATGCATGAAACATGGTGTGCACTTACTTGTGAGAAGAAAAAAACTCAAGTTGAGAGCAACCGTCCAGGAGAAAGTGATTTTCCAGCTGTGAGAAAAGCATCGTTGCTTTTTCCAAAGAGCCAGGGAAGCCAGGCCCCACATTTCCTGTGAACATACCAAAGACTTATTGCAGAGCCTAAAAAGAACAGAGCTGTGGAAGTCACTTGTATAAAACATCAGGGTGCACATCTCAGCCCATTACGAACCACTACATACTCCCTGAAATGACAGCTTGCACAGACTTGTATGGAACAATTTTTTTTGAGCACTGTTACTCAACAGGAAGCACAGAGCATAATTAACGTTTGTGTAGAACTCCATTTTAACTCAGGTCATCTAGTACTTCAGAATAACATGGTTACTCTTCGATTCATTTTTGTTCCATTATTTATGAAACTGGATAGTCTATATTTTCTCCAATTAGTTAAACATCAAACACTTCTAAATAACAACTCTGAAAATGTCTAAATGGTGCAGTAATAGGTGTGTTGCAAAGACATAGATTAGTTACAGCAAGGAAGAAAATTAATTGATGTGTGACACACTTGTATAAAATTGGTTTTTGCTTTAAATTGAACAGTGGCATTTATCATATTAACACAGACACCTATTCCAATCATCTCTGCTAGCACTGCTGAGGCACTGCCATTAGTACTAGTAAATAGATGGCAGTTATGTTATATAAAAGGATGTGAATTGTGTGGTTTCAGGCACAGTTTTTAAGTGTCTGATACTGAAAAATAAAATAACAATCAGAAAGAAACAAACAAACCCAACACTACACAGCTACCCAGTACAGAACAGATTATTGTAGTACATGGTGTACTTGTAGTACATGGTGTATCTTCAGGTTCAAGAATTGCTCAGGACCCTTAGCTTTTATCCTATAACCCTGATGTACAGGCAAGAACTGTGCCAACTCTGGGCAATAAAGCAGCCTGTGCAAAGTGGAAAATGATTCAACATGCTGAACTGGATGCCCGGCCCACTCTATAGGTCTTCCAGCATAGTGTAATCAGCTATCCATCACTATGCCTTTTTGCCCTCTTCTCAGTATAAGTTTTTCATATTAATTGCAGTTTGTAAGAAGCACCTGTTTGGAAAACCAGAGGCTTTAATCTCTTCCAAAAAGGTCTTACAGTAACCTAATTCATTCAGTATTGCAAGAAAATCAAAAACGCCTGCTCAAGATCCCATGAGCCCAGGCAGCATATTTCAAGCTGGTTTGGAGGACATAGGTCTTTACTTTGAATTTTGCTTAATGAAAATTCTTTTCTACTCTCTGACCTCACAGAAATGCTGTTTGCCCAACACGCAAAGTTGAACATTTCAGTCTGTGAACACCTCAGTACTGGGGGTTCAGTACAAGAGGAAAGAAGGTTACCTGGCTTTAGCACCATAAAATGCACCTGCCAGAGGACCAAGTGGGCTATTAAAAACAAATCCTAATGAACATCAGAGAGCAACCTGAAAAAGAAATCACTGGCACCAATAGGAAGGAGAGTTATGTGACTGAGTTGTGTGAAAGAGGGTTGCGTGACCCAGAGCAAACAAGTACAGCCATCCACTGTCAGAAGTTTGAAGCTGCCCTGAAGGCTTGACCAGCAAAGACAGAGAACTGAACACTAGCAAAGGTCACAACACCAAATATCTATTTGAGATTCTTTTGTGTAGCTCATGAGAATACATGAGAAGATCAAGCTTTTCCTTAGGACTGGAAGGGATTAAGTCACACAGAAAGTATCTGCAAGGTAGAAAAAAAAAGATAACTAAATCTCAGAGACTCCTTATCAGCTTCCCAGCCAAGATGTATTATTTGAATAAGGTTTGTAGCCTGTGCTACAGACTACATCAAAATACAAATCTTGCTGTCATTTGACATTTACGACATATGTGTTTCTGCCATGAGGAAGAGCAGGCTTCTTCCTTGGAACCACTTTAGGTTAAGTCAAGGGATGGATTCTTCTCTTCTTAGGTAGAATGCAGACTTTCTATGCAGAAAACTTGTTACTGTTTCACTGAAATTATTTCTGCTGAAACCTTTTTAATTTCACAGCCACCTCCTTAGGCCTTGCCTGCAAAGCATGGCAAAGCCATGGACATGTGGGGCAAGGGGCACACCATCATTGCACAGAGAGTTCAAGGCCAGGAACATCTTAGCTCTGAGACAGGGCTTTGAGCCTGGGTCTCTTTGGCTCAGTGCTCTCATACTTACTGGGAGAAACAGTGCATTAAAAACCGCATTGCATTGTCACTGTGGTGATAAAGGTGTTCTGAAGTCGGGAACAGTAAACAAACCCACCATTATTTTGGAGAACACAGGAAGAAGGACGCCAACAACAGCAATCAGCAAATCCTGTTTAAAAAAATGACAAAAATAAATGTCCAATCTCTACTGAACTTATGAAACTGCTTTAGTGACAAGAGCAAAACCATCCCAAGTTCAAATACAAGAAATCGGTCTTTGAGATAGAGCAAAAGAGTTCTTCACCTCAAATATCTCTTGATCAGGACCTTCCACCCAGTGCCCCATCCTGACCTCCTCAGTCCTCTCTCGCCTCACCCCTGAGGTATGAGAGTGCTCTTTGAGGTTATCCTTACATTTTCCTCTGTTGGATTTCTGCAGCTTCTTTCTTTGGAACCAATCTCACAAAACAGTGGGTGTAACTGATTAAGCCAACACTAGCAGGAGGACAAAGGAGAAGAAAAGGTCAATCTCAAATTCACCAAACATCTCAACCACCAGGAGATTCCTTCTTCAACCTCACTTATTCACAAGTAATTTGGTTACTACTGCCTCCTACCCCATCCCAATCTGGTTCTTTATAAGAAGACAAAAGTTATGAGTGAGCAGAGAGGTAGATAAATGCTTTAAGCTACAGGGCAGCACAGGTATAAAAACAAATGACCACAAACTGAGCAGGAATATGTTTAGTATTGCAATTGAAAGACTATTTGTAGCCATAAAAATGGGGCTAAAGACTAAAACTAAATTAATTTTAAGAAAAATCCCGAGCAGTTGATTAAATGAATTACAGAACACAATAGAATGCACATCCTTGTGGCCCAAAGTACTTATTTCAGTCTTGCATTACTATAAAATTTGTGATACCTTCTTTAGCTGTTTCTTTGTGCCTTGTTTTGCTGTTTAGATTGTCTGTGAGATGTGATTAGGTGAGAAGCTGAAGGAAGAGAAACAGAGATGTAAAGTGCAGTGGCCCAACAGTATTGGAGGGCAGATAATCTAGCCCAGAGGGAGATAAAATGTATAGCCCACAGCCTATTCACACTACACCATAAAAGGCAGATCTGATATACCCTCAAGCATGATGATTCTTTACTCCTGAACAATAAGGAAGAGGGAGATTAAAGCAATAAGCCATTTACCTCTAGCACTGACAGCAGTACCCAAGGGATTCACTACTGAGTATTCATTACACATTCATTGCTGTACCTTACTTCTGTAAAACAACAGGTCAGGAGGTGCTCATAATTAAGGGTCCAAATATTTGCCTTCCTTGCTTTGGTTCTGAAGTGTCAAAGATGGTAGAGATCGGAAAAATTAAGGGGCCCTCATGCATTCTGCAAACACTCCATGTGACAGTGCATCTCATGTGTAAAGTACAAGAATGAGGCATACTCTGCTTATAGCAGAAATTTATATTTCTGCTACAAATTATTATACAGAAATGGCCATAATCTGTCCCTCCGTGAATACAAGGCACTCCTATACTTGAAAAATAGTTAAACACACTGTACTGCATTTGTTTTTAATAGCAGCAACGTACTCATTCACTGGCTGACACGGCAGTGCTCATTTGGCCCAAAGATGGTGTTTGCAGCCTGTTCACTACAGCACATATCTGAGAGTGTTTCATGTGGCTCATTTGGCATTTGCAAACACCTAAAGTGCTTCAGGGCCACAGGAGAGAATCAGCAACACTACATCAATCTCGTTAAATTCAGAGGTTTCCTCGCCAACAGTGTAACACAAGTATAGCTTCTAAAAAGAGAAAAAAAACCCCATAAATCGGAGAAATTAAAGGTCCAAAGTACATTACTTAATTAAAACCTTCATGTCTGGTATTTACCACAAGAGAAGTAATTTCAGTAATTTAACACCAACACTTCAGTATCAAAAACACAGGTTTTACCCAAGGTTCTGCACATCACCCTAACCTTAATCATACAAATGCTAACACTGTTTTGCACCTAAATTAGCACATTGGAGTATTTCACACCAGTGATGCTTCACTGTGGAGTTATTGTTCCAAGACTGCAGATACTTAAAATATCTCCATCTCAGATTTTTCTCAGTACTTCCAGTCACACTAAATAAATGGAATGAGGAGATAAACCTAAACTCATAACACAATCCATAAAGATAGCTTGAAATGCCACTAGCCAAAATCTTTCTTGGTACAAGTTACTGAGGGTTCCACAATGTCAGTCCTGTGAGTTGAGAGTTCATCCTGAAGTTTCGCTGCAGGTGACCTTGTGTTTAGGTTTTACTGACCATGTCAGGCTCATCAGGGGTAGAAGTCTCTGCTTTAGAAGGGAAAGAGTGACTGACAGAGCTCTCTCACCCCTCCTTTCCAGGGTTGCAAATGGCGAGGTGAGGATACAACTGGCCCGGGCAAGAAATACCTCATCTGTGATGGCCAAAGAGGCACAAATACCTAGCAAATTGTTGGAGAAAGGAATGTGTACTCTGTTTCTCTCTCTGTATCCTGTCTCCCACCCCTTAACCTTTCTGCTTCAGTCCAGATTCTCCAAATGGGGTTCCTCAGACCTTTCTCCATGCCAGTTCATCTGGAGCAGGATGGGCTGCCAATAGCTTGCTCAGAAGCACTGTCATGCACCTCTTTCTGTAGCCTTTCCAAATCCTAATGGTATCCCTCAAGAACTTTTCAGACAATCCTCAGCAAATAGAGGGAATCAATGCTGGGAGTGAGTTTCCTTTCCTTGAGGTCAGTCCCCATAGCCCATTTGTACAAATGGGCCATTTGTAACCTGCAAGTCAAAGCCTCCAGGAAAAGCACTCCTGTGGCCCATTGACACCACCACAGTCTGTGGATTTGGTTGCCATGTGTGCTCCTGTCCCCATACATCAAGAAGAACACTTGGATTGTGTTCTACCTCCCCAGAAGTCAGGGTGGTTCACCTTCCAGCTCCTTATTTGTCTTTAGTGAGGCTACCCATGTTTTTCCACCTTCTAAATTAGTGGGACTGTCCATTTTAAGTAAAACCTGCTGTATTTCTTATGGATAGTTACATTCAATTTACATAAAAGGGAACAAATTATTCTCTATTTATTATTCTGTGCTGCAGTAGACACTAATTTTAGAGTACATAGTGTTCATTGACACATAAAGCTTATTTCTTTATTCATTTATGAGTAAGAAATGTTTGTTTCCGTGTTCATTTGTGCTGTGTTTGACATACAGTAGCAGGTCTGAACATGATGAATGACTATAAAAATAAAAAAAAATAATTTCAACACCATCAACTGGGTTCAATAAATCCAGACAACTGCATTTGCTTTGTATCTACCTTTCCTTTTTCACTTTTATTACTCCTTTACCTTGTCAGGTCTAAATTAACAGAAAAGTGTTGGGATACATAAAAAAAATTCTGCTTACCCTAAAAGAATGAACCTTGTATTCATAGAAATCTAGAGAGACTTCAGCTTATTTTAAATCCTTTTTCTGACTTGTACTGCCATCACTCAGCTTCATTTGAAAGTGGGAAATGGAAATGGAATGTATTGTTAATTGTAATCAGATTGACATCAACTTGCTAAAAATGGTTTCAGCAAATTACTGACCTCTAAAAAAGTGCAGAGTTGGAAAGAACTAGTGATTGAACATCAAGGAGGTGAACATAGAAAAATCTATTAATACTTTTGCATTACACATGGGAGTTAATCAGAAAAACTTGACTGAAATGAAAGACCTTTTCACACCAAGATGTAAAACCCTTACAAATGGAAACAATTTGTTTATTATATTTTCCATAACACTTAATGAACTATTTAGCAAAGGCTAAAATGGTCATACAACTTTCTACAAGGTGCATAAAACCCATATTTTTTTTAGTGAGCTATTCCCACATTTACTATCGATACTCAATGTACTAACTCTTTATAACTCATGCTATAACCCAGAAATGTGTACAGCTAGCTGAACATGTCACTAGCTAACCTTAATTTTTTCTTTTTCTTCTTCAGTTTCCTATTTCTGTAGCCTTATTTTGCTCTACTTGTCCAAGACAAATGGTTTTGTTGTGGTGCTTCTGAAGTACGTTGAGAGAGAAAAAAAATAAAAAGGAGCCAACTGTCAGAACTTTCTAATATTATGGGAGGGTTTTTTGCTAAGTCAGGTTTGATTAATGAGGTGATAGAGCTGATCCTCTGCTTGGATTAGTCTTCAGGAGTCAGAAGGTAGTAGCTCATGGCTATGCCAGGTTATAAATACATAATCTATTAGTAAGCAATCACCCAAGAGCATAATGATCCTGTCACATCATGAGATACAAGTATTAAATGTTAACTTTGGCCACAGGTTTGGCCAGAGAACTCACATGAAATCAAAGCAGAAACCCAACCCCAAATTCCCATTGACTCTTCAACATTAATTTCACCAGGGCAAAAATCCAAAAGTATCAAAATGTGCTTGTAAGACAAATCTTATGAAAGAGAAATGGTGGAGTTTCATTGCTAGACTCCTGTGGAGCTACCCCAGATGTTAGCCAGTGATGCAGGTACAGGACACTGCTGGCTCCATACTCTTCCACCCTCTTGCCATCCAAACAGTTTAGCTTGTCTGTATTCCCCAGAGCACAGGAGCTGCCATTCCTGTTGCACTTGAACACAGCAAGGAACAGAATAGGATTTTGATTTCCCTTTCCATATTCATTTGAGAGTCCATAGGGAACAGAACAAGTCTAAGTCTTATCAGAAAAAGGCCAAGAAGTGCATCTAGTGAGTGTGCTTCGGCCCTCCTGCCAAGATGTCTGGAGCTGTTAAAAGTAGATTACATGTAAACAAGACAGGAACAAGATACTGGGCATTAGACCGTGAAAGGATGTCACTTCTCAGCAAAGAGGTGGTTGCCAGTAGGAAGTTCAGAGAAGGTGCCAAAATACACTTTGCAAAGGAGAAAGAGAGTGAGAAAGGAAAGATTCTGTTAGAACAAGATAAAACTGGAAACTCCTGTAAGTATTCAAGGAGATTGCTCATTTAAAGGAGCACTGCAGCTGCCAGAATGAAGCCTAAACCTTCCAGCAGGAATGGAGGAATGCAGTTTCTTTCCAAAAGACTTGTATAGATTGAGAGAAAGTGACTATCAGCTGCTGAAGTAAGTTTATCTATGCTCAGTGGCAAAGGAATAGAAAAAAAATACATTGTAAAAAATTTCTGAAGTCTAATACCAAGAGCTCAGATGTTCACTAGTTGCAATAGAGCAGTGGTTAACAATGAGTCAGAGCAGGCACTGGTGATAGTCAGAGCTGTCAGCTGTCCTGCAGAATAACTACTGCTCAGGCAGTACAGAAATTCCAGTCCTCTCTATGATCTTGTTCTGCACAAATGTAATACAAAGACCTAAGAAACTTAAACCTCTTAATTTTATGCTCTAAGTTCTCATTATGCAGAGGAAATCAAAGGGATGTTAGGAATGAGCAATGTACAAGCAAGACCAGTGAAGCTGAGGGGAAGTAGCCCTTCAGCTCCCAAAATTCTCTTTCTATAAAGCAAGGAGAACATGTCAAATCAAAAAGAAAACACAAACTGTTCTAAATAAACTATCTTGATGATTGAGGACTTGCTGTTTTTGCACGAGCTATCTTTATTTAGTGCTTCTTTCTCCCACAAACACTTCCTTTCTCATCTCACATTCCCAGAGGTCTCTTGCAGACTATAACATTATTAGGAAGTCATCAGCTTCTGCAAATACCACCCAGCACATGGGGGTTGGGGAGAACTGCTTACCTCACCATCAAGTGCTACCCAACTTCTGGCATTTGCATTAGCTCAGCTGTGGTGTCTGTTTATCAGGCTTGATGCTCTTCCTGATTCAAAAGTCAAGCAAGAGACAATCCTTTAATCTACCCTGCTTTAATCCAATAAATTCTACACTTGTAGGAGCCAGAAGGCTGCAGCTCTGGTCTAGAGCTGGCAGGATCCTGAAGCTGTTATTTTGCAAAGAGACAAAATCCATTACTTAGCTACTAAACAGTAGCACATTTCTGGCAAAGGAGAGGATGATACCTTTTAGCAGAGACCAGAGGAGAATTAGAGAATCCAAAATTACATGAGAGTGAAGCAAGTACCATCTGCTATTAACAGCCTCACTTGACATCTGCAGCCCTAAAAGATTTGGCTTTATGGGCCATAATCTTCCAACTCCTTCAGGACTGGCTCAGAGTTTCAGTATCTGTTAGGGAGGTATTGGAATGTTATCCTTGGACTGAGTTGGTAATTTGATTCTAGTTGCTTGTGACCAGTAAGAAAGTTGCACAAGTAGGTACCAGATTCCTGTGTGTCTTGGCCCTGCTATCAGACTGGAAGTTCTGCTTCCCTGGCTTCCTGCACGTGTCGGGTTTTTTTGTTCGAGGGGATCAGCTGCCGGATCAGACCTTCTGGTTTCCATGTTTGTACCATAACAAGCTAACACTGTTGCAAACCTCAGGCCCGATTAACCATCAGTAGCACTTGGCATCCAAGTCCAAAGGAATGTGTTAAAATTTAAATTATTTGCCTAGTTAGCATTTAACAGCCTAGTTAACATTAGTGTATTGCACCTAAAGTACACATGCTTGCTCTTTCTGCTGTCTGAGCCAAATCATATTCTGGGCACAAAACACAGGCACAGCACAGCTTCAAGAACAGATCCCTGGGTCCAGAGGAGACTTTCAGACCTCCTGAAAAAGGAACCCTGAGTCTTTAAACAGCTGAGAAGAGAAATACACTATAGTTAGGGAAATAAGAGATATAGAACCAATATTTTCATTTCATTTCATTTCATTTCATTTCATTTCATTTCATTTCATTTCATTCCATTCCATTCCATTCCATTCCATTTCATTTCTTTCTTCCTTTCTGCTGACTTCATGATTTTGCATTCCTGGTTATCCAGTGCCAAGTCTCAATGAAATGCATGGAAACCTGTGCTGATAGGCACCTAGCAAGGGCATATACTGAGAAAAAGTAGAAACAAGACTGGAGTCTCTCAGTTTGAAATATAATAGTGCTCCCTGCGCAAATCTGAAAGTGTGGGATATATACCACTACCACTGGGTTTTTAAAAAAGAAATTGCAGCTGCTGAGCTCTGTGCTAACTCTGTACTGCCCATCCCTGAGGGTTAGGGGGATTTGAAGCACTGTGAATGGGTCAAGCTCCACCATGGATCTGTACCTGTCACCTTACAGAGGAATCTCAGTTGTGCTGGGGAGTCTGGTCACTTGTCCTCAGGCAGATTTGTATCTGTGCAGCCTCCCAGGGCATTCCAGAATCCCAAATTCTGTGTGTCTGTAAGACTGGTTAGAGAGAATAATTTTTCTATACTCATGCCTTGAAGACAGGACCTGCACTTCAGCCAAGTATTGCTTCTGAGCCTGTCTCACCTTTACTGTTTGATGCCCTTCCTTTGAGAGGTGTGTTCCATGTCGTGGGATTCTCACCAGTATACATTCTGCATTTCTGTTCCTCTCGTTTTAATAGCATCAATTAGTTTGCTGTTATCCTAGTTAGACATTGCCTATATTGAATAAAGCAGTCTCATGCCCGTGACTCACTGGTGTACATCTGGATGAAAACTGAGTCTGTTTTCTGCCACACCCAGTTCTGGCAAGAGAAAGTTTGAAGAAGCACTTGACAGGAGTTAGCCAGACAGTAATAAGACTCACCTGAACATATACGTCTTTTAATTGCTAAATGAGACATGTTCCACAACAGCTAAGATTTTTTTTTAAAGAGATAATTCATTCCATTCATAATAGATTTAAT
This sequence comes from Climacteris rufus, assembly GCA_013398175.1. Lineage (NCBI taxonomy): Eukaryota > Metazoa > Chordata > Aves > Passeriformes > Climacteridae > Climacteris > Climacteris rufus. The sequence goes on from VZRZ01004547.1 coordinate 631,393, forward strand.
TGTGCTCTGATTGCTCACACCTGGCAATTTCGTTTTGCCGTGCACTTTTTTTCCCCAAAGCAATTTCAAATCATAGAATGGATCTTGTGCCAGGTATAGTATATGTTACAAGCCCTGAAATAAATGGAATGGGACTTGCAGAGCCAGCTTTAGACACAAAGTATGGAGCTGCTGGGGCAGCTGCCTGCTTTACCTCTGCCAGAGATCTGCCACTGCTACTGCCAAAGGACAGGATGCTCTGAGTGGACTAAAAACTCTTGCTCATCTTTCTTGAAAGGAGCAGTGGCCATGGCCCCTTTGTCTGGCACAAGCAGGAACACCATGCTTGTTTCTTCATCACAGCCCTGCTACCTCCCCTGACAGGACTCATTTATGGGGTAGTAAAATACTGCATTTTCTTTGCCTGTGAGTTCGCTCTGTTTCTTGTATTATTCTGGATTTCTTTGATGTTTGTCTGGTTTAAATTGGTATGCAGGATAGTTAAATAGTTTTGAAATCTTCCCGTTAGTGATTCTGAAATACAATCCCAAACAGAACTGAAAGTATTGGGATAATGAAATAACTTTGAAATATTCCCATCAGCCATTCTGAAATATAACCCCAAACACATACGAGAGTATTTGGATGTTTTTAATACATCTTATAGCTGTCATCCCTCAGATATTGTTAGTTTTAGTCTTTTTCATCTTTTCTCAAAAGATCCCCCACTCAAGTGACCCCACCAGAATCTTCCTCTTCATTTTTCTCTTTAGACTTGAGGTCCTATCCTGAGATACGGATTCACTATGCTGCATGTTGTTCTCCCATAATCCTAGGAGATTTCTTCTCCCTCAATAAACTCTTGTGCTTTAAATGCACAAGAAGGAAAAGGGTAGGAGAGCAAGTCAAGCAACAGAAAAGTGATCTTATTGTCTCTATATTGGGAGCCATATTGTTTATTTGACACACCCAAGAGTCCAATGTAACAGTGCCTGGCCTAGAGAAGTGCCTGCAAAATGAATGTAATTTACTCTAAGACAACAGAAAATCTGTCCTTTATAATGAAAGGCACATAAAACTAGAAAGAATCAATTCAAATAGCCCCACAGAGTGCAAGATGGACTGAGAAAACCTGTATGGATATACAATGGATAAACTTCATGTCAACTAGCCCAGGAAATTCCACTGAATTATCTCATCAGAGGTACAGTCAGTGTTTAATAAATTCTTCAATAAAATCAGAATTTAGCAAAAATAATCTAAGTCTGTGGTGGCAAGCAGAAGAGAAGACCTCAACTGGGTTTCTGAGCAGACAGAAAAAAAGAAAGCAAATTCTGGAGTCTAGCCTTTCTTGTTTTAATTAATTCCTTCTTCTAACCTACCAAACTGTAACACAAAAATAGCTCAGATTATACTCTAGGGCAGCTGTTTACATGCATATTTACCAATTCTCCAGTGAGAAGATTTCTGAAGCAGATCACTCACTGCTTAATTTTCTCAGCGAAAGGAGTGTAGAAATCTATCCACAGTGAAAGCACCCATGCTCTTCAGGGGTAAAAGATAAGGATTGTATAGTCAAACCAAAAGCAAAATCTGAAGAGATGTAAAATGCTCATCATGTCTATTGATTTTGAGCTGCCTGGAAGCATCTCCTGGGAATGTTTCTCTAGATATTATCTCTGTAATCACAGTATTCTCAATTGTAAATTCAACTGCTCTGTAGCAGTGCATTTGTATTGTAAACACATAAAAGTATTGAGCTGATAAATGCATTGCTAGCAGAGATCAAATGACAAATTCATTAGTTGCATCAGGTTCTGAAAGGTAGGAATGTTTTTTCTAATGACACTTCTTCCTTTTCTGACTCTGGTCATGGGCAGTACTGATATGGTGCCTGGTTCTATTCTCCCACAAGTACCAATTACTGAAGGGAGTGACATTTTGAGGGGCTGAGATCCATTGTTAGAAAATATCTATTGACAATAGCTTTTTGTGAAAAAACAATTTAGGAAAAAAGATGTTTAGAAACCTGGTCATCTTGGGACAGTGATCTGGATTTACAGGCAACCAGATACTCCATCTTCTAAGTGGTTCTCTATCTGCTGTTCTTACTGAAAGGCTGTTCCAGAATCATGTTGTTCTGTCACTAGAAGTCTTCTAATTTCCAACAGAAAATATAATCGTTATCAGTTTCTTCTTAAGCTAACACTTCTCTTTAGAAGAAAATTTTTTTGCCCCTCCCACTTATGTTTAAAATATCAGTCATATCATCACCCAGGTTTTCTTTTTTGGACTGACCTAGACAAACTTTATTTTTGAGTTTGTTTTCTAAGATGCCTCAAGTCTCAGAAAAGCCCTCTTCAGTGCATCTCTTCCAGACTGAATCCCTCTCTTGAAAAAGGGTGACTGAGATTCTGCATAATGTTCCCAGAGACATCACTGCCCTTTACCCAGCTTGCCAACATTCCTTCTCTTGCTGAAACACCTCACACCATAGTTTACTGGAGCTGCTTAGAAAATGGATCTTTAGCCTAAAAGATTTTTAGCACTGCATTCAGTGACTAAATGAAAGTTACTAGGCCACCAGATATAATTTAGGATATGTCTTTAGGGTTAAAGGAGTATGTTTCAGTCTTAAGTGTTAGCCTTATTCTACTTACCACTTAAAATGTGCTATTTTAAAGGGATGTCTTGTAATTATTAGATTCTCTGGAGGCACCAGGCATGGATTGCTGGAACTGTGAAAGCATACACCAGTCTTTGCACAAAAGAGCTACTATTCTCAGTAAAGATAATCCTACTCTATATTCAGTATGATTTTATTCACACATTCACATCCCCCTACTTAAAATCATCACAGAAGATTTTGGAAAAGGTATGAAATATAAATACAAGCACAGCTGATGTATGCAGTAAATACATCCATATATTTAGAAACAACCTCTTACATAGTGCATTCCTAGATGGCAAAATGAGTCAGTGATTAAAGATCCCAAACTTAGAGGCTCCAAGCGAGACTTGAAAAATAAGGGAAAGGGAAAATTACACTGCCAACATAGGATTTAGAATGTAGCTTTTAATGTGTTACTGATTTATGCAGCTGATACCTTAAGCATCCTAATATTCCAAACTGGGAAACTAAAATATCTTTCCAAATTTGACTCCTTAAGATTAATAAAAATTCATGTGTAGACATAGAAGTCCTCTCAGCCTGACACTTACTGACAGCTGCCCCATAAGGTTCTCCACTTTGAAACAAAACTTTAAGTGCACTCAGAGAGGACAGCTGGAGTGTTGTACAGATTGCCTGAAGTAAAACCATTAAAAAAGGGTGAAAAAAGTGTATCTGCTGCTGGGACACTGGAATAAAGCATTTATGATAGAGAAAAAGTAGAGGCAAAATGATTCATGATGGCCTAATTACATTAGAACCAACACTGGTTCAATTAGTTGAAGAAAAGAACCCAGTGGAAATGGAGGAAAGAACAGCCCTTGGGTCAATATGATATTTGTTTTCCTGCATGTGAAAAATCATTCCTCATGAAAACTGTTTTCTGCCATTATGCAAAAACTCATCATAAAAATAAATACCTCAGAGCAGCTGTTGTGTATTATCATTGACAGCCTTGGAGAACCACCGGTAATACTGACCCTTCAGGAGGCATATAAAACATACTAACTAATATAGTTCCAATGGGAAATGTCCACAAACAACAGCTTTATTTTGGCACCTATACAATGCATTTATGGCTATTTCTTCCCACAGGAAATAACAAAATGCATTTAAGCAGTATACAAACTATCAGTTGTCACTGAATTATATTGCAAGGATGATCTCTAACCTTTAAGAGTGACTTTTTATTCTAAAGCAATAGCTTATAAACTGTAAGGCAGTAAAACTAGTTGATGTTTTTCACAATATGCAGATGATTAGTTTCTCAAGCAGGAGACTCGAAATATTATTAACAATTTATGATTATTTCCATGCAGATACTGAAAGACTAATTCCTACCAGATTTTTCTGCAGTTGCAGGAGGGAGCGTTTCTGCACCTGTTTCTCTTTTTCTTCTGCAAATCTAATAATCAGTAAAATTGTACTCAGCCAGCTATTAAATTTCAGATCAGTTAGTATGTTTCATGCATTTAAAGACTGACAAAATGTGAAGTCATAAAGACACAATAAAATGCCACAGTGATACCAAGACAAGTGATCACCAAGCTTTCAAAGCTCCACAGTCTTGGATTTTGTTGCAATAACCCACTAGATTAAAGCTAATATTGGATATTCATATACAAACTAGAGTACCCCACTAATGCAATAAAGCAGAAGTTCAGAAAAATATGGTCTGTTTCCACAGACACTTTTGAGAGCTTAAACTTGTTTTTAATTGTTAGAAATTTATGGAAAACTGATTAACTTACATTATCATACAGAGAGTAAGGGATCTTAGCATTTTGAGAACAGAAAATTCATTAATTCACTAGTCATAAATCCTTATATTTTGTTGATACACCTCTATTGAACTGACTGCCTTGTCTGAATGAAACACAGTTTGTGTTTTGGCAAGACAATTATTTAAAGGCATCAACAAACAAAATCAAACATTTCAAATAGCTCCAATTCTACCACAACTGCTCTGTCAACCTGCCTAATACAGTGGTAATTATTCATTTATGTATTTATACTCTAAGCATGGCAGTATAAAGCCTTTATGTACTATTTTCCTTGTGTATTTCCTTCAAACAGTGGATTTAAAATATGTACATACATATACATACACATATGTGCATGCATATTCATACACATTTACTTCATGAGGCCACCCATAGAGTTTGATAAACATAGGTGGATAAATAGGTAGTTAAGGTAGATATGATGACCCATCAGCATTAATGATTACTGAGGGCAACCAAAATTTTCCACTGACAGATTGCTTAATGCTTTGCAAAATTTTGAATATATCAATTGGAATGTTGTATGCCACATTTTTATGTTCAAATGCCTCAGATATTTCTCAAAATACAACTAAGGTAAAAATGTGGGTTTACTCATAGCAAAAAAATAGCCAACTACTTTTTTCCTTAAGAAGACCTCAACCAGCCTTCTTTGCATCTGGAATCTAAAATATTCCAAGGAGCTTTCCAGTGTCAAGAGTTTGTATTATAACTAGCAAGGGTTTGCCAAGTTGGTCAAAAGGGTTTTAAATGAAAGTTGTGAAGAGAGGGGAACCTGAATCCAACCCAGTCCTACCAGTTTGATGTCCATGCCATTAACAGCCTTGAAGAGCTATCATGTATCACGTGAAAATAAACACAAAGAATTTCCAGACCCTCCAGCCAGTAAGTTGGCTTTAACAGGGCCCCAGCTTAAATACCTCTATGAGGAATAAACAAAGTACAATTTTACATCTTTGCCATTAACATGGACAGTGGGACTGAGTGCACCTTCAGCAAGTTCTCTGGCAACTCCAAGCTGTGTGGTGGAGCTGGCACACTTGAGGGAAGGGATGCCATTCAAAGGGATGTGGGCAGGCTTCAGAGGTGGGAAGTGAGCCCATGCAAACCTCACAAAATACAACAGGGCTACGTGGAAGGTCCTGCATAGGGGTGAGGGCAATCCCAAGCACAAATACAGGTTGGGCAGAGAACAGATTGAGAACAGCCCTAAGGAGAAGGACTTGTGGGACTTCCAGTACCTGAACGGGGTTTACAGAAGGGCTGGAGATCAACTTTTGAGAAGGGCGTGTAGTAGTAGGACAAGTGAGAATGTCTTTAAACTGAAACAGCACAAATTTAGATTAAATATGAGGAAAAATTTTTCTTGCTGTGAGGGTGATGAGGTTTAATCTCAGTCAAGTGTTCTTGATCCTAGAGTTTCAAGACTGTGTAAGACTTCCTCACTTCCTCCCTAACTCTTTCTGACAGGTGAAGCTTGCTGTAGTGTCTGACTTCCCAAGAGAGCACATGGAAGTGGTCTCTCACCAGGTGCAGCAGGTGATATACCAAGGGGAGCCAGTGGCCATACAAGAAACATAAACTGGGGATTGAACTGATGGACAAAGCTGGAGAAGAGAAGCCAAGGCAGGAGCTTGTCAGAAGAGTGAGGCAAAAAAAAAGACAAGAAATGGGATGAGGAAAAAACAGTGAGGTTTTGTGCCTAGTCAGAAAGACACTGAGAGGTGTGGAAGCCAGCAGGATTTTTGCAGTGAAACACCCTCTCCTAAAATGTGTTAAATTGAGATGGCAGAGCAATAGCTCTGTATTCCTTTACTGTCATAAAATAGGTATCAACTGATTACAGGTGTTCTCATCTTCCTCCCTTTTCTGCTTCATGGACATTCCCAGGCTCCTTATATTCTCATGTACTCTGTTAGCATGTGTCTGCACTGCAGTCCCAGCACATTACCCCAACTGGTGAGATGCATGGTCCCACAGGAACCTGTTTTGCAATTAGGGAATTATATCTAAAATATTCATTAAGATAGATTATTGCAGTCCCTGCAGCAGTTCTACACTATTTAATGTTGTGGTTGTGGATAGTTCTGGTAACTCCAGGAATAGAACTACCATGCCCTCACAGAAAATGAATTGTTTGACATTTTTATTAGCTCCAGCCTTTGTTCTGTGGAGATGACAGCCAGATACCTATACTGGTATGAGTGGTAGGAAAGTAGGTAGAAGGCAAGCACAGCTGACAGCATCTTGCAAGTCTGTGATGCTAAATCAGCATTGCTGCCACGTGCCTTCTCAGTGAGGACGGGATGTAGAGGTAGAGTCGTGACAGTATGTTCCAAGGTGTCCCTGTGGTTCTTCCAGCTTGCTCTGTCAATGTTTCATCTCAGGTTATTAGTATTTATAAAAGCATGCCCTTAAAATAGCTTTATGGTGTTAATAGAAGCAAAAATAGCAGTTCTTGTGCTTAAGTTGTTTGTAGCAGGGTAAAATAGGGCTAAATTGGGCAAGTACAGAAATCATAATAGCACAACCCAGTTTAAGGGTGACTTTCAAATCCCTTTCAGGTCTTAAAAAGCTCTGACTTTAAGCTAAAATCGGACCAGGAAACATTTCTTCCTGGTTAAAGACTGCTAAAATCACTAAGTCTTTCACTCAAAAGTGGAGCAACCACAAAATTCTCCAACTTCTGAAAATCACATTGTTTCAGGAAAATCATTCGGATTTGCATTTGAAATTGATAAAATAGCCATGTGTATTCTACTGTTGTGGGTTGACCCTGGCTGGACACCAGGTGCCCACCAAAGCTTCCCTGTCACTTCTCAGCTGGACAGGGAGTGGAGAGGAAATATGATGAAAGGCTCATGGGTTGAGAGTTCACACACCTATTGCCATCACGAGCCAAACAGACTCCAACTGGGGAAATTAGTTCATCACCAATAAAATCAGAGTAGAAAAATGAAAAAATAAAACCTAAATCTTAAAACACCTTCACACTAGCCCTTCCTCCTTCACCCTCTATCTCCTCCCCTCGAATATCACAGGAGGACAGGAATGAGGCCTGTCATCAGTTCATCACTTTTTGTCTCTGCCATTCCTTCCTCCCCAGTGGGAATACTCTTAACACTCTTCCCCTACTCCAGTGTGGAGTGCCTCCCATGGGAGGCAGTAGGGGCACAGCTGTCTCACCACAAGCTGCACCAGGGGCTGCCCACACTCCAGCTTCTGGAGCACCTCCTGCCCCTCCTTCTGCACTGATCTTGGTGCCTGTAGAATGGTTTCTCTCATAGACTCTCACTCCCCTCTTCAGCTGCAGTTTCAGAGAGAACTGAAAAAAAAATTTATTCACCACCTATAAATTATGGAGAGGGGTGCATAAGGGGCATTGCATTTACTTCTCTAACCAAATTATTTCTTAAAGGGGCATAACAGTCGGTATGAGTCTACTCCGGGCACAGTGGATCAATGACCCCCTGTCACCAAAACTGATGAATTGTTCGCTGTTCTTCTCTAGACAGTGTTGACCATGTTTTGCTGAGAAATCCACATCTTTCTTTTTTCAAATTGGCTATAGGTTTGTAAGTATCCCCTGTGATTATTATCAGATGAGCCACAGACAATATTTGAAGTGACATACTGCATGTTCTAGGACAAGACAAGGAAACACAGACTATTACAACACTATGTCCAAATTCCAACTTCACTTGACACTGGAGTCACTCTCAATCACATCAGTGAAGTACAAGGGAAGCTCTTGAGAAAGAAGAGGAAAATGAGTTACTTGGCATAATGGCATAATATAAAGTAGTTTAAAAATTTGATAATCTGAAAAACTTTATCATCAGGTTTTTGGAACTGATATTTTTCCTGTAGTATACTACTAATTGTCTAGGGTGATGATACAATATTTTTTTTAATAGGCTGATTCTTATTTGCAATACTTAATTTTTTTTTTTAACAACTGATGTTTAAGAAAGAAAACAAACAATACAGTAACAAAGCTGGGAGATTTTCCCATTTTGTTTCCTTTAAAATTTGCAGTTGCTTTAGACGAAAATGTTTGTTTTGCTGATTTCTGATTTGACACTGCTAAAACAATATCCCATGTGAACTGCAGAGGCTGACAAATTATTTTTTGTGTCTTAATATCAGGCAAATAAATCTTACCATTACTAATTATTTTTTGACCTTGCATATGAGAATAGGATTAGGTTGACTACAGCTGACACTGATTACATGAGACAGGATGCTATTAAATCTCTTTGGGGAGCTTTTGAAAGATCCACCACATTTAGAGTAGAGAGCTTTTCTCTGCATTAGCTCATTTATGGAGCAATTACATGGGACTTAGTACAAAAAAAGATGTCAGGAAAAACACTGAACAAACAGCTAAAGTGGAATTTACACCACTCCCATCTCTGTCAAAACATCTCACAGGCTCAAAGCCTTAAAGTATTTAGCAAGATTACCTATAGCAAAGCTATTTGCTATATATCAGTAAAAGTTATGAGATAGATTAGATTAAGGCGACATGGAGGAGAACTGGTAATGGATCTGAAAGCAGAAGAGATTTCTCCTTGCTCAAATGGCTTCTTTCCACCAGGAGTCCAAATTTAATTAATTTTGCAGGCTTGAAAACCTAATGTTTTCATTTAAACCATCTCAGAATTTCCAAGTTTTGTTATTTCATCAGAAAACTCCTATGGAGGATTTCTCAGTGAAGTGCAGAGAAATATGCAAAATGTACTGGCTTGGAAAGCCTCTGCTCATTCTGGAAACACCTGTGGCTGAATTCCCTGTTTTGGTTGTTGCTGTTTTTTTCCAAAATTAAGATTCTTCAGATGATTTTTAGGAGTGGTTTACAATTCTGTACCTAAAAATACGCAGATAAAAAAATGGAGAGCCAGGTAAAGACCATTTCCAAAACTGTGTTCCTACAATGGACTGTTTTCCTGATACCCATAGCAGAGAATGAAAATACATAGTGAAGTACCACAGAACTGTGCGTTTTAAATATGTACACATTTATTGATTATGAGATTTGCAGTTTGAGAACATCATAAAATCTGTGAAAGGTAATCCAAAGTAATACTGACAGTTCACTGAAGAGCCAACAGTACCGAGGTGTTAGATTGCAGATTTTTTCTCACCCCCAGTTTGATTTCAAAGCGGATATTGATGTAAATTCATGTGATGACAACACTTTATATTTGGGCCCTCTCACTTTTTCTGTCTTCACTGGGTGTCTTCACATACTTAATCCAAGTCCAGTATGGAAGAAGTTAAAAGATACTAAAATGTTCCTTCCTTATTAACAACTCACTGGCACAACTAAAGTTATGGCTTTTCCTTTAGAGTGTCTCAAAGACTGTCATCTTGCTGCCAGTACTTCTTGACATGAAGGCAATCCCAGGACAGACTTAGAGCAGTGGCAGGAGCCTCAGCAGGGTTATCTTTTCCCATAAACACTGAGATTCTCTGCTGCTCTCTGAAACACAGTTATTGCTCCTGAAATGTATCCTGTATGTAAAGATGTGTTCACAATCCAGAAGGTCCCCAATTTGCAGTACCCACTGGTAATTAGTGGTGAATACTGGAAGGATTTTCTGCATGTATGGTGATCACTGACCACAGGGAAAGTTTATGCAAAAATTCTGGCTCATAAATATGAATATGCTTGTGTGAGGAAAAACTGATTTTTTTATTCAATTTGTCCTTCCAGGCGTGTTATGTTGCATTTCTGATATTGCAAAGGAACAAAGCAATAGTGTATGGGGTATTCTGCATGTCCAAATATTGTAGTCCTTACTCAGAATTTACTCAGGAAAAACCACCTTTGACTTCAGTGAGAATTTGCTTGACTAAGGACTGAACAGACTGTTTTGAATCTTACCAGCATTGCTTGATGCTAATGTTGGGCAACAGTTCTCATTGCTAATTTGCCTGCCTCATCCTTCTCCTGGGCTCAGATCTGCTTTTGCTGTGTGTTATTCATAGCTTCTATTGCTAGTTCAGATTGCTCCTCTTTGTGCTTTTTATTCCCAGCAAACATTTTGCAGCTATTGTTCTGCTGCTGGTGGATGAGCATGGAACCTGGTATGCGGAACTTGAACCTCTGCCCAGATTCAATTAACACTGTTAAACATGTTCTCACTATGATGCTCAGAAGGAATTTTGATGACCCTCTTTCAACGAAGCATAAATTTGTTTAAGCTGACATTTTTACAATGCAAAAATATAAGGGCTTGATTCACAAATCTTAAGACCAAACATTTCTCCAGTAAAACAAATGGAGTAGCACCCATTTACAGCCATCACAACGTCAATTGTAAATGCTTATTCTGACCTACAATAGTCACACAAAAAAGTCACTAAATGTGTGTGCTGTAGCATCACTCTGTTTTGTAGTTTTAACACTGCTTTAAAGTAAGTTATCCTGAATAATAACTAGTACCAAATTATGCCATAGCCTACTAATATGCAGCAAATCTAGCTAGGTTATCACTCATATGTCTTATGAGCCATACCTAGCCATGGTTTATCCTCTATTCATGCTACAGGGTACGAAATTCCTGGGTGCCAACCTGCCTATGGCAACCTAGAATTCTCCAGGGCAGGCTCGCAAAATCTTCACCTACTCTCTGGGACAGGTAACTAATAAGTGATGTTTTGTAAAGTTATGCTTTCTTTCTAACTTTCTGATGTCTGTAAAAATGTTTCATTTCTTCATGTCAGTCTGTGGTCTCTCATTGTTCAGTTCCACTATGTTTTCTAAACTAGTGAAGTAACATCGTATCTGTTTGTTATAGTACTCTAGATGCTTGCTCAGCCAAGCCTGTAATAATTGTTATAAACATGCATAAAAACTGAAAGTTGTTTAAGAAACTGCAAAATCCACAGATGCCAGTTAATCTCTTTTTCTGATGGGGTACTTCTGACAGTACAAGTGCATTGCATTTCACTGTTGATACCATGGTTATCTGGGCAGTTCACTGACCTTTCTTAATTGCTGGTATGTATATTCTCTTTCCTTTATGAGGTTTACATTAATCTTGGATCTCCTGAAGTAACGATTTTTTTAATACTATAGGTACAGAATGTTGAAAGGATGGGGGAGTTATGACTGATTCTAGTTTACATTTCTGTGCAGCATGTAGTATAAGTTTAAGTAATGACTCATTTTTCCATATTTTGCTTAAATTCTCTTCTCCTCTTCTCCTGAATGCAGTCTATTCTTTTTTGCTTGACTTTATTTCAAGTGGCAGGTATGTAGAAGAAATGTCATTCACTAATCCTAAAGCTTTCAATGACATATGAAATATTGTAATATATTTCAAAGTAAGAAAGTAATTAGGTTAAAAAATAAAGACAGACTAAGCTTTAGATTGGTTCCTGCAATCTATTCATTTTTCTCTGAATAATGTGTGTGAATTTTCATCTTAAGAGTGCTGTTAGTGTAGGAAGACATAAATGAGATTATTTTGGTATTTTTTCACATGGTCCACACTCTGTGGAGTGAAGAAACTGCAGTTTTGGAAAAGTGGTTTGAATTCCTGCTTTTCATTCCCCCAGGATTCTGCACGTGCACTCTACTCTTACCTGACTTTAGATGAGCTTGATGCAAAAATAGCTTTGCTCTGCTGTTTGTCCTTGCTGAAATCAAGAGATGACCAGTGAAGTGAAATATAATCCAGGCATATGAAAATCTTTTACAAAATATTTGATCCTAATTCCAACTTAATTGAATATTTGGAAGTCTTTTAAAATAGGAACAGATTCACACATCCACAGTGTAATCACTGAGTTTGATCTTACATGCTGTTTTTAAATGGATGTCCACAGGGAAGTTCAGAATCTTGGGATTATATTTAGTCATCTTTCTGTAGGACTCGTTAAAAAAATACCCTCTTTTCTACCATCACTGTCCACTTGTAGTTCTTACTTGCAAAATAAAAAAACCCTTACTCTTGTGGAGGACAACACCACAGTTCATCTCCAAGTGTACTAAAGCTTAAAATGCACAAATCCAGGATTTTAACTCAGGCTATTTAGCCATTTCATAAAAAAACCACAAACAAACAAACAAACAAAAAAACAGGCATGGAAAGATAACTTTCATTTTCCTCCCTCTTTTTTGAAAAGCTCACAAGGATCTAAATTTCTAACGAGATTTTTGTATTTTCTGAAAGCTGGCTCATTTCTTTCTTGTTAACTCACATCCTAATCTCACTGTTTCAACATATCCAGATTTTAAAAATTTATCTTGAAACTTGCTTTTCAGTTATTTTGAAAAATACCACCTTACTGAAGGAACTAATAAAAAACCCCAGTAATTTTTTGGTAAAATGAAAGATAGCGATTATGACAAGTACCAGCATTTACAAAATGAGGATAGGTCCTATTTTCTCCAGCCTGATGCACCTTAACCTTTAAAAACTAATGAGAAACAGTAACAGCATCAACAAGAGAGTGAAAGTTAAAATCCAAGTTTTGATTAAGACAGCATGCTCAAGTCGTTCAGTCGTAAGGAGAGGACAAAAAAAAATGGCCTGTGTTTATGTAATCCACATCTCAAGGCACAAGAGGAATTTTTGGGAAAGTCTGGAGTAATGAAGCTGCTTCCTCACTCTGTACAGTTCTTTGGACTGCTATGTCTGCAGGGTAGGTAGAATCAGAGGGCTCCAGGGTCCCCTCTGAAGAAGCACATTGTGGATTGCTTTTCACAGAAATAGTGTGAGCAGATTTTCAGATGAATACCTGCTGCCTGGTTTGGTCCCTCCACATTTGCAGAGTGCTCCTTCATTTTCTGCCTCACTCCAAAGAACCAGTGTCAAGGTGCAGCACTTCTAACAGGAGTTTGGGGAAATGCAGTCCTGTTCCCTCTCCTTTCCCACAGACACACAAAACGGTGACAAAACTGTCTTATACTGAAAAGCCAGTGCAGCCAGGGGAGCAGGATAAAATAGTGAACTAATAAATTGTGGCATTCAGCTCGGAGGAAGGTTGTATGAAATGACGGCACAACATGCTGAGCAGTGGGGAACTTGCTAGAGGTGAACTCATTTATACTCTTGCAGAGTAGAAGACTTCTCACTTAACAAGTCCCAAAATAGTGTGCTGCAGTGTATAAAACAAGGTAGGGCTTGAAATAATTAGCCACAGATGACAGATGGCAACTCCTTTCTCTTTTCTCTTTCTTTTCTTTTGCTGTAATATCAAATTGATCAAAGAGCTGAGGATCATTTGTTGTTGTAGGAAGACTAAAAATATCTTGAAATATTCAGGCAAAATAAGTTCATTCAGGTACCAGCCAGCAGCTCTCATTGCTCCTGTTCAACATCTTATACATGAGTCTATGTGTAGTAATAGTTTCCCTCAGAATCTGAATTTCATGTGCACAGCTGAGAATTTGGGTGTGTCCAGGCTTAGGAGTATTATTTAATCCACGTATTAAATCAAATTATTAATTTATTTAACTGTTTGCTTGTGTTAACAAACTAGTTACTGCCAGAAAGCCTTCCAAAGAGTCCCCAGAGCTCACTTCTCTGGCATGTCACTTGAGCAATGTCATACAGCTCTGTGTGAGGGGAACCAAATCCTAAAAAACAGAGACTGCAGTAGAACTGACCATGCCAATGACCACTGAAAGTGTCTGAAGGGTCAGTGCTGTGTCTCACTCTAGGAAAGAGCAGCATTGCCTCCTGTGCTCTTTAGGAGTAATATGTGGCAAGCATGGGCATTTTTTTAAAGGCAAGCATCTGTGGATTCAAGCTAGAGATAGAACAGGAACTTGTGTCCTGAACGGCTTCTGTCACAGAGGAGGATCAGAATGCAACTGCAACCAGATATAGTTAAAAGGAAAATTCAGTAATTTACTCAAATAAAGTAACATACACCACTTTTAAAGGAAAAAAGTGCAGTTGCTCCCCTAGCCCCAGTCCCAGTAGTAATTGTATCTGAGTGGTTCTAGAGCTAAAAAAGTATATTTAAATTTTTCAGCTGCTTAGCGTAATGTTTCTGATGGCAGTGTCAAGACAAGCCATGTAAATGAGTCCCTTGAGCCAGACAAAGATGAATTTCAAATCAGAGGAAAGAGAAAAGGATTGGGAAAGGAAGGAAATAGCTAAGGTGAGAACAGAGATTATAACCTCTGTCTGTTAACCTATGTGTGGATGCTTTATGCCAGATAAAACAGGAAAAAAATTCTACCCCAACCCCTAAAATACTTTTTCCTAGTAGTCCTCTACCACACTTCCGACCTCAGTCCTTTAATAGAAAGAATGAGATCAATTTCAGATTGCTTCTGGGCAGTGGGCTTCACCCATTCTCTTTACATTCCTGTTACAAATAAACTGTACAATTCAGGAGGAACCACACTTGTATTCCAGCACAGCTTGATACAGATGAATTGGGGAAGTAAACAGACAAAAACAAAAGTGAGAAAGGTTTAATAACACAATTAAAGTATAACTTTATAAGCTTGTGAGCTGATATGGCAGGCTGCTTTTAGTAATTTCCAGAGGGAGTGCTTATCCGTGACTACAAACCAAAGCAATCTAGAAGCTGGCCACTCGAAGCTGTAAGGAGAGCTAATGCAACTGAAGGCAGCTTGCTCAATCACCTGGAGAGCTCTCTTTGGCTTTCTAATCAGAAATTGAAGTCTACTTCTAATTTTGCTTCCTCAATTTTTCAATACCTTACTATATTTTTCCCCTTCCTTATCACCTCTTGGTAGTCTGGATTTCCTAGTGAGATGCGGTGCAGACAGGTAGGATTCTGACTGACATTAAAAAGCAGACAACAACCATTCAACAACTTCAAATCACTTTCTCTCTGAGGCAGTCCCTCTGCAACACCCTGTGTTACAGCAAGATATATTTGTTGCAGTCAGCCTTTTCTGCTGATTTTCTTGTCCTTTTGAACCCTGCAATTTTACATTGTAACTCACCATTTCTGCCAGCCAAATATTTTATGTAAACGTGTCAGCCACTAGGAAGCCAAACGGTAGTGGCTTTTACCCAGGTGAACCTTCTTCCAGAGTCATGTGAAGAGCAGAGTCTGGGCAGCAAGCAGGGTGAAGATCCCTTAATCCCTAGGAAGGGTCAGGGTCATTATGACTCTACTCTCTTGGACAACGGCTGTCTAAAGTTTGCCATGACAGAGGTTACCTTCCTTCTCTCCTAGCTTCACCAGCTGATTCATTTCACATGTTCTATGAGCACTAGGCAACTTTGGACAATGCAGACACTTTGGAGTAGGGCATGAACATAGTCCTTCATTATGGTAAGAAAATAAACCTGTTCTTCCTACCTCAGAGGAGTTAGAAAGCATATATTCCTTCTGAAATCACATGCTTGCTTTCTTCTCTTACAACCATATTTTCCAGCTGTCTATCCCTTCATTTTCTAGCACTAACAGTCTACCTGCCAGAGCTGAAAAAAATTAGTTCCCACAGACTTTAAGGAGAGCTTAACAGGCACTAGGAGGCAGCTTGGAAGAAGGCAGAGATCATAGCAACAACTGCTGCTACCTCTACTCTTGCCCTTTGCTTTAGTCACCTTTGTGCACAAGATTTCTGCTCTTTTGCTTTCTCTGCATTCATCTCTCACATACTCAGCTATTTAACCCCAGAAGTGTCTCGTAAGCAAAAATGGTCATCTCATTAATAGGAAACAGAAATGTATTTGGAAGATTCCGGTTCCAAGTCAAGTTTAAGAGAAGTATTGAATCAATCCTCAGAGAGCTGGCTCAGCTGTTCAGCCTCTGTGGAGCTCAGGACCAAGCACCGTGCTGGTCCTGGTGAACAGTACATATCCTGGTTTATAAATCCACATTCTTCCTTCTCTGTGGGCTGCTCTGTACCCTTGCTTAGAGCCCTGTACATTATCATGCTCCCTGGTTGCAGGTCTGGATTCTCACAGGTCATCTTCATTTGCCCTTTGCATTTTACAGTACACAGAGGGGAATCACAATTGCCTGGTAAAGAAACTTCATTTAAAATAATTGCCTGCTGAAGAAACTTTATTTAAAATAATCAAAACACCTTTAGTGTCTATTTCTGAAAGCTTTAATTTTATTGATGGTATTTCTATTCAATCCATTCAGACCATTAGGTTATGGATAGCACCTTTAAATAAAGGAAAACATGTATGTCTTTATTATATTTTTAAAATCTTGACACATTTCACTGACAATAATGCCATTCATTTAAAACAACTCATTGCTGACAGATGGCCCTCTAAGGGTTTTTTGCGTGTCAACACATAACTGAATTTTCATATCTTAATCACCTCATATTACAGTCAATACTGAATGCTCTTGCTAGATAGATCTGTCTATGGGCTTCTGATGTTTGTCATAGAAGTCACCCTTCTGAAATGAAAAACTGTTAGGTCAATATAACCAAAACATAATTCAGTTTTATTTTTAAGAGAGATCCCTGTTTGCTACCTCTTATGAATAAGGCCAGTACAGCTTAGACACATTTACCATACAATATCTCTTATTGGATCTGAATTTTTAATTGTGTGAATTATGAAAGGCTGAGGTACTCATGTCCAAACTAAAGCAAAGCTACCTTCCAAAATCCGGTGATATAACTATTTTAAAGTAGCTGCATCAACTCTACAGGTGCCTCAAATAAGATTTTCATGCTAAGGATCTATCCCACAGCACTTGGGACTTCAACTGCTAAACATCTCTTTCTTTTTCCCACCTCCCTTCCAAATGACTCTTTTTAATGTTTCTGATAGAGGATCCCTCTTCTCTGGTTTACATTCTGACAGAATGCCTGGAACCTAAGAAAAGGACTCTGTTACTTGTTTTATGTGTCCATCAGTCACTTGGAAACTATCTGAGCTCCAGATTTGGATCACCCACACATTTGTTCTGAAACATATGTACAGACCTTCCCTGTCATAATCCAAACCCAGCTTCAGGTTGTTTATTTTGAAAACAAGTACTGAAAAGAAAATTCAACCCGTTTAATACTTGCAAAAAAACTCCTCCAAAAGCTATCTGTCTAAATATGTGTGTATATATATCTACAGGAAAGAGAGATCTGCATGCAACTTGACAGGCAAACTGTTCATATTCCAAAGTTTCAAATATTTAACAAACTTCTTTGAAAGTAGTGGAGAAATTTGGTAGATGTGCTATAATGAAAAAAAAACTGACAGATCTTGGTTAAAATTTGAAAAAAAAAAAGTAAGCTGAACAAAGTCTGTGTCAGCCTGAATTTATAGGAAAATGCCCATTGTAGAACTTGGATACACATTTGCCAAAGCAAATTTCTTTAAGTACGAATGAAGCTGCTGAATAAAGAGCGCAAGAGAATTATAATTTGCGGACTTGACTGTGGATCTGAGATGCAGCATGTAATTTTTTTCCTCAATAAAACTAATTTCAAGTCTGTAGTTGGATTCTCAGACTCTGGATCTTGACTTTGTGATTTGATCCCATTCCCCTCCTAATCAGGCAGAGCAAGAGCAAGGTTACACACAAAAACTGCAGACAAGGAAGATAGTTTTGGCATTACCCTTTTGAAACGGTGACCCTGAGCATGTAACACATAATCAAAATTTGATTAACATAGAAATCCAATTACTGTTTCATTAAAAATCTTTCATTAGTCTAGAAAACACTTGTAAAATTCTTGGGCTTCATTTCCCAACAACTACAACTTGAAAAAATGTTGTTGAGGGGTCAGATTCAATGACACAACAGTCGTCTCAAAGCTATTCCTCTTCAGCTGGGGTTTGGGTGCCTTTCTTGCAGCATGTCCACCTTGGGCAGCATTCCAGAGCCATGTTCAGCAAAGATGTGCTGGAATAAAAAGTCCTGGGTAACAAAGACCACCAGACATGGATCAGCAAGAGCTGCTGGGGCCAGAATTTCTTGGTAGTCTCAAGATCAAGCTGGCAATGCAGCCCAGCTCCATTGAGCAGTAATGCAGTAGCACGGAGGACCTGTTGGCATCTCTGGTGGCTGTGAACAAACCCCAGAGATTTCTGTCCCCACCTCACTGCTCCCCAGGGTGTGAGCTACATGTCAGGAAGGTGTCTCCCAGAGCCTTGCCTCTTGCCTCAGCCTCAGATGAGGCTGAGGATCCTCATCTCTGTGGTGATCAGCTGCATCCAAAATCCAGAAACAAAACCAGGGGTGTGGCTGGATGTTTTCCTTGAGCCAAACAGCCCATCTCTTAGCGAGATCTACAGCAGATTTACAGGGTTGTAAAAGTGTTTCCAAAAACGCCAGGGCACAATGCTGCCCCTCTGACAGCCTGCCTTGTCTGTGATCAGTGGTCCAAGTTGGCATGGCATGACTGGGTGCACAGATGATGCTTTGACCTTTCCCAGAAACCCTCTCTTGATCTTTATACAGTTTCACAGAAAGCACCTGTACAGGGCTGATGTTTTTTGACATTTTCCTAGATAAAACCCCACAGGGTAAAAGAAGAAATTATTATTTTTTCAATTCTCTTCCAGAATATGTTTAAAATTTTCTTCAGTGTTTCCAAATTCCTGATCCTATGAAGCTTTTTTTTTAGAATGTGACACATCACAGACACAAAGCAGATCTGATAAACACTTTAAAAGCATTCAGTGGTTCATTTTTGTGGACCTCTAAGCAAACAAAAAAGGCAATACTATTACCTCACCTCACACACACAGAACTGAGTCAGGAAGAGGGGGAGTTATCTGATGAGATGTGATTGTCTACGTCTGAGATACTTGACTAGATTCCCTTTATAATTAACGGAAATGGATACTTCCAGATTTGCGTCAACTCATCTAAAAGTAGGCTTCTAAACTAGGTCAGACAAATTCCATCCTGATAGTGCCTGCACTTGACTAAGAACAGGAGCCAGAGCTGACCTGCAGTAGGCAAGGTCAGTCTTGCCTTAACTCTCTTGACTGGTATAATCCCAGGCACATTTTTCAAAGCCAGGTTCAAGACTCGCAGACCCAAACCCCAGTCCAGGTTAGTTCCTCCTTACATGTGCTTTCTTCCAAGACATTTTTTACCCACAAAATACAATTAGTTCTACTTTGGATTTCACAGCTGCATTAAAATGTCCATTTCACTATCCAGAAATGAGAATTTTTGATATGGGGTTTTGTCAGTGTATTTGGCATGGACATCTATCTTGCCTTTGTTTTGCATTCCTTTCACTGCTGATTTCCCTCCTAATACCATGAATCAATTTTTTTTTTCTCTCACTTCAGGAGCAGTGTGAAGGAACGTAATCAGTCCATTCAGGGAGAATTTCACTAGTTCAAAAAAAATGAGTTTGCTCTGGTTTTAAGCTACATGGCAGAACCATCTGAAAACAAAACCCTGGGGTGGTGGGCAGACATGAAAGTGCTGCCAAAGCAATTTGACCAGGTGCAGATGTGGGGTTTCTGGAATGCTCCACTGATGGGGCAGACACATAGACATCAACTGTCATGGAGTAGAGGTTCAGGGAGCACACCCATTGTGGGCCATCTGAGAGTAACAGGGTCTAGAAATCCCCCTGCCTCCAGGCAATTGAACAGCCCCAACTTTGCATGCCAGCACTCCTTTGTCATCAGACCATATGTCAGGCAGATGAGCTGGCAGATCAGACAGGTGCAATGAAAACCTCCTTGTTTTCCAGCACACCTTCCTTAGAATAGGCCCTTATCACATGACAGCTCAGCTTTGCCTGAAATCCACTGGAAATATGTTCACCTGGAGCTTCTTCAGCCAGCACTACACATTAACCCTGACCAATGGCTGCAGGCTGAGATAATGTTTGTGAGCACAAATTTCTGTGCAAATATATGTTTTTGTATATATATATATATTTTTTTTTAATGAGCTTAACAGAGCTAATTGGTGAAAAAAATACTTTGGAAAGTTTAAAGACCTGATTTTAATAACCTCTAAAGTATCTTCCCTTGAGAGGTTTTCTTTCACCAGTCTAAATATTTAATATTGTATTTACTGTCCTTGTTGTTAAAGAAATTATTTTAATGAAGCAAAGTGAGTAATGACTTGCAAACCACTGATTGTCACAGGAGCAGAACACTAGATATCATTAAAAGAAATAGACAAGCACTTATGCTAAAAGTGGACTAATCTACAGGATGTTTGAGCTGGCCCTGTAATTCCTTACTCCTTGCAGCTGTCAAAGCTTCAAGAACATAGGATTTGTGTTTTCTAAGACAACACTACCATAACATTTTCTATTTGTAAATAAGTCCTCTCCTTTTTCCTGGTTGTACTTTTTCCATTTAATGATTTTCTTAGTTTTACATATATTTAAAACTAAAGAACCATGAGGATCAACTACCCATTGAAGAGAAAATATTAATTAAAATACAGTTATTTGCAAGCATTAAAAAAACTGTGCACATAACTCTTCTAACTGGTATGTGACAAGCAGAAAAAAAATGCAGCTAATTTATGGAGTTGGTTGGTTTGAAGAAAAGGTAAAATGCTAAATGGTTGACTTTGTGACCATATTTTAACTTTTTATCTTTTCCCTCTTTTCAACTCTGGTTAAATTACCACTACCAGATTTACGGGGTACTGAGCAAAATTCAGCCCTCCTCATGAAAACCTCAGATTTCTAGAACAAAGAAAGCAACACAGCATAAAGAATGAGAATCTAAGCATGTCATTGTGTCATGGCACTGGAAGCTAATGGTAAGGGGAAGGTTTTCAGAGAAAGAATATCTGTTTCATGAGAAATGTAAAAAAAAACCCCACCAAAAAAACCCCACAAAAATATCATGAAATACCATGGATTTGTACAAAACAAAAATTAAAACTCTGATTGTATTATTAGAGATTCAGAATTTGATACATTTCATCCTCTTTTTTCTGCTGTTTCACTCACTTTGCCTTTGTTTCTTATAGAAGTGCTTGTTCACATAGAACCAAAATGAAGAGAAAACAACAGGGTTTACCTCAAACCAGTAATGTATCTAGATAAGGCCCAATTCATGCAGAAATCAAAACCGCCCTGGGAATTCTGGGAAATCTGCTCTCAGTATTACAGCTATTAGTACCCATTCGGTGGTCACAGCCTAAGATTTGGGAAAAATTCCCTATTGTGCCATTCATGAGCATAAGTTTTGTTGTTCCAGTGCTTAAAGTTAGCTGTCTTTTCAGAATTTGCTTGACTCAAGACAGATAAAGGAGAAGATTTAACACGTTCCCAGTTGGGGGCTTTTCCCTCTCTCTTTCTTTTTTTTTCTTCCATAAAAGTAACTATAAATTTTTTGCCATCAAACATATTCTGTCAGAACATTATTTCTTTCCATCTAAAATTTTTCATTTCTGTGTAATGAGTTGCATTTTAATAAGGACTCACTGTTATGTATCTACTATTGTAACTTAATCCCATCATAAATCAGATGCTATTATCCCTATCTAAAAATTATACATCCTCTTAAAAACAATCAGCTGCTTTAACACGTATCAAATGACTCAAAGTACACAGTGAGTAGGGGTTCTCCTAGATTTGGGAGTTTAAAGATGCCACCCCACCTTTCCAGCTTGGGTGGAAATGAGCAGAGGTTTTTCAGAATTATGGTTTGCTGGACTCTGAAGGTGCCTGAGTTATGCCTTAATCAGTGGGTTTTTTCTAATTTTAAACAAAGTTACAGCTATGGTTTACTGCCCAAAATATTATGTGGTAGAGTCCATGTATGTAGACTGCTTCAGTAAAGCTCTTTAGAATAGTCTTGATTTTATTGGATTGAATAATCTCATTCTGAAAGCAAAGAATTCAACAATACAAAGACTTCAAATTGAGCTTCAAGGGAGAAAAGACTGAGCCTGAAATTATTTTTATCCTTCTAGCACAAGCTTCAGGCTGCCAAGACATACCAAACTGTCCAGATCTGAATCCCAAAGGACATTTTGACAATCTCAGACTAGCAGTGCCTTCTAACACAGGATCAAGCTTTACACAGAACTCACATTTTAACCCCAAATTTCCCCACAGGGCCTAGGCCCCCACAGGCCTAGGTACACAAATCTATGCAGAAGCAACTTCATTTAAGGAGTCAGAGGCTTTGCTCCCACTTAATCTTCACACAAATGAGGCCCAAAGCAAGAAGTACCTACAAAAGGAAGCAGAAGACGATGTTTTTGGAGGCTGTTAACTTTCTCCTTTTTCCTCTCTTATTAAGCAGTCTCCAGCTATTACTAACTTAAACATCCTTGGCATTCCCATTATGTTTGTACCCCAATAGCCCCTCTTCCTCCTGTATCCAAAACTTACCAGTGTAGCAGGATGCTCTAACCTTACCTGATCTGGCTTAACTGGCATTAACTGCACCTGCCCAGCGTAGAGCAGCAGCCTCAGACTGGGCATTTTTATCCATTTTTATCCATAGCTGAAGGAGCTACTGTATACTTTTTGTACAAATCCTAGTGATAAGATTTTTAGAGCAGCTGAAAACGTGAGATCGTATCTCTTTTCACTCTAAACAGTTTTGACGCTGTTATCTGCCACTTCACAGAAAAAAATCCAAGTTGCCAGGATACAGGAAGGAAAACTGACCACTCTTGTTTCCCAAATGAGCAGATAAGCAGCAAAAACAGAAGCAGAGCAAGAAGCAGAAAAGTGGTATGATGTGGTAACATCATGAATGAGGACATGTAGAAAGGAGCAAGAGCAGCATGGCTTCTCATTTCGCTAGATAACTTCAGAGTTTAATTCACCAAGTGAAATACAAAAATTAAATTATTGCATTAAGTGTAGCTGCATTAAATGTCTGAATTAGAATATATTATTTTAAGAGAACATAACTACAAGTGGTAATCTAAGTATAACTGTAACCACGCAAAATGTGCAATTGAAATAGTGCACTGTGTTGGCAAAACATTAGACTGTTTCCTAGCTCAAAGCTGCATGGATCAAGCAAGCAGCAATTGTAAGGCTTTTGCATTAACTCGCTGAGCTCCTATCACAGCTTGTAGAGGAGAAGCCAGTCACGCTGTAGACAGCTCAGATAAGTGCTCCTTGAAGATTGACATGTTGTTCCCAACTCTCTTGTCTAATTAAAGACCCAAAACATTATTCTACTGAAGCTGATGGCAGTACTCACTTGACATCAAAGGGAATCAAGATTTGCCATTCATTGATGAAGAATTATTTTTACCCTATGATTAAAAAAACCCAAGACAATTCACAATACATCATGTGGTAGCACTTTCTGTTTAGGTGAGGGCAGACGCCAGTTCCAGAATGCCTCAAAGGTCCTACCCAAAGCCAAGACATCAGCTCAATACCGAGGCTGCAGTATTTGAACCAAGTTACAGTCTCCTCCAGACATCCCAGCTCCTGTTGTTCTACTGGCAAACATGCTAGAAGACTGAGGAGCTTGCAAGCTAAATAGACAAGGATGAAAAAATCTCCATAGTTCAGATAAGAATAGAGGCACATGCAGAGTAGCTCACCTGAGCCTCGCACTTTGTTTTGTCAAAGCCTGTAGTGTAAGCTAGTTTACAATCAGGGCATAAATTTTTTAGTGAAAGAACTGTGAAAAATTAGGGATTACAGCTGAGTCCGAGAAGCCTTGGCTCCCAAATAAGTGGGGAAAATAAGGGAAACATCCACAACCTCAAAATTGCAATACTATTAATTGATTACCATTCTCCAAATGAAATGTTGAACAGTAAGATCTCTAGAATCTCTGTGGAAGTGATTGGGGTGGAAATGGAATCAAATAAGACAAAATTTTCTGCCTCCACAAAATTGTAATTTGGATTGAAGGCAAAATACTTTTGCATAGTTTAATTAGAGTTGCTGCTCTATAGAGATCTGCTACTTCAGTCATAGTATGGTAAGATAACTCTAAATGGAAGGTCCTGTGTGAAACCAAACTCTAGACCATATTTTGTATTTTAATGAAGATTCTTTCACAAAGTATTCCAGTCTGGATAATGATATAGTAGCAACAAATGCACTAGAAAGGACAGATGGGAGACAGTCAACTGTCTAAATCAGAAGATTTTCAAAGTGCAGTAAACAAATTACTAAGCACACTTTTCTAGCTTGAGGCCAAGCTATGCTCTAGGGAACTGGTCAAAGAGTGGATCATGAAAAGCTTTTTAGAAGCAGTTAAATTCTACAGCTGTGGTCTTTGTTTTTCTAGTACTTTGCAGGAACAGAAGGGGGAATTACGAAAGCGTCTATCGTACACTACCCATAAGCTGGAAATGCTTGAAACGGAATTTGATTCTACACGTCAGTATCTTGAAATAGAATTGAGACGTGCTCAGGAGGAACTTGAAAAAGTAACTGAAAAACTGAGAAGGTTAGTAATGAACTTTTTGAAATAAACACAGTTATTAAAAATTTACAAGTGACTGTATTAAAGACAGTCAGTAAGTAAAAATAAAAACGTAGTGGCAAACATGCATAATTAATTATTTATTGATTACACGTTCTGTTTTTATATGTAATATATAGATTTCATTTACCTGAATATATATTACATGCCACATGCAGTTATTTACATGTGATATGTAAGATGACCCTGTACTAAAAGTACATATGCAAATAGAAATACAGGTATATATGTGCATATATGACATTGTTTATGTATAAACATATATGTGGAGTAGTGCCACATCGTGTTACACATGCAAAGGTTATAAACACACTGCACATATATATATATATTTATACAGTATATATACTGATAAATCTTTTTTAGTGTCTCTGCACATTTTCTCTTTTTACTCTTCATTGCACTGATACAAGGAAATAGAATTTGGCTCTCCAACACTCAAGGCTGCAGCTATGTTCAATTCACATAATATTAAGGCATTTCACATTATAGTAGAGCAAATAACTTCCTTTTTAGTCTCAAGTAGAATGGAATGATACTGAAAAACTATTATTAAAAACAGTTTTATCTGTGGTACAGTGTTGTTGCAAACTGGGGACCTAGTTAATGTTAATGAAAAATTGCTAAACATGCACTCCTGGCATTCCTGGCACTGACTAAAATGGTCTGTAGACTTAGCCTAAAATTTATCAGTGATTCTTAATATCAATATTTTCATTTGTTTGCAAAACTTCTGAAACTAGAATTATCCACTTATGTAGGAATATATTTGTACGCCTTGCGAGACTTTCCTAAACTGATGTCTTAATGGAAGTATATGATTAATTTATTGGATGACTCAAAACAAAATTCAGAATAAATTATTCCAGGGCAATACCCAAAGAAATATTTTTCATTCCTTGCAGAAGGAAAAAAACAAGCTGAAACAAAGGCAGAAACCACCAATAAACTGAGTCAACCAAACCATTTTATGCAAATTTAAAACAGAATTAGTCTGTAAGATCTCAATTTAGGAAACATCCTAGTGTGTTCCTACAATTTAAATGCTTCTTTAACTGGGGATGCTTCTCAAAACAAGACTAAAATATGCAGGTGTTGTGGTGATTTTGAAATCTACACACATATATCAAGAGCAGCCTGGAAGTTCTCCATACACTTTTCTTGTCAACAGTATTTTCCCTATCATTTCACTTAGAGCAGAGCCACTGAAAGTAACTTCATTCTTGATGTAGTTTTGCTCCAATATATTTCAGGAGAGGGAATACTGTCCCTTGAAACATTAATTCAGACAGTTTCCATAAAGCAGCAGAGGGTCTGGCCATCCCACTTCGTTAAAACAAAGGGGCTTTCTAGTCAGTAGAAAATGTCAACTCCACTGGACACTAATGAGTTAAGCACCCTTTGAAACTCAGGCCAGGGTCTCATAGCCAAGTCTAGCACTCATACCAGAACATCACATTAGCAAACCGACTTTCCAATATTCTACTGGAACACTGTGCCATATTATGAAGAAAACTTACATTAAAAATTATGTTTCAGGCAGATTACTCCCCTGAAGACATATCATAATGGAAGCCAAAAATATTTTACGAGGTGAGCTTTAAAAATGTTTCTATTGAGAATAGCAAAGGCATACTGCAAATTGAACAACTAGATTTCTCAACCTGGAGAAGGATAATGTCTGACAAAAACCTGTCATCCAAAAGCATGTCAGCAACATGTCACAGAGGAAATTCAATGTGAGAAAAACAAAGAAGTAGGATTAGTTTCAATTATGTCTCTTCCTTTATTCACTGCACAGGGAGAGAAATTCAACCTCCCCTAAATAAATAGGCCTTGTGTAACAAGATCCCACTTGTACAATGGAGAACATTTCTGTTATTAAATTTCCATTTCTGTAAAGTGCAAAGGTTTTTCCAAGAGGCTGAATGACTATCCTTTTCTAATCCTTTCTGAAAGTCTTTGTCTTTATCCAGAATTGCCTGTGTTACTGTTAAACCTCCCATCTTTTATCCAAGCAAGGAGGTCACTTATGTGGCTCAATGGCCATGTTTTCAATCTTTATACAAACATTTAGAGATGGCCTCTTTTTTTTTTTCTCAGTGTGAGCAAAAGCAGAATAATGCTGAGTAGATTTGAAAAAATGTAACTGTAAAGCACAGGTTCAGCTTTTAAAAGTGACTGGAAAGAGATAGGGGATTTCATATACCTCACAGTGGTCCCTTATCTGGCACAGTCAGCACAGCTTTTATAAGTTAAAATTTTAAAAATTTCAAAAACCAAACTTGGTACCATTTCTGGACTCCAAAGTTCATGTTGAGTTTCCTCCTTGAGACCCTACTCTGGGTAACAAATTGGCAAGATCCCCATCTCATCTTTTATAACAGAAAGTAGGTTTATTTTAAGGCATGAGAAGTAAACCCATACAAGCATATATTTAGCAGTGGAGATTAGCCCACATATATAATTGTTTCACCAAAAGCAAGACATTTCACAGACTGAAGGGGTGTTCTGAACAGGAATCCTGGAGGAAAAAATATTGTTTTTGTAATGATGTTGATATAATTTGTGATAACAGAGAGAGAAAAGTTTTTTTAACAAGGAGCTTCTCTTTTAACAGTCACTTTCCAAAGCTAATTGCATTGTGGGAGAAATTCTCTTCTCTAAAGAAAGCCAGCCCAAGCTTAAGTTTTACTTTAGATATATTTTGTGGCCTTAAGAAGGCTGGAGACTGTGTGGAAGCAGAGAAATAGAGGCTTTTGCAGATTTCCTCTTCAGTGGTGATCTGCAGTCTTAGGGAAGAGTGTGTTGTCTGCTGGGTTACAGCACAGACACCTGAGGTTCAATATGGTCAGGGTATTTTTCATTAGGCCCTAAGAATCTAAACATTCATTTAATGGATGCACATATGTGCACCTGAAGTCACATGGGTATCACCTAATAACATGAACAACACAAAAACAGATTTAAAAAATGATAATAGGTTATTGATTCACATGAGTTTATCCTCATAGCAGTTTGGCAGGGTAGTGAGGCTGACCCACCCTTCATTTTATTTTCAAAGAAGACAGAATTACAAGGTTAAAATATTTCATACTTCACAATGTTCAGGCTATCTGGGTGTATTTTTTCTGCTAACAAGGCTAAGTTGCCATTTGCTCATCTGATCATTTTCTAATTTGAATAATTTTCCCTACTCTTTATTTCCCCTTCCCTTTACCTTACAGTTTTGCCCAAAGATTTATCTGACTCTCTTCCTCTTTTATCCCTTTTACACTTTCTTCCATGTATTTCTGGGTCCATTTCTCTCCTTGCCACCTACATTTGCTGACACTACTTTGGCACACTGAATTTCCAATTTGGGTTTTATGCATATAGGTGCATGTGTATGTGCCTGTGTGTGTGTGTGTGTGTATGTGTTTCTGCTTATTTTGACTACTTTTGCATACTGTTCTCAATAGAAACACTTTTTGAAGCTCAGCTTCCTACTTACTGTGGATTTCTTTTTAGATTGGATTTGATTGTACTGGCAGGTGGTCATTTTTTCAGTGCAAAATGAATGTGTTAGAGAAATAGAGTTTGTGGGCTACTTTCTCCTAAACACACAACAGGCGAAAATTTCATGGGCAAAGGCAAAGGAAGTTACAAAGAAAGAAGCAGATTGTGATAAACTCTTGTAAAAACCCTCCACCACCATCTTTGGCATGGAAGTGTTGTCATTGAAAAACAATTAATGGTAATCATCCTTTCAGTCATCCATGTGACAACAGAAGATGAGGAGCAAACCCACTGGTAAATTGTCACCATTATAACTCTTCTATGCAAGAAGCAATAACTGCTGGTTTTATTCATGGTCTCAAATTTATGGAAAGGGAATCTTCATGGTCTCCTTTGAGCTGTCTACATCAGTCACCACTGCAGAACAGAGTGGGATACAGGGATACCTGGGCTAGAAAAGACCTGAACCAACTATATTTTCTGCCATTTTTCTTTCAGGAAGTGATGCAGGTGCTTTTGAACCCATGCAAACTTTTAGGACGTTGCAGGTGCAACTGTTTAAATCAGTTTTTACACCACCTCCACTTGAACCAAAATTGCCTGGGTGGAAAGCAAGTTTAACCTGGACTATTTTGCTTTACTAGACAAAAAATGTCAACCATGACAGAGAAGATGGTGGGGCAGTTCTGGGCTCAGCCAGAAGGCACTATTTTATTTATCTAAATCCTTTCTTCGTGCACCATGGCACGCATCCTTACCAGCAAAACAAAATATTTGTGCTGAGTAGCTGCAGGCAAAATAATTTTAACCCTCCTTCTATCAAAATAATATCTTCTTTCTACCATGAAAAGCTGGGTACAGAGTACTGTGATATTTGTCTCTGCTGTGTTGACAGCTAAATGGCTGTGAAAATCCCAAGTACACCTAGAGCTGCACAAATCAATTTCTGTAGAGAGGCTTAGTGTTAAAGGCTGTGAGGAGCATGGACAATGTAGAGAATTGTAAACTTCAGTCAGTCCTGTAAGTCCCCTAGACACAAACACAATGGTACTATGAGAATTGGCGAGTAATGACCAAGTCTCACAGTACAAGTGTCACAGAATTTCAGCCCATTTGAGCCACCACCTTAGCAAACAATGCTTACCCCACGGAGGAAGCCTTTGCTCAGCAGTTCTGTAAAATGTAGGCAACATTGAGACTTCTCCAAGGCTTGCAATGCACATTGGAAATGGCTGCTCTGAGTCTGGGCTGACCCTTGGTACCCCGAGGAGTTTCACCCGTGGGGATGTCATTATTTATATCCACAGAGCAGATGTCCTTGGCACAGACATCCCCTCTCAGGTCCGTGCAGCAGATGTTACCGCATTGCTGGGAGCCCCAGCCAGAGCTCTGCATCCCTTAACAGGGGCACTGCAAGCCACTGGCCTGCCCTGACTGGAGAATCCTGATCATTTAACTGGAAGGAAAATCTCCATGGCAACAGAAGCCAGGAGAAGCATCACATTGCCAGGAAGGAGTGGGCTGCACCCTTTGATTCGCAATCATGGCATGTTTGGAAAACAGATCTTCATTCCAGTTTCAACAGCCACTCCTAACCAAAAGATAAACCAAAGAGACTTCTTTAATCTCAGTCACTTCCTGATAACTACACGGAAACTACACCCAGATACAGACTCCTCAGAGGAAATGTGCTTTGCTGTATAATTATGTATTACATCTGAGTTCACTCTTACAGTGAACACACTTGCACATTAACTAAAATCTCCTCACTGCTGAAAATACTTTGACCTATTGATCAGTACAAACCTATAGATTTATTCAGACAAACTTTTCACAGCTGAGCTTCTAACATTTGCTTTACATTTGTTATACATCATGCTGAGATGATGGGTACTAATGAACAAGGAGCTATCCTCCTTATGTTCTGTGAAGAGAAAGGCACAGCTACTACCAAAATACCAATGTTTTCCCCACAGGCTCTGCAGCTTGTTCATTACAATACAAAGGTTACCATCTAAATAACCTAAAGATGTGCAGGCTGAAACTTTTCTTTGGTGTGTCGCTCTGGAATAAGAAGGGAAGCCTCATTTTTTCAGTTCATTCAATTCCTAAGTGCTGATAAAAATAAATACCCATCTTTTCCTAGCTAAGCTATCTAAATAGACAACTCCTTGAACTTTTGTTTAAAGAAGGAATATTCTCTTCCAAGTCACATGTTGATGCCCACATGTTGCTACAGTCATTAGGATTCTGCTGCAACTGCTTGATAAATCTGTTTTTTTTTGTGCTGCCTAAGCCTACAGCTCAAACTTCCTCTTTAACATTCTATTCTTGAGCCTGATGTAAAACTATAATTACCATGTGCAAGTTCTAGGCTGTAATGTGTGTCTGCACACAAGTGCAGAATGACCAACATATCTTCACTTCCTGGTGGAATGCTTCTAAATATAGTAAGCAAATACGACAAAGAAGTTTGCTTAGGAAGCAGGTGGTAATTGCATTTCAAAGGCAACCACTGACCGGTAACAGGAGTGATAAGCAAATTTTCAGGTTTTCAAGTAGTGCAAGCCAAGGTTTTGTACTGATGTAAAAATACAGATAAAAAACAACACCAAAAAAAAATGCATTCAGTTACATTATATCATCTTTGTTGTAGGATACAAAACAATTACCTAGCCTTACAAAGAATTAATCAGGATCTGGAAGATAAACTTTACAGAATGGTAAGTTATCATGTGATTTTTTTTAAATATATTAAATGTGGTTTTATGGTTCTTAAATCATTGGAAAAACATGCATGTAGCTGTCACACAAAAAAACCCTCAAGCTCTAAAAGCAGTTATGCTTAAAAAAGATCTGGTGATGTAGAACTCAAGCTGTGTACAATG
This sequence comes from Climacteris rufus, assembly GCA_013398175.1. Taxonomy (NCBI): domain Eukaryota; kingdom Metazoa; phylum Chordata; class Aves; order Passeriformes; family Climacteridae; genus Climacteris; species Climacteris rufus. The sequence continues at coordinate 662,546 of VZRZ01004547.1, forward strand.
ATGTAGCTCCATCAGTTTAAGTGGAGATTGCCTTGACTGATGATCTGGCTGAGTAAATGGTACCTTTAAAATAATTCTGATTAATTTAGTTAATAACTTCATGGGTTTTAAATATTTATGTTTTCATTAAATATCAAATTTAAATAAGGTAATTCAAGGTTTTCTCATGCTTCTTAGTTACTTCCACTCAGCTTTTATTAAGTGTTTTAATAGAGCTTGGATGGTCTGACTTTTGAATTCTGTCATATCTGTCAATCTCAGTATAATAATTTCCAATCTGCATGTGTCTGCAAACACAGTGTTGATGTCACATTCACAGGACAATTAATGACTGAGTGAGGAAAACTCCGCAGCATTTGTGGGCTCCACATTGGAAGACACAGCACCACTGGTTCAAAATAGCCTGAAGAGGTCAAAAAGAAATGGCAATACCATTGGTGCCCTGGCTCACTGCTAATGCTGCTGGGACATTGTACTCACTGTTAGGAGTAAAATTACAGAGGAATGTTAGGGTAATGTTTAGAGAGGAAAGAATGACAGTGTTGAACTTCCAAAGATCTTAGGTAACAATTGCATGGATGAGCAGCTTGGAAGGGGGGAACAGTTTATTGTGGACTTTGAGTAAACAGGGGATATAGCAATATCCAGGACAGGCATCAGGCTTTACTAAGAAACAGGAAACAAATTTTGGGAAATGTCACTGTTCTTATTTGAGAATCCTATTTAAATAGCCAACAATGAATACGGGACTGAGCTTTTGCAATGGGATAACAGGGCAAAGTTACAGCTGGGTTGCAGCTGATGTTTGTTCTTAAATATATGTATAAACACTATAAAAGCATAAATAACATTTGGTCTCAGGTTATTGCCTTTCTTCCCCACCCTTCCTTTGGTGCTTTTTCCTTTTCCCCAAATCACTTCAGGATTTCGTCTTCGTCTATAACCCAGCATTTATTAGCTATGTGCTACAAAACATGAATAAAGTAGAGTCATTCAGGCTGGTAAAAGAAATAAAAATACTAGAAACATGAAAAGAAGGATTCCAGAAAATCAATTTGTTTTTAGCAGATATTTCAGATTGAAGCAAATAATTTTTAAACTGCTGTTTCAGCATCCAGTTAAATCCTTGAGAAATTACTTCAGAGCACAGCACAGAAAGAATGAAAACTGGTCCCGTGGAGCACTGCACCTTTCTTTATCCCGCTAATATGACTGTCATTGAAGATAGCTTTAGAGGCTTGAAGAAGATCTATCAGGCTCTGTACACCACTTAACTCCAGACTGCTTTGCTTTCTGCAATATTGAAACTGAAGACACAAAAAAAACCAAATGTCAAATCAAAACGCTATTAAAAGGAAAAAGATGAGGAAGGAAGTATCATATCTGATTAAGATAAGTCAAACCTTTTGATTTTCAGGGCACTCCAAAAGCCCCCAATACTTCAGATGCTGTTGAATTAAATAAAAGCCGATCTGGTTAATCAACAGCTTATGGTGGACTGGGCTCTTGGATACATTTCTCATCCTTTCCTGCTTAGGAGGAACAGCTGTGCATGTATTTTTTTGTTTTGTTTTATTTCATTCGTCATTCTAAAATCAAGCACTTTTGATTTCTCTACCGATATACAAATCCAAATACATAAATCATTCTTCCTCTCTCCCCTACCACATCCCTCTGTACACCCACATGTATATACACACACACACCCCTACACATGTTTTGGCTATTCACTGTGCTCAAATTCGACAAATAGGGAAAGAAAGACTGCCAGGCAGTGGTCCCTTGCTTCTGCTGCCTGCAGAAAACATGGGATGCTCCCAGGACACCAGTTACTCCCTGCACTAATGGGTGACCACAATTCCCCTTCTCCCAGGGACTGGTCCTTGCTCATCCCAACTCATCTAGGACTCCACTGTGACTTCCCTCTTTTAACATTTTTGGGTAGCCTTTCATGCCTGCTATTGGTATAAAGGATGTAAAAGAATAATTATTAATTCATCAGCAGTCACAGAAAAGAAGCTGATGTAGCAGTTACTTTTCTTCTAGGTTCTACTTCCTTTTAGGTGCTAATACATAAAATATTTTAAAATATATGAAAGCACACTTCTGAGCACAGCAAATGGTATCCAACTGAAACCTTTGTCATATCAGAACTTGAAGTATAAATATAAAATATTAACCATAGTGTCTGATTTGACTAAGAGCTAAAAAATGCAATCCTGAAATCAGGGGACAGCTTGCTGTATTAAACTGGGCAAGACTAAACCCGTGGAAAAATAGAGGAACATGGCACAGAATTAAAATTCTGCTGTCACTTCTCATTAAATTCCTGTTCTTACCACAGTAACTGTGTTCAATTGGAGATTTCTTTGGTCTTTTAAGCACTGGTTAAGAAGTGGAATATACAGGCTTTTTTCTTAAATAATTAATCTTTAAACTCTTTTCTCCATTCAGAGGTGGGAAAAGACTAAGCAGAATCCTCATATTTTGCACTGCGACTCCGTCACAGGACCAGCCAATCAAATAACTTTTTATAACATTTAGTTCCAGTTGTCATCAGTAATCTTCACTTTCTTTTACACTTGTTTGAGTTTTTGGAGCGTGCTCTGCCATGGTCCTGCTGCTCACAAGCAGCAATTACAAGTAGATTATGCAAGTCATCCCAACCAATGCTAAGAAATCCTTTACATGATCTCAATCCAGCTGTATCCTCAATGGGATCCTCTCTGGAATTAAGCAACGTATTTTAAAAAGCTTCTGAATTTTTGAGGCTTTTGATTGCAGTTAGTTCTGCAGTTTTACCTTTAATGCCATAAGTCAGATTTTTAATGGTATCCTCTTTTGGGAAGAAGTGGTGCCTAATAATAGCTGCCTAATAAACCCAACTACTAATGAAAATTGCATCCATTTCTCCTCCCCCATCTGCATTTTTAATGTTCTTGAAAGCATGATCAGAGAAATCCAGCTGCAAAGAGCTCAGGAGACCTTATTATCCAGAAACACCCTAAAATATATCTTTTGTAACTGGAAAGTTTGACAGACAGACTGGTGGATGGTATCAGCTTTGGTTCCCACCTCTGCAAAGCCAGCACCAGCCCTCCACACACAGAGCATTATACATTTTATCATCTGTCAAGATGTAAACTCTTACATTTTAACAATAAAAATGTACAAAATTTACAACTAAATTTTACCATAGAATTGTTACAATATTACACATCAAAGTCAGATTTTTCATTTACATTAAGGCAGACTGGGAGTGTGACTGTCAAAAAGCTGGAAGAAATTATTATATAAACCTGCAGTAAAGAGGGATTTGTGTTAAGGATGATCGTGTCTGAAATGCTGCACTTTCTGAGCATTGCACTGATTTTCATTCTGTTTCGGCCTCTGCCTATGAGCTGGAGGAGGACTAAGACGTACAGCACATACTTTATGTTCTGTGTTATTAGGAGTTACTTATACAGCTCTTGAATATCTGGGGTTTTCCAGTCTGCTGGCCATAATATATACCTCAGCATCTCCATTTGGGGAAATCCAAATATGAATTAAATATGAGCTGGGCAATTTTAAGTGGTGCTCTGAGACCTTGTGTCAGGGAAATGTTATTTTGAAAGAAGCAGATTGCTGGATATCCAGGCCAGAAAGGTAAAGAATATGAAAAGTGGTGAGAAATTTGATGAACCATTTCAGTCAGCCATTAAAAGTATCTAAGTACCAGCAGTTTGGCTTTGGAATTTGCACTAGTGACTAGATTGCACCTGAGTGTCCTATGACAGCTAGCAGTCACAACCCGTATATGGTTTAAATCAGAAGTAAAAGATGAAAACAATGGAACAATGAAGAGAAATATTGATTCTCACACAAACTTAAGGAAAACAGAAGCCCTGCATCTTAGGTTCTTGCATGGAACATGGTGACTTTGATAGTGACTTTGAATGGAGAGATTTAAAGCCCATTTTTTCATTTTCTTTCCTTTATGAAGAAGTAGTTTCTCCCCCTCCCCCATGTCCCATGAAAATCAAGTAGAGATGATCTAAATTCACTTAAAAGGATTTGCATCCCAAAGACAAGAAAGTTTAGAGTCAGCTCAACCTGACTGGCTCATTTACTCACATTCAGTGAAGACAGCTGTGAATTTCAAGAGAAATTTATACTGGTTGGTTAGTTAAGGCAGAAGCCAGAGAAGGTTTGTGCTTTGTGGACTAAACAACTGTGAAATAAAATTTCTAAGGAAGGAAATGACCATAAATGCCACAGAAACAAGTAATTTATAAAAATAGAATTTGAAAAAATGCATTTCTAGGAGGACTTCAGGCTACATGTTTTTATGCTTATAGGCATTTTGTGCTAAACATGTCCATTTCTCACTCACTCCAGGTTAAAAAATACTGCCAAATAGGTAACAGGACCTACACACATTAACACCTGTAGCAAATACACAGGCTCAAACTTCGTAGGTTCATTAGTTTTACAGTCAGATAAATGAATTCTCCTGGATAATTTGGAAATATGAGCATGAGCACAGGCTTTCAGTCCTTTCACTCTCTCTGAACGGAGATTTGTTTTCCATTGTTGCCCCATTGTTATGTGGTTGGTTGCCCAATCCTCTTCCCAAGAAACATGGAAGGCAGCCCAGCCACTTCCTAATTGCTCTCCATGAATATGACATCATGAGAGACTGTTCTGGAAACTGCTTTCCATTTTTTCCAAAAGCATGTGACTGTTCTTCTCTGTCTCTTCCTCTTAGTGGGACATCTTCCACAACTATGAGCAACCTAAGGAAGCTTTAAAGTGGCAATGGACACTTCTCACTTCCAACATTGTCTCTGTTGCATGATGACAGAACTCTTTCCTTCTTAACATGTCTTATCTCTTGACCACTGATAATTCATTTCTGATACCTGAGGTTTCAAATAATTTTCTTCATCCTTTTCTCCATAGACATCCTTATCTCTCAGGACAACCCCTTAGGATACCATATTGACCAGCTGGGAACAGAAAAAGCTGTTTTCAAGATAGCTTAAAAAAGCAGAAATATGTATGGGATGTGGTTATTTTTGACCTGTGACTTTCTTTTAAGTGACTTGGTCATTTGAGATTGTCTCCACTTCACCACAGTGACAGGGAAAGCAAGAACAAGAATAAACCTGAAAAGGTGTTCTGTAGCAGGCATTTCAAATCTCAAAGTCCTTTACAAAAGCTGGTGTCACTTGTGAATGTGAAAAACAAGGCATAGAGGAGTGACATGTCTTGGCCAAGGTCACCAGAAAGCAAAGGAACAAATTTTTGAACAACTTCTAGGTCTTCTCTACCAAAATTCGCTGCCTTGGAAATAGTATTGCACCTACAGAATTCAAATCTATGTCGTTTTGTGTGTACAGGAGAGAATACTGAATTGAGATAAGACTGACTTTTGTGAAGTGAAAATCAAGAGAGGGATGCAGAAAGATGAATTAGTGTATTTTCTTGTTCTTAGTTGCATATTTTGTGCTCACAGAACAGTGCTAAACGTATGATGGATCATCAGCATCTTAAGACCTTTTCTTTATTATCACAAGTGGCATGTACCTTCAGCATAATCCTCTTTGTTCACTAGAGATGTAATATATATTCTTGTAGTTTTTTCTTTTTCCTCCAGAAACAAACTTTTCTTCTTTCAATCTCCTGTCACGAACATCCTCAGAAGATACTATTACATTGCCTTCAGGAAATTAGCATCAGTCAATACCACCTCTCTTCCCTCCAGCTATAATTTATTGAGCATTTTATTATCAGGCAGGATTCTACCCTGGCAAGGCATACCGCTGATGTGAAATGTGGGATTTGATAGGTACAAGGAAAGACTATAAGCGCATTTTGTCCACTTCACCTGTACTGCCAGGAGAAAGAGTACAGGCTACGAGCTGACTAGCCAGCTCAGAAAGGCTTTTAATAAGCTGGTAGGAAAGACAAATTTTTCAAGCATAATTGCAATGCTATAGGAGACCAAGGAAGTTGATGGCAAGTAAAACCACCCTCTGGCTTCCAACAAGTTGTCCTGCTGTCAGTGGGGTTAGGTAATGAACTAATTATGTTTATGTATAAACAGCAGGTCCTCAGTGCTGCTGGTTTCCTGAAGAACTGGTCCTAAGTCAGCAAAATAAAACAGCTGTAAACTGGGAAAAAACTTTTTGTCACAGAAGATATCTAGTGCCTGGAACAAAGTCCTGAACACTTGAAACAGATGAGCAGACAGCTAATTCCTGCTTAGGGCAGCAATCAGCCTGTGCAGTGATAGTTTGTTCATTCATATTTTATATCAAAGAGTACCTCTAAGCAGAACCTAGGTCAGGAATGGCAGGACACTTCCACAGCCAGGTTTGTTTGCATTCATCGAATTTAGATAAAGTATCCCTGTTTATAATTCAGTTTTGTTGCACAGATTTCCATTTTAAAAAAGCTGGATAAGAGGTGAAAGGTGCCATTACCCTGAGCTCATGTTAGACACAGGACATGCACTGAACTGAAAAACTCAGGAATATTTCGAGAGAACACTGTGACAAGAAGACCTTTAGCAGGAGGTGCAGGTGTAAGCAGTTTTTACTGTAATGTCCTTTACACAGTGCATGCCATGTGGTTTGGCATTATTTCAGATTAGGAGCAAACCCCTACAGCTGTCAGTGCTAAGTTGAAGTGCTGTATGAAGTGACACATGCTGCTCAGTCAACGCAGGCTTGCCCCCATGAAGAAACATTAAAGACTAACACTAATATTTTTCATACCAGGCAGAAATGTAATCATCCTGCATATCTTTTACAAACCACTTGCAAAGAAAAACATGCTTTTACTTCACAAGCAGCACCTTGACAGCACTTTGCTAAACAGATTTCTTTCTGTGATACGTTATTAATTATACACCAGTGTCAAAGTTTTTTTTCCCTTTTACTGCTATGGAATTACATTTCAAGCCTGAAACATGGGGTAGTCAAGGAAACAAATCTTTATAAGACCTTTTCTAGTACAAGGTTGAATACGGCATTAAGAGCAAATCATTCTTCAGGTTAAATGCCATAGAGCATGATATCAAAATCCTTAGACAAAACACTATAGCCTCATGATGTTATCTATAGCAAAATTACACTGTTGGGATATCAAGAAGAGAAATCAGATTCTGCTGTGGGTCATATTTAATCAAAAACAAGTGTTGTTTACTAAAAAGGATAAATTCTATAATTTAACTCTGATGGACAAATTAGATTGGGTCAGTAATTCAGACTTGAGGCAACACCTCATTTATCAGAGAAAAAGATGCTGCTTATTTCCGTATCACTGCTTTACAGAACAGATCTTTTAAAGTGTTATGGGCACAGAAGATGCATTGGTAGCACACCCATTTATTCAACTCCTCTGATCCATCATGAAAAGAAGAAAATGCCAAGGTTGAAGAACACACTATGAATTATATTCCTGTAGTTTTATTCTATCTAAAGGTCCACAGCAATCAGAAAAGTCATTAAGTAAATCTTTATATGCTAAACTCTATCCTCCTCCTCTTACAACTCTTTTAGTAAAGGGGCAAAGTAGATTATAAAAATTTAATCTGACAGATAAATTTGTTTCCTGAAAAGTAGCTTTATTGTTTTGTCTTTCCCTTGGTATGTCTTCTGGAAATCCATCCCCAACTTTAACTGAATTTTCACCCCTCATTGAAGCCAGTTTTTTCTGTCTTTTATGTCTTGGAATACCCTTCCTTGGCTCTGGACTTGCATCTTGGAAACAGTTGAGAGGGTATATACAAGCACATTGAAGTGTCCAGTAAAGCATTTTCTCATCCCTCTCTTCTTTGGTTTCTTAGTCATCTTGGCTTTGTTTTCTGTGCCTTTCCTCTGATATCTTCATTCTCCATAACAGCATTTGAGAGCAATTGTCTAAAGTGAATGGCTGGTCATGTGGTATGAGGATTTCACAATCTGCTGTAGAAATTTGCTGGATTTTCTTAAAACTTCTTCCTGCCTAGCTGTATTTTAAGTCTTGCTGCCTCCATACACTTCTTAATTATAGCACAACATTTGTATGGAAGAATACTTCTCTTTAGTTTGGAAAATGATTAATATACCAAACTTTCACATAATACAGATTTTTTTCAGTGGGTTTAAATTAACTAAATTCACACTTTTGACTATTCTTCCTCAATGCACCAATGAATAATCTGGCATGAGAAGGATTAGAAAAGGCTTGATTTAATTATATGCTCTGCCTGAGCAAATACAATTCAATTAAGATGTGATTATTAAATCTAAAATGCATTAGCATGCATCAATCAGCTGTATGAGCTTTAAATTAATAACTAGTTCTTTTACAGTTACCCAACTACTAGACAGAGAATCAAAATTAAAACCTCCAATAAAATTAGCCCAAGTCTCTCAATACGTTTTTAAAAGCATGATTTACTGAATGGATCTTTATATACCAACTGTAGTAATTTCAATGACATTTGTTACAATATTGGGTGATGTTAAAGTAGTAACGGATTCTGTTTTGTTACAAACTCTAGTTTTTTGTGGTAGAGGACTAGTTGAAGTGAACACAGTACAGCATTGGCATGTTTTTGTCTCAAATCAGCTGATACGCTTAGGTTTCTATCAAAACTTATGGTACTTTTCCATTTAAATATTTTAGCTATTTTTCTTCTAAATTTCTAGCGTAGATACAGAGAGATATCAAAATTTCAGTAAATACATAGACAGAAGCTGGCTAAGTAAATGTTTTATTTGTATACAAGATGCCAGGAAAATAAATTAAAGTTACCAATTATTAAATCTATCTTATTGAGATAGATTTAACTTCTTCTAATAGGGTGCAGCCATTCAATACCCAACTCAAAGTGCCAATGAGAGGGTGTCTCAATGAGGAATTCAGTTTTGTTAGATCTCCAAAAACAGCCCAGTAAGAAAATGCAAAGAATTCAAATTATGACCGTGCCAACCTGCTGCACTAAGATTTCTGATACGTAAAGCTCAAGTCATCTGTCTTTATGGGGTTGACATGAGGAGGAAGCTGAGCAGGCAAAATTCTCCTCTGGAGACAGCCCAGGGGTGGCAGTTCCCTCTGTCCTAGGCTGGAGCCCTGGGCCAAGCCCACCCTGCACCCAGGAGAGATCCCTGCCACGGGCTGGAGAAAGCAGAATTTTTGCTCCTCAGTCTGAATGTCTCCCCTTATTCACTCCTTTTTTTTTTTTTTTCCCAGTTACATATTTCTTCCTAGAGTACACGGAGGAGGGAAGGGGTCTGTAGGCAGGAGAGATGCCAACAGTCCCATGTGAGACTCTGCATCGGGGAAAGCAGCTGTCTCCTCCTCTCAGGGTGGTTGGAGAATTATCTCCCCACTGAATGATTCCTCAGTACCTGCTCTGCTCCTCTGTGAATTTTCATACTGTTATATTAATATATCTTCATCTCAGTGTTCCCAGTTATGGTGATGTAAGAACTCAGTAAATATAACATCAAGGGAAGAAATTTCATTTGAGCAGGGCTTATTTTACTCCTTGGTGACACATGTAATTTGCTTTATCTGTTGCAATGAGATTTTTCATAAAGCCTCACTCCATGGCCTTGCTCAGCTTTCTATTGCTCAACTTTCAGGAATTTTTTTTTTTTGCTAAATAGCCAGAAATGAAGAATAAAGAGTAAGAATATATTCCATGAGGAAGAAGAAATAGACTTCAGAAGGCCTTTAGGAAGAAAGCGCTAAAGAAACATGAATCTGACTGCTTCTTCCAAAATTTTAACTACATACATCCTTCCTTAAGATGATTTAACACAATTCTAAAGACTCAGGGATTAGAATGAGAATTTGAAAGGTAATTCCCCCACAGGTGTTAATGTCAGCTAGCTCTCCTGTCTCTAAAAGACTTCCCAGTAGTCTGCTGAAAGACAGGAGGCATTCATACAAGTCCTGGTCAAAGAGCCTTCCTATACTTCAAGGAAAACAGAGTAGAAAGCAGAAAGAGAGCTGATAGCTAGGCATGTGGCTTTAGGTGGAGGATTTGGGCTCTGTAGAATCCTCATCCATTTGCTGTGAGGAAAAGAAGATGCTTGGTTCAGCTGTATTCATCTAAAGCAAATAGGAAAGTCCTGCCCATGTAACTGGTGAGTTATATCAGCCAGGCATCAACCTAGGTAACAAAAAGGGGTTGAAAGGCAAAAAAAGTATTCCCTTTTGCCATACAATCAAGGTGTTGAGGATAAAACCCATCCAGCCACCAAGATGTATGAAAAGACATTGTCTAGCTATCTATATGCCAGAAGAATCTAGTAATAAACTAGAAGATTTGGAAGCAATGTGTATGCATTGATGCCAGATAATGACTTCAGCTCGTGGAAAAGACTTGTGTAACTAAAATGGTTGACTAAGCTTGCTTGGGATAGATCAAAAGAATTGCAGAGCTTGGGAAGAGCACTCTGTATTGTGCCTGGCAACTCTAGAATAGTAGTCTTGAATATTCCTGAATTTTTAATAGACAGTAGAGACAGATCATGTGCTGATCTGCACCTGCTACAGACCATAACACTGCAATGAGTTGTGCAGAATCTCTATAAACTCCTGTTTGTAACACACAGGGGGAAAATCTCTGTCATCTTTAGCTTTAGCTAAAATCTCTGTCATCTTTAGCTATGCTGATGTTCACTTACAACCAGTACAGAGCTCCTTGCAGTGGTTAAAAAAATTAACAATTTTCTGATTATGAAAACGCTATGTTAAACATGAAGGAATTCTCTGCTTGCCTTCCTTGTGATAAATGCAAGGACCCATCTTTGAACTAAAATGAGTTGTAGCTTAAGGGAAAGAGATCATGAATTTATTACATTTGATATCCATACACAAAATAAAGTACAAACCAATGATATATGTTTTCAATGCAAAGGAGTGAATCTTGCAAATTATTTTGAGCCAAACCATCTGGGAGAAAAGATTTTAAATGCTTATCAATCACTGCTCACATTGTTTTGCTAAAAGCAAATCTCACATCTAGGAATAAAAGAAACCTTTGATTAAAAAACTTTGGGGGAATAAGTAAAAATTACTGCATAAAATGGAAGCTGTACAAGTAGCAAGTGGAAAGAAGAACTGTTAGCAGTCAGTACCAGTTGGTATCAGGGTCTGAAATGTGGAGAACAGGTAAATGAAGGGAAAATATATAGGAAAATAGCTTGCAAGATATTAGGTATAATAATGCAGCTGGAGTTCATATAACTAGAAAAAATTCAAAAATTACTTTGATATTTTACCTTCTAGGCATGGATGAGTGTGCCTTGGCTTTAGAACTGTAATGGAAGCGAAGCCAATGAGCTTTTAGGGTTTGGGAAAATAAGATAGTTCTTTATCATGACATAACAAAATACTTTGTATTTCAACAGTAACTGAGGATGATAGGAAACACGGATAAATAAAAATGAATGGTTTTTACTTAACAGCTCCTTAGAAACACATATTAAGGCTTTGAAATGGACATATCAAACACACATCTGTGATTTTAATATGTATTACTAAGAAATTAGAGAATCATGGAGAATTTCCAGATTACTAGCATGCCAATGTATAAAAAAGGAAAATGCAATGAGCAGTAAACTACAGGCCTTATCTTTTTTTTTTTTCCGAAATGCTTCCTTCTCAGCTACCTAATGGATTTTCAACAAAGTTAATACAGAGAAGCAGTAGTTGGAATTTAAGACAAAACTTGTGTTTCACGTCTCCTGCTTCTAGTTTATTAATTAAGTATAAGGACTCGAGTAGTCCCCAGGATCCCTTCTATTCCAGTGAGAGATAGAAACACCTCCACAGTGTGACTGTCATCTTAAACAGGTGTCTAAGCACGTGGGCATAAATATCCTTTGGGCACTGACTAAAGAGTAGACAAGCAGTTTTATCCAGTGCCTTACTTGTAGATGGAGAGACGAATTTAAGTTATGAGGAACAAAACCCAGGCTCCTGTGACTGTGCTGATTCTGCATCATTCAAAGCTATTTACACTGGACATCTGTATTTCTTTTTTTTTTTTTTTTTATATTTCTAAAGGAGAAATACACTTTAAAGGATTCTTAGGGGGGGAAAAAAGATCGAAGACTTCAAAAATTTGAATAGAGCAGATAGTCCAAGACATTACAAAGTTGTGCCAGGAAATCTTAGTTGCTTGGAAAAAATGTATCAAACTGGGAAGAATAGTAACACAATGACTAAAACGAAGTCAAGATTCACCACTTACGGCTGCAGAGCTTTTCTCTAGAGTGTGAAGATACTTCCTTTTCTAAATACAGCTTGTATATTTACTGTGCTCTATTAAGCACTGCAGAACTAGCAAATAGCTGCCCAGTGCTAGGGCATTTATGATGAGAGTTACAGAGGGGTTTATTTTTATACTCATTTTCTCAGTATAGACATATTCCAGGCATGATTCTCTAAGTTTAATGCCAATAAGTGCTTGGTAGCATGCTGGGGTGAGAGGACATTTTCTTATATAGACAACAGTACAAGTAGCATCCCTAAACATATTCAGTTTAGCAGGGTACAAAGTCTCATCTTTTGCTCATTCCTGGTTTAGCTGTTTCTGTTGTTCGACCAGAGTTTTTTAAACAAAAACCCTTCCTTTACCAAGACCTGACAAGTTATAAAAGCCTTGATTCGTTATGAAGTGGAGATCAGATTTAACCTGAAGTGAACAGAGGCTTTACACACCCACAGAAGTCTGTCCCTATATCTTAAAGCCTGTGGGTTTTTAAATCAAAATCTGATGAGCTCTAAGGGCTTTGATGATCCTCTCCTAAGGTCTCAGCTGTTGGAGAAAGTCTCAGAGTAAGGTCATTTCTTCAAAGGTCCTCTTAAAAATTTTCTGAGCCTCTCCACTTTCTTACATCTTGACTTGCAATTTCCCTTCACAAAATACAGTAAAGCTCAGCTTTGTAGCAACATATTGGAATTTGAAGAGAGTTGCTGTATCCTGTGCTGTGTGATGAGTTTGCAGTGTGTCCAAACATCTTTTTCCATCCTACTCAGACTCTATTCCCTCCTCCTGCATCAACAACAGATGCCCTAAGCAATGCTGCAGAGATTTCCAATACTGCAGGATGGGAAGCTCTTGTTCATGTTGTCAAAATTTGCTAACACAGCTAAGAGAGACCAAGATTCCTGACACTGCCTTCTAAATTATTGATTTCTTAGGACTTTCTACTGTGCCATTACACTATCAAGTGAGTTTCAAGCTATTATTTGCCTGAAGAAGTAGAGTGACATGATCAGGTTTAATACTGTCAATGTAGGTTTTGTATTGTAAATTCAACAGATATTTTTAAATATAATCTTGCATCTGTGGGATTCAATAGAAAAATTCTGGGGGATGGATATAGGTACATCAGTCAACTTTCAGATGCAACTTTTTCATATTGAAAATCACTCAGTAATTAGATTAATGCTTCCTTTTCATGAGATGCATTACTTTCTATTCAAATCACAAAGATCTACCCCACAGTTCTCCTTCTGGAGTATGAAATGCTTTTATTAGAATACAGCTGTTGAAGAAAATAGCAGGTTGTAGGGCTTGCAGCAGGGGGTTTCTGCCTTTTTTTTTTTATATATACACTTTGTTGGTATAGGCTGAAAATGCCTGAAAATCCTTGCAATGTTACACCACTTCTTATGGAGTAGAAAACACTGTATTTTCACATTCCCCCTAGATTAGAAATGTATGCTGTATTTTTGTCCTGGTAACACCTGTGAGGAAGAAAGCTGAATGTAGAGCATGAGCTGCCCAAAAAAAATTGCCTCAGTAAGTGTCCACTTACAAACAGGACCGGTTTTTGACCTACAGAGGACAGTGTGGATATATAAGTAAAGAAATCATGGTTACAGTGGACTGAGGAGAGAGCAGGGTATCACTGACAGGGAAGAAAAAGCTTTGAGTCCAGACAGAGGGGTTGAGTCCAGGGAGTCTGCAGATGATTGACAGTCTTAATGGAAGCAGCCTAGTGTCAGGAAAATGACAGCTAGAAAAAACGTAGGAATGGTTTCTCTGTGACCACAGTTTGTCAGTGGAAGGTCTGGTCTCACACTGGAAGAGTGCATTGGATTTTGAAATGGAAAGAAGTAACAGGAATTGACAATAGAAATGAAAAAGGAGCAGAATGGTGGTATAAACTACTGTCTTTATGGTAAAACAGGACTTTGGAGAGTAACCTGTTTACACGGATTTTCTTCTAGTAGTCCTGAAATGCAATCAAACACCTGCAACAAATGAAAGGTGCCAGAAGGAAGGGAAAAGGTTTTTTTTTATAGCTTTTACTTTAATGTGTTTAATAACTGTGTAGCTGACTTCTACACAGCTTGGCTCTGGCAGCCAGTGTTATTTAATACCATAATAGACAAGATAACTGACAATTTTGTAAAAAATGTTATCATTGCAAATGTTGAGATTAGCAAGTTGGCAACTTTGATAGAGGTTGTATCAATCATTCATATTATAGTTGCACTCAAACTTTTCTGCCCTGGATCCCTGGGAACAGTACAAAGATTTAAAATTCAGCAGCACAAATATTTAAGCATGAGCCAAGTTAAACAGAGGTGTATGTTAAATCAAAACCTTCTCAGCAGGACATTGTCCTACCTCAAAGTAAAATCTCTTAACCTAAGTGAATTTATACAAGCAATTGAAGATAATCAAAGGGCAACATCTGTAGATATTAAGGTATAGTTTATGACATCATGCACTGCATATGAAATTCTGAACTATATTAAATTAGGATTCCCAGAATTTTAGAGGATCACAGATTGTTTCAAATGGAAAAGAAGAAAAGTCAGCACAAGAAAGGATGGGAGGTGTATCTTGGACTTGGCATAAAGGAATTTTGAAGGCAAACTTTTATACATGATCTAGCTGTGCTTTTGACAATTCTATAAAGTTAAGCATATAATAACTCCCTGAAGTGATCAGAGTAGGAATATTTTTTTAGCCCCCAATGGATGCCGACAGAGCAGAAAGTCTAGGAACATAGCTGTTAAAATACCACATGCATCTGTCAATCCTGTCTTGTCTGCTGTGTCCATTGATAGCAGAATTGGTTTTCCGCTCCCTGCAAGGTACCTTATAGCTATCTCTAATTATATTTACTGTAGGAAGACAGATGGTCTGACTTTTCAAAAATATGTATTTCCCTTATTCTATCACAATTAGGTAATGTGCTGTGGAAGGAAGAATTTGTATGCAAAACACTGTGACTAGGCTTCATTCCTAAATAAAATCTCTTCTGACAATAGTAACTAAAAACAAACCTTACCTTTCTGAGCTAGGAAAAACCTTGAACACATTTTGAAAGTTGCTGGAGCCCTTCCCATTAAGCTCAAGACATGCTTACTCTCTCCCAGTTAATCAGTAGATACTGCCATCCATTCTCATTAGACTAAATCTGTTCCCTGGGAGATATCCCAATAAACTGGTGTTCCCAATTAAACTCATTCCAATTAATTTGCACTTCACGAGAGACTTAGTGTTACTTCACCTAAATCCAGTCTAAGACTTCTGCTATCCTGTATGACTTTGCCAGCAGTTTTCCCACAAATAGGGGCTAAAGAATTCATTCTGTAGAAGGGATCTATATTATGGGGATGCTGGTTTTCAAACCATTTCCTGTTATTTCAAAGTGTGGGTGTTGAATTACAAGCTGCTTAACTAGATCTGAAGAACCACAGCCTTATTCTCCATTTCCCACATGTGGTTCTCCTATCACCTCCATGGACTCCAGATTTATTTCTCCCAGACATCTTCCACCTTTTCCCATGTCCACCAAATTTCCTTCCCAGAACAGATCTCTCCAGCTGCTGTATGCTCACAAAGAAAAACTGCAATTTACTCAGTGTTTTTCAACTACACAGTGCTGTACTTAAGCCTCTCTTAAATGTGTTATAGACAAAACCCTCACCCGAATCTTCAGCATAATAGTGATTACTCATGAGTGACTGGTTGCATCCTGTCAGCAATCATCTAGTTTTAGGGCTGAAACTCAGACACCTGTTTTGCCATAATGAAGAATGACAAATGTCCAAGATGGAAAAAGACAGTTTCATTTGCCAACCCCACAACTCTTATATTTGCTTTTCATCTACATCACCCCTCAATTGTTTTTTAATTTTTTAATAAACAAGTGTAGAAATCTAATGATTCAAAAGAGTAAGCAATCAGGTGTGTACAAGATTAATTTCTTCATGATAATTGAAAACACACCTTACCTTTGCACTATCATAAAAAAGTATGATATGAATATATTTTAAAAACACCAAAATAAAGGGCAAGTTAAATCTTACATTTCACTTGTAAAGTTAACATGAACTGGAAACTGGGAAAATGCATTGAGTACAGAACTACAAACACTACCAAGGCCAGTAGTTACCATCCTCCATTTTCTGTAGCAGATGTCTTTTGCATCTCTTTCAAGTAATTATACAATGATTCAGGTATTACTCATGGCCTGAATGTAGAACCAGCTACCAGTGAGGTGCTCTTGCCAGTGTTCCTTATACCTGGATCCTGTTACACTCAGCTATACACCAGAAATATGTCTGAGAGACACATGGCTTTCAGGCACATAATGTATCATTTCCCCATGGAAAAGGACAGAATGGACCAGTGGGGTGACAGACTTGCAAAAATATAGATTAGTACATGTTTGGAATTGAATAGACTTGGAAGGGCAGATGGAAAAGTAATTGGAAAAAGAATGACTGCATGACATACAATCATCAAAATTACGATTGGCATAGGGTTCAATCATCATTCCTGGTAAATAATACCCCTGAGAGCAAATTTAGCAAAACCTGAAGTCTTGCTGCCTAGAAAAGATTTGAAGTTTGCTGGCTTGGGAGCAGGACACAAACACAGGAAACAGAAGGTGCTGTGCAGGGCATGCCTTTATGGTGTGGCCTGGGGAGGACAGGGGACAGTAGTGAATACATTTCTCAAGAAGCCATATGTCTCTGCTACTACCTGTAGTACCAGGATCAGAAAGACTTACACACCATCATCCTCCACAACTTCCTTATTCCTCCCCTCCCTGCCCTTTTTCTTCTTGTGCCTCTTAGGCGTCCCTGGCCTTCACCTCCTCCATCTTCCTTAGGCACTCACAGGAGTCTGGAAAGGAAGGAGGGAGACCAAGGGCGCTCTTGTGGGAAATGGTAGGGATTGTCATCTACCTGGTAGTGAGAAGAGAGGAAGTTCTGTACTCCAGAGGAATAGGAGTAAGAAAGTAGAAGCCTGAGACTCTTGTGTAGATCCCCCCCGAACAGCTCCTTGCCTGTTTCTACCCCATTATCTACAATTCTTTCAAAATCCCAATATGATCCACCTCAGTGAGATGCTTGGGTCAGTTCTGACACTCTGGTATGAGGGTGGCCTGAAAATCCCAAAGGGAAAGGGGGAATGTTAGGATCCAGTTTTGTAAGCTTATTTAGACATTTCTCTGCCCGAACTAAGGTGCAAATAAGACCATATGCCAGTGTCAATAGTATGGATTTTATTGATACTAAAAATGGGAGAGAGAGAAAAGGTAAGAGAAAGAAATAGAAGAGGCGGGGGGACAGAAAGAGAGTGACAGAGAAAGAAAATATTACCGCTCCATGGATCCCAATGATGTTGCATTGATCCTCTCCAGCAGGTCTTCTTGGTGGTGAGGGTCCCCCAAAAAGCATAGAATTCCATGGGTTAATATACGCTCAGGCTGGGTAGGAAGATCCAGGCACCTCCCATGGCGGGGCGTGGGGGGAGGGAAGGTTTGCCATTGTCTCTTGCAGCAGCCTCTGGATCTGTTGCATCACTTTACATCATGTGCAGTCCTGTGGTGCCAGGCCTCAGGAGTGAGTCTGGGGTGCACTTCAGGGGGCTCTTTGGTGTATTATGACCCCCTCAGCTGCCCCTCATGTGAATGTCCTGAGGATGTAGTCCTCTCGGGGCTGGGAGTTCCACAGCTGAGTCAGGGAGGATGGGCGTTCATTGCCTCAGATTGCCTCCTTCCCCCCACCTCAGCTGGGGGTGAAATCTGTGCAAACCTGCTCTCAGCTGTGGGCTGTGGCCTCCCCACCCCAGACCCAGCCAAGGATGATCAGCTGCTGGATTTGGCTTTCTTGTGGATGCATAGTCTTGTTTACTTCTCCTCAGACCTGAGATGATTGAACAATAGCATCCCCTCAGCACTTTGGCTTACAGTCCAAAGTTCCAGTCAGGCATCTCCAGGGCGGGTTGGTGGTCCTGGCTTCTTTATACAGTTTTGGTGTAACAATGTTTAAGGCAAGAACTATTTCAGTCTCTAACAGGGAATGAAAAGACTAACTTAATGACGGCTCTTCTCTCTTATTTCCCCAGCTCCCTTTTAATAGTATTTTTCTCTGTCCTCCCTGTAAATACCTGGTCTGGGAGAAAAAAATGTGTTATCCTGTCAGCCTGGGAGGAGAAGACACCGAGAGAAAAACAGATGCATAGAGACTTTTACAGGAAAATAAAACTGATGAGACATGTGGTAGCAGATAGAGTCAAAGTTTGATGACTGACCAGAGATGGTGATGATAAATGCCCAAAGTTTTCAGCTGCCTTTAAATTCTGTCTCTGAGATACATCACGTTTTAGGGGGAAAACAAAAAGAAAAAAAAAGAAAGAGAAACACACACAAGAACATAAGCTTGCATACATTATAGATGTTCCTCAGCCAACACATAATTTGATCTTAGTGCAAGACTGGAATTCAATGAAATAATTTATAGATGAGATTACATTAGCTGATTAAACATTATCTTTGAACCCTAAAATCTGTGACTCAGTCAATTTTACAAACCCTTCATTCAAAAATAAAGTACACATTGTTCACAAAGTACAACTATTTTCTTATACCTAAAGCTTTTCTTAATAAGTGGGCTAAAATTGCCAGGTTTTCTTGTTGTAGTTTACCACAGAATACAAGCATGGGTTCAACAGTGTTGTGATTTTTCTGTCCTTAAAAGAAGAGCTTTACTGCAGAAAATATTGTAGTGCTTTTGCCTGAAATTATCCCCTCAGGACACCACTAACATAAACCTAATAGATAAATCGCTCACTTTTAGGATGCACCACATGAGAAAGAAACAAGCAGTTATTGTGAATTTCAGTAACATGAATAAAGCTTTTTTAGGAAATCCTCTCAACAATGTTTTAACTGCTCAATTTTAAACTACTATTAGGGCAAGCAAACTAAAGGAAATTCATTTACCAGGGGAAAAAAAATTTAAGAAATATGAGATTACACAATCCCAGCATTATATCGAATTTCACAGAGGCTTACACTTCATTAGGTGTGCAGATAATTACCAAGGTAGTGTGGATGTTTTTCAGTAGCCTTTAATTCCCATCACTTTACATTTGCCATACCTACCTATTGTTTGTAGAGTTAGACAGATCAGAATTCTTTTTTACGGTGCTACTAAGCAGTACTAAAAACTTTCAGATTACCCTGGAGGCTTTATATCTTGTCCACTCATTACTAAAGTGGCTCATTCCATCAAGGACTGAGATGTTCAGAGTTATTTTGGTACCAGATATATCTCTAGGGCTGAGGAACTCTACAGTGAAACAGAAGCACTCAAATACTCCATGTGGGAAATACACCACACAAAAGCCTCATGTACAACTTAAGTTCCACAATGATGATTAAAGGGGTTTGAAGACAAGAGTAAACAGGGCTTTGTGCAGGCTCTTTGCACCTGCATGAACATTACGCTAATTGCCTAGGCTTATTTACTTTTCCTCTCACAGCCAGAACCTAGAGATAAGCTTCCACTGCAAATCAGCCTGAGTCAAACAGCCTGCACCAACAGCAGAAGGAAGTGAGCCCATGAATGTCTTCATTTTACTTTGCAGGCATGAACAGACCATTATTGCACTCAATTATTCCTACTTCTTCTCCAACCAAACACTATGCAAAACATGGAAATTAAAGCCTTCAAGTTGGCAGACCATATGCTTAACTAGAACAGGATATCCAGCAGACAACTGCTGGATCGAGGAGAAATGTCTTCAGTGGCTAAAGACAAAACTTCTCAAAAATGAAAAAGAAGGGGGCAGACCTGGTAGGACACACACATGACACATGGACAGACATGACACAGTTATAGGTCTCAGCAAACTGGCTGACTCTAAATTCATATCTTCATATTCATTAATTTTAATTGTCTGCACCAGAAATGTGCATGTCCCTTGTAGTGCTTATGGGCAACCAGAACAAAGGCATTGAAGTTGTTATTGTTATAAACTTGCTGTACCTTGAACAAATGTTCCATCTAGAAAAGGTACAAAAGACATGAGGGGTTAAATTTAAATTACGGTATAACTGATAATGCTGGTAATAAATTAGTATTTTTCTCTTGTTAAGAGATGTTGAAAGGTTGGAAATGAAATGTATAAATGGTCTGTTTTGTCAATGAAGGAAAATGAGATTTGATCTCAGTCCCGTGTGTATTTAGAGATGGCCTGTACAAATTAGTAGATCAGTACGAGAGCATTCCCTGACAGCAGTGAGGTACTCAGGGCCATGGGGCTAAATGGTGATGGCAACAATCCACAGAAGGATTTCCAAGCAGTGACTGACAGCATGTCAGAAACCCAGCACTAACCTCACACATGCCCTGAGAGATTCATAACTAGCTATTACCACTTGTGGGTTTGAGTTATAACAGATATTTCTAATAAAACACCAGCTAAAAATTATTCTGTGTATTATCGTAGAAGCCCAGAAAAATTTAGGGTGGAAGGGACCTTTAATAGTCATCTAGTCCAACACCCCTGCAACAAGCAGGGACATCTGCAACCAGATCAGATTGCTCAGAACCTCATCCAACCTGACCTTGAATGTTTCAAGGGATGGGGCATCCACCACCACTCTGTGCAACCTGTGACAGTGTTTCACCACCCTCACAGCAAAAAAATTTCTTCCTTATATCTAGTCTGAATCTACCCTCTTTCAGTTTTAAGCCATCAGCCCTTGTCCTATCACAACATCCCCTACTAAAATGTCTGTCCCCATCTTTCTCATTAAGTTCCCTTTAAGCACTGAACGGCTGCAATAAGGTCTCCCTGGGCATTCTCTTATCCAGGCTGAATAACACCAACTCTCATAGCAGAGGTGTTCCAACTTTCTTGGTGACCTCAGAGGTGGATGCAGAGCTCCAGGTGAGGTGTCACCAGAGCAGAGTAGAGGGACAGAATCCCCTCCTTCATCCTGCTGCCCACATTTTTGATGCAGCCTGGGATGCAGTTGGCTTTCTGGGCTTCAGGTGCTCATTGCCAGGTCATGTCCACTTTTCATCCACCAGTATTCTGAAGAAGAACAGAAAAGAAACATCACTAGGCTGTAGCAAAAGTCAATAAGCTGATGATTGTATGCCACTTAGGTTTCTCCATCTCAAAAGAGATATAAGATACAAAAATACAGTGAAGAACAGGATGAAACCACTGTGGATTGTGTTCCATGCAAAGTGCAAATACACAGAGGGGACTCCCCAGATTGTTGAAGAAATGGCAGAGAAGAGGATCTTAGGAAAGACACATTAAATGCCACAGAAAAGCAAGGAACAAGTAAACTAAAATTATTTCTCATCACAACCAATAAAGGTACCAAAGAGTATCAAATGGCAGGGGAAGTGACAGATTCAAAACAAAATGGGGGAGGTACTTAGCAACATAGCACCTACTAAAAGATCTTCCTGCCACAAGATACTATGGATGTTAAAATCACATCTGGATTAGGAAAGTGATGAGAAAATACTACTTTGTTATAGTGTCACCTATAAGTAAGGAAGTCCTTGAATTGAGAATTCCCAGAGGCTGGAGTGATTATCTGGGAAATTATGACTCTGTGCTTAGTCTGTTCTTGCATACTAGTCCGGGCACCTCAGCTCTCAACCAGATAGTAGGCTAGATGTACCCCTGCCTTGAGTAGGATAACTATTTAGTTGTTTAGACCTTTTATTGGTTTCATTAAAATAGTTTGGAAAACATAATCTGATGCAATTTAAAGGCCATAAGGATAAACCATGAAAACACAACAAATTTTGGAGATAAACAGCTTGTATTTCATTGCTTCCTGGTTAGATACTTTACCAGAACATTCATGTCCTGCAGCTTTTCCTGACCCATCCTTTTCTACATAGCCCATTAGTAAATTGCAACTCCATTTATTCTGAGGGGCTCTGCAGTCAGTTAGGAGCTATCCCCAGCTATTCACAAGGCTGTAAACACATAAATAAAGGTATCAGCAAAGATGCATCAGAGTTTGGATATGATTTAGGAACATCCAAGACACACAGACAGACACCCACTTTGCTCTCTACAGGACTGGATAACCAACTCAGTGGAAAAAGAGAATAAAAGCCCAGAAGGCTTTTTATAGGACTGGTAGAAAGGCACTGATTAAACTCCTTTTCAGTGGAAAATTACTTGATCTCCAAAATGGTGATGTTGAATTTTTTTTTCTCAAACAGTGTCAGATTATTAAGGGCAAACTTTCAACTCCTAGAAGGTAGTTGAAAGGTGTTCGGTTTGTAACTGCAGACTCAACTGAACATTCTGTGTCAGAAACAACACCAAAGTGTCTCAGGGATTTGCCATTTGGGTCCTTGTCTGGATGACTTCTCTGTACCATCTGCCCTGAATGAACAACAACAGTTCCCATGAGGTACAGCAGTGATTCAGAACAAAAATAGACTACAGGATACATCAGCAGCCCTGGGATCTCATTTCACAAAGCAGAAACAAGCAGGAGCTGTCTACACTGTAGCTCTCTGGAGGAAACCCTTCTGAAAGGCCATTGTTGGCCAAAAACAAGGAATTCACCACTCTCACTTGTCCTTCATTTCTGCTACAGAAATCCTGAATCCATGGGACCCTAAAAAATTTGTCAGTGCTGACAAGACATTTTTTAACACCTTGCAGGCAGAGATTGGTGAAGGTCAGTGACAGGTTTAGGAAGAGTTAAGAGAGTATCTAGCTAGATTTCTCCACAGTGTCTAAGTCATATCACCTAAGTTTTTAAAACAGAAGTCGTGTTTCAATGAAGTTTTAATCCTATTACATCTTGTTGTTCTAATGCAATGTATATTCATAAAAGTCAAGAGATTTAATCTGGAAACACCTAGCATTTAAAAATGCTTAGTCAAAAGTTTTTGTTTAAGGTATTATTCTTCTCCCTACAATCAGGTTTTAAATATTGCAATCGCTGCTTCTAAGCTCTGCCCTTACACTTTGCTTTATTAGTTAGCATTTAGGTGCTAAGTATTAAATAGAATTCAGTCTACTGGGGTTTGTCACACGCTGCAGTTTAGAGCAGAAGTAGCTGAAGCATTGATCTTTAAAAGTGGCATAAGTCCTTGTATGAGCAATAGAAGCTGCCACTCTCTTTATGAGCCAAGCTAAATGTTATTAAAATGATGAATGAACTAGTTCTATTTTATTTGTTCAGCCTTTCCCAGTGCTGTTCCCACAATCCAATTTAAATCACCAGCTTGTATTCTATATAAGTTCCTATGTGCTTGAAATGCACAGATACCTGCATAAAAGCCCTTCAGGATGGCAGTTAAGGTTTAATTTCTTTTCCAGTGAGCAAAGAGTTAAAGAATTGAAGTGAAGCTAAAATACACAGTCAAGATTAAGCCCCAGGTCCTGAGACAGCTCTTAAGAGATTTTTCCAGGTAGTTTTCAAGACCATCCTGCTTTGCAGCCAGGTGTTCCTGGGTGTCCATGGGAAGTTGAATCTCAGATTGATCAGTCCCTCTGGACTGCAATACAAAACAATAACGTTAAAATCAAAAGCTTCTTGATTAAATAATCTAATTAAAAGGTACACACAAGTGGTGTTGTAGCAGACCTTTTTCCTTCTGAGGATGAAAAAAGTCTCCAAACTTACCTTATTTTCGAAATTAAGGGTAAACATTTGCTTCCAGTGACATGTTTATGACTGATTAATTAGTTCCTACAAGCACAGCTGAAATCCCAACCCTGCTTTAACAGAGTTCAAGAAGATAAAACTACCTTCAACCAAACATCCCAAGACAAAAACTAAGAAAGAAATCACATCTCACTGAAGTTTGACTGGATGATCAAACACAGATCTTCAAGATGCTACCTTTAATGTCAGTGGAGAGTAAGAGGGAGGAAGGGAGAAGACAAGAGAGAGAGAAAGAGCAGACAAATAAACACACTCCAGAGCAATTAAACTGTCACCAAAATAAGCTGTCAATCAAATTTCATAGCCCATGGTTTATTTTAAATGAGCATATACATCTGCTGTATGTCACCAGGAGACACAAGTCTCCTCCAAGCCTTACCTGTACAGGAGGATTTTTAGCTCAATTCTTGAAATTTAAGGATCTGCCCAGTCTCTGGTCTGTTCGGACAGACACATATGCCTAAGGAATGGGCCTAATTGGGTAAGAAATGGCAAGAAAAGAGTAGAGCTGGGATAAACACTTGCTGTGGATAGCACTGTAAATCTAACAAGTAAATCCCTACATTTTCTAAGTTGTTTTGCTGTTACACAACTCATAATTTCAATGCCATTAGGTCAATCTAGTTGCAAGTTGCACAGTTATACAATTGAGTTCTGGATAAAAAACTACCTATCTTTTATTTCATTCTTTCCCCAAAAACCCAAGAGATATAACTTTGTCTGAGCCTCTTTGAAGAAGAAATGAGAAATTGTTCTTGTCACAGTGATGTGAATGGTTTGAAAGAACAGTTCCCATGGTATAACGGTTTTCTTCCACAATTCTCCCAATACAATAGAAGAAGTAACTAAAATCCGATAAACAGAAATGTGTGGCACTGGTTAGATTGCAACTAATTCACTGATTGTCGTGGGAACAGTTACAGCCACAGTTAGAAGTGCAACAGAAAGCAAGTTCATTTCTTTTCTTCCTTATTTACTACTAATTTTTATCAGAATATCTATTGAAGATGCTTTCCACAGAGAGCACACGTGCAGTTAAACAAGGTTGTTTAGTCACTGCAATGGCACAGAGAAGGTCCATGCAGTTGTAAATGGGATATGATCCACACTAAGGAAAAGTAGTTTGAGAATCTCAACCAGTACTAGCTTGTGGAAACACTCAAATGGTTGCCATTAAGGAAATAATATCTAGAAAAACACTCTTTTCTCTTTTGAGAGATACCTCGGAAACAGAGTAACATCAGATTTGTATGTGCAGATCTGACTTTGGATTTTACAGTGGAATTCAGAGAAATTAAGAGGAATATTTATCTACAGTGATGGAATTCAGGGGAATTAAGAGGACTGTTTAACTGGACTAAAGAATTCAAGAACCTGGAAAAGGCCTGAAAGCTCTTGAAATCAAGGATACAGGATTATGCACTGCAAATTAGAAGGAAAAACTGTATAGAGCAGTTATGAGATTCACTGAATGATAAACTTCCTCCCAGACAATATTTTGAATAAACAGTATCTGAGAGGCTTGAAATGAGAAACTTGTATGTCATAAATCATAGAAATAAACTTAAAATTGCTAAAACTCAAGCTAAACCAGACTACACAAGGGAAACTAAAAAAGGCATTAAAGTGCATGAAATCTCTATGTAAATAGTAGGACAGGAATAAAAAAAGTTGTTTAAAGGAGAATAAAGATATTGATGTTCAGGCTAGCCCAAAAAGAAGTGAAGCAGACAGACACACAGAAGATACAAATAGAACATTACCACATGGAAGAAGGATAAGTGAAAAGGCATGCCCCTTACTCATAGGAACAAGATCAAATTCATCAGTGCACACTACAAGGTGTGTACTGCACATCTTTGGCCAGACTCAGCCCACCCAACCAAGTAACCATATTTAGGAACATGAAATTCTTAGGTTCCTTCTATAGTCGATAGGGAAAGATTAGCACTTCCAGCATCAGGTAGAGCATGAATTGATCTCTTGGAGCAACTGGCTCTGCCACTCCACTGACTACATGAGTAGCAAAGGCACTATGCTTCCACAGCTTGCTCAGATCTGTGTCCATCCATAGGCAGGACAAAGCTATCACTTCAAACTAATGAAAAAAATATGTTATAAATTTGGGATGGCCCACTGGAGGTGCCAGAAAGCAATAAAATTCTGGCTTGATTAGTCAGTCATAGCTGGAAAAATAATTTGGTTTCAGATGTCTCTTGTGAAGCATTTTTAGAGAACAAGACCATGATGAGGCCATCTGGAATACAATATGCAGTCCCAGGCATCCAGATGCAAGGAAGATTAATTTAGTCTGTAACAGAACTACAATAATCAAGGAAATGAAAAATTTATCTTCTGAAATGAGATTAAAAGGTGCTGGCTTGTGTGGCCTAAGAGAATAAAGGTTATGGGGATTCTTGCTACCTTCTATGAATTCATCCGTCTAAATTTCTATGGCCTTAGTAGAGGCTGAAAGCTATTTAAGCTAAAAGACACTTCTGCTGTTGCAATAACAAATGGATAGTCATTAACCTTTAATAAATTTAGCCTGAGTATTAAACAAAGGTTGCAAATCTCCAGAAGACTAAAACAACTTTTATTAGGGTCAGCTCCATCACTCAGTTACATTGATACCAAAATGTGATCAGTCTGGGGTCAGGATTTACAGCCCAGCTATCTGTGAAAGCAAGGAGTGGGAGTCTTTAACTCACAAGGTCCTCTCTAGTCGAATGCACCTTTGGCCTCTAGCACTTCTTTGGGAGATGAGCATTTTCTAAGCATTGTTCTATATTTAATGCATTTATGTATTTAGTGACAGACTTCCAAATGCCTTCATGCCTCATGGAGACAAAAGCCAAATTTTTGTAAGTGTTCTGCAGTCATTGGGCTTCTCTCCTTGGATTCACACACTTGAGTGTGTTGACTCAGCAGCAGATGATGGCTCTTCTTTGATACCATGAACTCTTTCAGGGACCATGTTCTGTGCCAGAAGTGAAAATAAAGGCATGCTGAGGGCTTACAACAAAAATAATCTAAGTTAGAGGAATTCACAGAATTCACAAAATATGTCACAGAAGTCAGGGAGTCAGCTGAAAGCCAGCTGGCTGCAAGCTACGGCAAAAGTGACAGGGGTTGATTGTTTGCAAAGAGGAGGTGGTGGGGGAGAGAAGGCAAAGTAAAGCAAAGCTAATATGAAGGCTAAGAGGAAATGCTGACAGCTACCAACTCACTCAGTTTTGATACAGAATTATTATATCCTGATAAAGACATAGAAACTGTGCCTAAAATAGAACCCTTCTGAGTACCACCATGTAACCACACTTTTCAACAATCTCAGCACAAATCAGCATATTTGAGACAGCATCTCCTGCACAAGGCAGTAGAACCCCCCAATCACTCTTGAACACTGCTCATACAAAATGTGTATATACTACCCGACATATCAGAAACCTGCCAGATTTTCCAGCAGCTGATGAGGTCAGAGAATTCTCTGTCTTTGGCAAGAGTCATCTTTTCAGGAAGAATTCAAAAGAATGATGCAGCTATAGCAGCATGAATCCCAAAGAGTTCTCCTAACAAACAAAACTGGGCTGCTTTCTACTGGAACATAGGATTTGGCTCAGGTATGTTTAGGCTGGTCCCCAATGACACTGGAATCTCTTAATTTATCTTCTGTGCATGGCATTTTGCTCTTCACTGGGCTCCTGATTCATTAATAAACTCCCAAGCACCACTGCAATACTAGGGAATGCAATAACATCCCAGCAGTAAATTTCTGTTCATTTTAGTGAGTGATCATCCCTGTAGCGCCTGTATATGCCATAACACCACATGGCACCTGCTTTTTTTCTTCTAGTATTACTGTCATAATTGACACTGTTTTGAATTTTTTCTTAAAGTGCAAAATACATTTTTCTTGTCCTGATCTCAACAGGCATTTGAAAAGATAGGAGCATTAATTAGTTCCTTTGCACTCTCGTGCCATTCATTTTCCAGATATATTCAGTGCTTGTTAACTCTTGGTTTTCCACAGTCAGAAATACTGGAGAAACATGGCTTGCAGCATCCTGCACAGGTTAATATACAGAATAACTTAGAGTAACTTTGAGAATGGGGCCTGGTAGTAAATATCATCAAGAAGTACTGTAGAATGTAGTTGGGAAGCTGAAAAATGAACATATTTTCTATTCTGAGTCACTTTTCAGTTCTGACTCTTATCCAGCACTTCTTGTCAGTAGTCAGGAGGTGGCATCCTCTGCAATCACTGTAGAAATAGCCAGTCATATTTTTCCCCACTTTCAGGAGTGCCATGAAAAGTGCCTTTAAAAATTAAATTTGATAGAGGAAAGAAGTTAACAGCAGTGTTATAAAAAGGTTCGGGCTGGGGGGATTTTACTCACACACACACTTGGTTCTTTAATTTGGATATTCCTATTCATCCTCAAAACAAGTGGTATGATAATAAAATGTTGTCTCATCAACTCTGTGCTGACACCATAATACATCCCAGTGAGATTATTGATTTGTAACCCTCTGTTGAAAGAAATATGGTGCACCTCATTCATTTTATGAGCACAGAGTAATGCTTTTCAATTTTAAGCCTGGAAAGCAAATCCTATTTTAAAATTCTGATTTGTCCATTGTGTTTTGAAATACAGATGAGAACTTTTATAGTGTTAATTTGAAGAAAACCTTTTAGTAGCATTTTAATAATATAAAATGAGCCTTAAAGATAATCCCTTAATGTTTTAAAATGTTCAAGCCACTTTATTTAAGCAACACTACAAAAATAACAAAAGAAATACACATCTATACTACATGATCTTTAAGGTCCCTTCCAGACATTTCTATCTTCCAGAGGTGTATGAGTTGTTCAAGTGATATGAGATGTGTAGCTTCTGTTCAGTGGTTTACTGATTGGAGCTTGAAGATAAGAAATAAGCTTTTTTTTTTTTTCTGCATCTGTGTCACCTAATCATTCAAACCCTAACCTGAGACCAGGTACAGGGCTCTGTCTTTGCGTATAGTTTAAATACTAGTGCTGCTTCCACCTCTTCCTTCCTATTCACAGAGCACTTGAGCATCTTAACCTGCTGTTCTGATTTTGCTCCACATCTTCCAGACAATCCCTTAGCACAGAGTTTAGATGTTCTTGAAATGTCTTTTCTTAGACTAGAAATGCAAATATGATTTCAGCTTTAATTCTCCAAAATTAGAAAGGAATAACCATCTCTTCTACTGTATATTTAAAATACTTCTGGAGACAGCTGCAAAGGTGGATGAAGATGAATGCAAAGTGCAGAAGTCTCTTAGTAGGACTGTTCTCAATCACTGCAGTTAGAATTAGGGATTTGTAAAGACACACCAGTGAAAAAGGGTGGAATATATTGCAGTTCCGTAGCAGCAGACTGATATCATGGGATTATTTAAATAATGCATGTAGAAGCTGAGTCACCTGTAGTAGGAACATTTTAGGCTGCTGCATTATTCAAGAGCTTTTGTTCCTATAAAGAGTACATTAAGGTTTTCAATTCTAAATTTCTAACAGGTCAATGGTCACCTGACAGCGGCAAACAGTAACAATTAACATGTTGTACCGTTTTAAGACCTCACTGCTAACTTACATTTTTCATTTCCATTTCTCCTGCAGTCTTCACACTCCCATTTACCCTCATGACAATGGCCCGACCCTAAGCCCCGTTCAAAGGCAGCCTTTCTTCTCCCAGAGGCTGACACAGGGTGAGCCCTGACAAGGACTTCCCAGGGAAGACTGGGCACACTCCCATGGCCATTCAGAGGAGACCACCACAGCTCAAAGATTTCACAAGATGCCAAGCCCAAGGAGTAGACAAGCTGCTGTGGTGATGATCTTCAGCCACATGGAGCAGTGAGCCTCTAGGGTGGTTCTTGCAGAGACGGGACACACAGAGGATATGTGTAGACTCAGCCTTTTTCAGCTAGGCAACAATTACCTCATAAAGTGTCAGCTAGCTTTCTGCAGGTTCTTCTGGCTGTTATTCACCAATAGAAAAAAAAAAAAAAAACGTACTCTTCGAGTGCAGGAATTGCTGACTGAAACATTTGTGGCAGGAGCTAAATGGATCAGATGAGTGATCACAGGGGTCTTCTTGCTGGCATAGAAAACCTATTAAAAAAACAAGTTGTTTTGACTGGGTTGGTTAAATTATTTAGGAATGTCTAGATCTTTACACAGACCGAACTAGAGAACCTAAAATCTGCCATGGCACCTCATGCCAGCTCTTAAACTGCATTTTTGTTAGCCATCAAATAGCAATTAAGACATTGCTTAGAATCAACCTTCTGTATCTAATCTGCTGGAAAATATGGGCTTTGAAATCATGCCAGAGTGGTAGGAAGTGTTTCTGTACCTTTCAATAGTGCCTAGTTTTATCACCAAAAGCAGTTAGCACAGGCTGTGATGAGGTTTAACTAGTATAGCTCTTTCATTGCCTTCAATGAAAGGGGTTTTTTCTTCCTACCTATGTGTATTAAATTATACTTTCACAAATTTAAAATATCTATATTAAGTTATATTTTTATACAGTGGTAAAAGATAAATGGAGAGAGAACCAAACTGTAGTTTTGCTGATGACTTTAAGCATTTACTGGATCTAGATTCTAAAACACATCAGGATTTCTCTTTACCACAGCAGGCTACGGAAGGGGACTTTTAAAATTTTTGATTCAGAGTGTACTGGATCTCTTTATCTCTGAGAACAACCTCATGACTTCCAATGAAACTTGAGATAAATGCAGAGGCATCCAACATTACTTTTTAACTGTTGGGTTGCCTAAACTTTGGCCTCTTACTCACCTAAAATAAACTCATATATAGGGACACTATTCATTCTCTTCTTTTGGAGTGGCAGAACTGAAAGGATATTTGTTAAAATTCAAAGCTAGAGCTAAAAACTGGGATTTAACAACCAGAGATTTTATCTAAAGCCTTGACACAAATTTCTTATCACAAATGAGAATCAACACAGCTCTTCAGTGTCTGTCTACATTAGTACAGTTTTCTCAATAAATAAACCTCAGTAGCTGAAAAGCAAATTACATCTGCACTCTTCAAGCATAAGATGTTATGACAGGAAGCATTAGAAAAGGACCAGTAAATTAGATGTCTGTTTCGAAGACAATTACTACATGCAATGTACTACACTGTGTGGAGGATAAATTCAAGCAGAAGAAATTGGAAATACAAGGAAAACAGAAGCAAATAAACCAAGTCATAAACAAAAGTCATAAACCCAAGGTTGAGGACAAAGTCAGACTAATTAGATTAACAGTTCCACTGAATTTAAAACTAGGTTCCTAGAAACACTTTTGTGAACACTTTGCTTCACACACTGTGAAACAACAGTGAGATGGAAGGAATCAGAAGTCAACCAAGAGTACTGCAAGGATATGGACTTTTCTAGAGTGGTGCATTTGGGTCTGACTTCTAACCTTCAGTTTTGTGGGGTCTATTCTATGTCAAATATTTCTCATTCCATGCTAAAGTACAATTAAAAAGAGTCCTTCTAAAGTTCCTTCCTAAAATCAAAGCCCTAAGTATTAACCGGCATGTTCTCAAGTGTGAATCTCTTCTTTTTCCTTCCTTTTCTGACATGTTCAGGACCTAACATCCTGCCCAATACTTGTGTTTTCCATAAACCAGTAAAGCTGTACTCTCCACAGTGAGAGAGGACTTGGTTATGGCATCTAAATCTCATTTTCTTAATGGCAGAGGACAGTTTATCTACCAGGCTTTCAGGGCTTTTTTTATTCCCTTGGCAGGAAGGAAATAGCTGTCAAATGATTTCAATGTCCATGATTGAAGGACCATCTCTTAAAGAAATGGAAAATAAACCCAAATTACCAAAAGAGTGAAAAAAACAATTAATTTTAATATTGTGTGTTTACTGAGAAGTTTTGCTTTCTTCATTTGGTTTTGGGGTTTGGGTTTTGCTTTTCTCTGTTTCCAGAGATCTGTCTCTGAAAGTAAATGAATTAGTCATAAGCAGTAATTAACTTTCAAATCAATGTCACTTTACAGACACCACAGTTACAAAAAGAAATCAAGGATACCAAGGTTAGAGTAAAAACTTTATTACAGACAGTTCTAATCACTGATGTTTTGCAGGAGAAATTTCAAAAATCACTCTGTGTAAAATCCAGAGGTGTACTAAATGCTTCTGATGTTGGGGTACCTCAAAACTCAGGGACAATTTTGCTGGGCAAAGTTCCCCTATTTGTCCCTATGTCTCCATGTTGTCTAAATATGCAGCAGCTCCTTCCTGACTATACAATTACTGTAATGTCCTTCTTGAACCAGCTGTGAAGCAAATGTCTCATTCTGACCTAAATGGGCCATTTCATGGCACTTCAAGTCCTTGCCTTGCCACATGAGCCAGAAAACAGAGGAACGTATTTCCCTCTTCACTCAGCTGCCCTTAGCAGGAGTCAGAGCTCTTGTGCCACACTTTGCTTTAAGGCAGAACATCTCTTTTACTACTGATTGCAATCCAGCAATTCAATGAAAACCACAGGCAATGTTGAGCAATATGTCTTAGGGAACACTTGCAAAATGCTTCTTATAAAAAATGGCAGCCTACATAAATTTCCACCTAAGAGTCCTAAAAGAACCAGCTGAACAGATTCCCAGCTTCCTACTCCAAGCTAAATTAGAAATACATTCTAATGTGTTAAGCTGATGTTCATTTTAAATAAGACTGTGAACAGTGGGATAATTCTGAACCAACTGTACCAACTTTCCAGAGGTCAAGTGTAGAATGGGGCAAATAGATGTTGTACAAAACAAAGTCCTTGTTTATGTTGTTCAGCTACTGGAAAATTAAATCAGAGGAGTATAAATAATGGAAGTCAACATATTTTTATTAAAATTTTTTAAGTAAACTACAAGTTCTTTTGAAAAGGCAATTGAGTAGATATATTTGGATAGTAAGACTTGACAAGTACCACTTCATATGATTGTAATTACTAAATAAACATGATACAGCGTCAAAAGCAGTTAGTAGAAGGCTTGCACTACAAGCTGCCTCAAAAAGTACCAGGCATTGTGGTATTTCTGTTTAAAAGACTGTTAAGAGGACTGGATCAGGACTCAGTGGCTGGTACAGGTCTCAGCATTCACCAACGTTTTCAACAGTGTCCCAAACATAAATTTAAAATTATTGCTGATAAAATAAGACAAAAAATATTAGGATGTTGTTAAATTTTGATGAGTAAATCAATTCAAATGACTAGTGCCTTTCATAGCTGTTTCCATTCAGACAAAATATGTTTTTCCACAGACATTTGAAAACATAAAATCTATGAGGATGCTTTGCAGACCATATTGCAAAAAATGGAAAGGAGGAAGTGAAGGGAATGGTTTGTGCTCTGGAAAGGAGATAACTCAGGAAAGGCCACTGTCTCTGAAAGTCAGACTGGTCGAACAACTCCACATGAGCTTCCAGCAGAAAGTAATGACAAAAGTGACCAAAATAGTATTTGTATAACCATGGGAAAAGTGAATGGAGTAGAATGATGATTTTGCTACGGTTTCAGACAATAGAAAATCCAGTTTGAAGAGAGTGGCTGCAGTTCTGGTACTGGCAATTTTTAGAGGGTTTGTAATATAATTCAAGCTGTCTGAAAATTGGAAAGACTGAGAAGTAAAGAAGCTGCCTCAGCAAGAGACTAAGGCAGCTCACATGTTTAGGGCAGCTCACATGTTTAGTGCTGCTAAGAAAGACAACTGACTCATACAAATGTATTCACAGAGTGAAAAAGCTAAATATTAGACAGCTTTTTAATCAGGTAAAACAAGAACTGCACTCAGGATCCAAACCTGTTCAAAGAAGGAAAAATGTTTGCACATGCAGAGGCAAAGAGCTCCAGGAATCCAGGGAAATAGTGTATTCTTCATTTCTTGAGGTTTTCCCATCAAAACTGGCAACAGGACATTACAATCAACTTACAGAAAGCCTGTCTCAGCTAGATTCACATTAGTTGCAAAATCTCTTCATGCAGCTCTTCCCTGGGGACAGTTACTAACCCAAAAAAACAAGTTTCCCATGAATTACAAGATTTATGTCTTGGGAGACATAGATTCAGTCCTTGTCTCTGCCAAACATGATTTGTTTGTCATTGAGCTGGTTACTTGAAGTAAGCTTTACTTTACCTACTTTTAGATACTTAAATGCTAAATGTCTATTTAGCATGTATATGTCTGAAGGCTTTTTATCCTCAGCATCTTTTTCAGTCAGTAGAGAAAAGCAGGCACCATTGGAGAGCTGTTCCTCCAACAATTCTCAAAAAAATCACCAAACAATAAGAAATTCCATGCTTTGAAGAAATCTCTATGCTGATTGAAGGAAGACAGGAAGGTGACTGACTTAGACTTGGACAGTGATACCCTAAACATATAAATAAGGAAAGGTTTGCCTTAGCCTCTTCTCAAGAGGGTATTAATATTTCCAAACTGCTGTGAAAATAATACCTTAGAGATTTATTATAATTGGGAAATATATGAATAGCTATAATAAATGGAATTAAGAAATCAGAGTGTTCAAATTTTTGCAAGGCTCCAGGGTGAAAGAAACCTGAATCTTGGGATGGCATTGGAAAATACTTAGACTGTGACCAGATCTCTGAATACCATGGAGAAATACTGAGGATATTGAATCCATGTACACTTTCCTTAATGGCAAAAATAGCTTAAAATACCTCTTTCCCAAACAAAGGGTTTTTCACTTTTGAAGGGTTATTTTTGATCAGCCTGGCTTTCGGGATGCCCACAAAGTTGTGTCAGCACAGCTGACAGGGCCATGAATTGCTCTGTGGCAGCAAAGGCCTTTAAACCAGACTCACAACTGAAAAAAAAAAGGGATTGTGGAGTTACAATACAACACAGAATAGTTAAGGAGGCAAATGAAATTCCAGCAAAGCTCTGAAATTACACAGAGGAAAGGAATGCTGATTCAAGACAGTTGAGCTCATGACATGGAATAAAGGTTGTGGCATTTCTTTCAAACGGAAGGTAGAGTCTCTCCCATCTACACAAACTCTGGAGGCAACAGCTGAAGTGACCATCTGAATAGCAACACAAGAAACATACAGCAGTGAGTTTCCTATCCGCTTGTTCATAAAAATATATCCATCTTTAATTTTCTTTGGATTTGATCCCAGCAGTCAGATGGGGAGGAAGTGTTGCACTTCCCTTATAGTAAAGCTTAATCAGTACACCAAGCAATCCATTCTGCAGCCTTTCCTTATGCCAGGAGAGTTTACTCCTCAAACACTAGTGAGCAGAAGCAGTGTTCCTCTTATGAGGATCAAATGTGGTTCTATCTAGCAAAGCCTCATATGATCACAACCTGCAGCAAACATCACTCCAGCTCTCCAGGACACTCCCACCTGTCCCTCCCTGCAGGGTTTTTCAGCAATTTCAAAGAGCCACAATTAAATTAATATTAAAAAGAACTACAACAAACTGCATTAGGAGAGAGAGAAGACTCGAGTAACATACTGGCAGAGCTGGAAATAACATTTTGTCTTTGTTCAAGCAATTTGCATAATGACTCTTTCCTTTTTTATCCTTTTTTTTAATACAAAACTTATTTAATGTAGTCATTATACTTGGTTATGGCAGTTTGAATTGGGATGCTGCCAAAGAGGCACTATTTAGTAGGGTCCGAGGGGCTGGATGTTTGAACAGAGTATTTTATTTTAATTATTTTCCCCTACTTTGCCTTGAAAAGAGCTTATAGGGATTTTCTCACAATATTCTCAAGGATCTGGGGTTGATCGGGGTGGGGGGAAATGCCAGACTTCAAATACCTTTACCCAACATGAGATTTTACAAAGTAAATACCAGAGATATATTTTAATAAAAAAGGAGAAGCTAATTCACACAGAAAAGACCTGAGTACATTATGTTTATTCCCCGTGCTACACTTAGAATTTTTCAGCCAGCTTACCAATTCTTCCCAATCTATATCCCAGTTGATATTTCAATGTTTATTAAGCAAATATAGGAGATTAGAAGAGCAGAATATAAATACATGCACACATTGAACGTGGACATTTTTAGAATGATCAAATTCAACGGGAGGAAGAGACCAAGACGTGAACTGGGGTAGTGAGGAGACAGAAGCCTAAGGTATAACAATAAAGCAGCAATAATCCTGGTAGCAGGTTTGCCATTGTGGGCAGGGCAGAGCTGCTGGGCTGGCTCTGGGCTGCTCAGGCTCCACCACGCAGGGCTTGGGCACAAACCCGGCTCATCCCAGGTCTTCACTTCAAGAACAGATTCTGTGCACTCAAGTGCAAGGACAAACCCAGAGAGGAAAGGTCAGCCTTGTCACGGGACTGGGCTGAAAGAAAGCTTTTCTGAGACAGAAGTACTTTAGCTCCCAAGAGAGCATTTAGCTAAACAGTTATTTTAGTTACAGGGAGAAAGGGAGGGGAATTTATCTTCTACACAACTAATTATTAAAATAAAGTGTCAAAAGGTGACAGGAAATGTGATTTCAAAATTCCTGGAGCAGAGCAAATTATGAGAGAGTAGGGTATTGTAAATCATCTAGCCTTTAATTTTTTTATTTGGTTGGGAAATTGCCCTTGTTTAGGTAGTCAACTCTAATTAGAATTCACTTGCATATTAAAATAATCTGCAATTAATATGAATGAATTTAATATTTCAAAATTCAGAATTCTACATTTTTCTTCCTAGACCATTTTACTACTTTACTCAGAAAAATTTATGCCACTTACTCTTTCCAGACCATCTAAGTATTTCATTTAACCAATACCCAGTCTCCAGTAATTTCTCCATTTCCACAGAGGAGACTGTGTGGCTGAACAGTTTGAGTGTCAGGCGATCAGTCAGGCAGGCAGCTTCAAGGTGCAAGGCTGATGAGTCTATCTTGTGTGGCCTGCAGCAGTGGTACTTCTCCTTTCCTACCTATCCACACAATTTCTTTTTCTTTTTGCAAAATGTTTTGCTCCTTACCAGCTCAGCTGAAGTCTCTTTTAATTTCACAATGATCATGTGGTTTTTAAAAGTTATTTTGATGAGGTCCTAGGAAGAATTAAAAAAAAAAAATAAGCTATAGGCAAGGACACACAATTCACTCTCTTCCAGAGCCAACCCAAGGGTCATACAACTGTCTCTTGTTTTTATCCCATGTGTTCATCATAAGAAAGGCCTGTCACATTGGGATAATATTCTTGCCACTAGCTTCTTTAAGTGGAAGGACTCTAACATGACATAGATTTCTGAAGTAGGTAAAGCCTAAGGCAAAAGACACATCAACAACATATTTTCTCTGACCTGCCCAGAAAAATGGGTGTTTTCAAATCCTTAGTGCCATATATTTGTCTCTGAAGAATGCAGCCTTGCTGTAACCTTGCCAACTTGGCAACAGGAAATCACTTTAAATAAATATCTAATATTCTGTAGGATAAATATCATGAATTAGTCATTCCTCCTTACCATATTGTAGAAGCATTCCTGAAAGCCAGGATCTATTTGCATTTTGAAGAGGTATGAGACAAGGATGGGTGGCCTGGGGATTACTGCAGTGGGAAGCAAAGATGATACAGTGGTACAATCATCCCTACACATTCCTGCAGGTTTTTTGCAACTCTGCAAAAAATTGCCTAATAAATCTGCTAAACATTTGGCTCTTTTCCTCTTTTGCTTGTAAAGATGCATATTCTTAAATAGATTTGTGGGTTCAGTGAATCTGTAAGTGAACAGCTCCTTTGGATACTCATTTTACACTTAAACGAAAATAAGATTGTTATGCAAAGAAGTAAAGCTAAAAATGTGATATTTATTAAATGGTGCTCTCACTCAATGATCAGCACCAAATTCTGCACCCCAAGGATTGTGTCATGAACTGGTATCCGTTGATGCAGTTTCATTATTCATTGAAAAGTCTTGCATTTTTCTTATTTGTTCTTCTGATCTAGTCAGTTCACTGCTTCTATTACAGTTTCTGCCCTTGGGTGCAAGTGAATGTGAGTAGGGGGTATCCATTGCTCTTAACTGACAGATAAACTCACACAAAGCATCTGCAAACAGGGACACACACAAACATGTCCCCTGCAATAACAACACGAGGATCTGCAGAGCAGAAACCAACACGCAGTTATGCTTAAAATCAGGAATTACTGCATGAAATACCCAGTAATACCTGCAAATCTAACTCATATTTTACTTCTTTATGAGCCAATTGGTAAAGCAAATTATGTATATGGTCTATGGGGAAGTACTGCAAACAGAGCAGCTGTTAACTTTGAGAGTTACAGGAGACAAAAAGGTTTTATTTCCACCACTTTTCTCATTCTTGCTTTTTTTTACATTGTTGGATGTAACTCTGGCCTAGCCATGCCCACCACCACATATATTTCTTTTTAAGGCTCTGCTTACAGGCTGAGGTCCCTTGGTTCAAACTCTGTGCCTTGCTCAGCTGAGGCTGTGACACACCTGGATGGGAAGAGTGCACATAAGCCTGAACTAATCCTCATTATTACCCTCTGCACACTGAAAAGTTGTCTCTCTGGTGGGAGAGACCATTGTGTAATCTCCCAATCTCCAATTCCACAAAGAATGAGTACTTTTATTAATTTCTCACCAGGATATGAGACATGGACTGACAGATGTTATAAAAAAAATTCATCCTCACTCATCATTAAAATGCCATAATTGAACTATCACTGAAAATGCATGGGGCATCTGGGACCCCTTTCTTTATGACAGATAACACACTCACGTCCTCCATGATTGCTGTAATTATCAGTAATAACCAGATGTGGCATCACTGGCTCCAGAAAACATGCATTCACGTGCACCAAGTCAAATCTGAGGTTTGTTTGAAGTCTTGATGGAATACCAGGGAGAAACATATGTGAACTTACACTATATTCAATGAATATTTGTCCTCATTTTATTAGGACCTAGAGATGGATTACTTATACATTAAATCATCTTTGCATAGCAATAAAATCCTTTACTTGTATGTCAGCATTTACAAATGTCAGCATTTGTTAATAACAGAAATTTAAACTACCATATATCATAACAATCCCGGTTACCACAGCAGTCAAGTGAGATATGGTAGCAATATATCATTATAGAAGTCACAGAAGGACAGAATGGTTGAGGTTTGAAGGGCCATCTGGATATCACCTGGTTCAAACCACCTGCTCATACAGCTAGAGCAGGTCATCCAGGACCATGTCCAGATAGTATTTCTACTATCTTCAGGAATGGAAATTCCACATCATCTCTGGGCAACTCTTTTCAGGGTTCAGTCACCCTCATAGTAAGAGTTTCCTGTTGTTCAGATGGCACCACTTGTTGTTCGTATGTAGTGCCACTGGTATTTTGACCATTGCTTCTTGTCCCGTCACTGGGCACCTCTGGAAAGAGCCTGGCTCTGTCTTCTTTGCACCCTCCCTTCAGATATTTCTCCATATTTGATGAGATCCCACTCAAGCCTTGTCTTCTTCAGGCTAAACAGTCCCAGCTCTCTCAGTCTTTCCTCATAACAGAGATGCTCCAATCTCTTAATCATCTTCCTGGTCATTTCTTAGATTCTCTAGTATGTCCATATCCATCTGTATTGAGGAGCCTGAACTGGACACAGTTCAGGGGGTAGCCATAGCAGTGCTGGAGGGACTGATCATCTCCCTTCACTTGCTGGCAACACTGATCCTAATGCAGCCCAAGGTTACCTTTGGCCTTCTTTGCAGCAAGGAGACACATTGATGGCTTGTGTTTACCTTGGTTTCCACCAGGACCTCCTGATCCTTTTCTGAAAAGCTGCAATGTATGTTGGGTGGCCCCAAGCAAGCATTGGTGCATGGGCTTGTTCCTCCCCAGGTGCAGGAATTTGCACCTCTCCTTGTTGAACTTCATGAAGTTCCTGTTAGCCCATTTTTCTAGCCTGTGAGGGCCTCGCGGAGTGCACCACCACCCTATGCTGTATCAACCATTCCTCTCTATTTTATGTCATCTGCAGCTGCTCAGTTTTGTCCTTCATAAGATGATTTCAATGAGGTTATAAAATATCGCCATAAAACAGACTTTGTATATCCGCACAACCCTTGTTTGCTGACTACAATCCACAGAAACAGTAAATCCGCTGCAGTTGCTTAACAGATACCTTAAAACATATGCAGGGAAAAGATTGTGACTTCTGGTCTCTGAGAAAAGTACTGAGTTAACAGTGTTACACCAGTCCAGAAAGGTCAGGGATTTCTCCTGTGGAAGTGTTGTGTTCCTTTTGGACAAGCAGAGTAGTAGAGAAAAAAGGGAACAAAATTCTACCTGTATTCCTCATCCAAAACCATTGCAGCAAACCTCTGTCAGGTATTCAGGATGGAATATGAGGGTAACTTTGGTGGTATTTGTAACAGAAAATATCTTTCTCTCTGTTTCTTCTGTCTCCCTCTTCCATTTGGGCATTACTTATTTCCAAAGGAATACTGCTGGCCACTAATACCTTGATTATGGTCACTACTACCATTACATTATTGTCACTGTATCATTGAAGTTGTAGCCACTGAACTATTCCTTACAAGAATATCAAGAACAGATTTATTTTGCCATGTTTGAAAAGTCTGACATTTCCACAGACCAGCACTTCCCATTTGGAAATTTGAGGCTGCTTTCAAAAGGTCTATACACATCAGAGCTCCCTCAGGACAGCAGAGACGGCAGGAAGCAGCCAAGCCCTGATTAATAGGCTGACACTTCTCTATGGTAGGACACCCTCCAGCTGCTGGAAAGCAATGAAGGGAGACTGAAGCATTACCAGAGAGAGACAACACTTAGCCTGTTCAATTTCTGCTGAAGGAGTAGAACAGGAACCTTTGTAGATCCACTGATGTGCAAGAAAAGCAGACGTTTTAATCCAGTTTTTGTTACTTTTTAAAATATATTTATCTATTAATTATTTCATGCTGTATCAATCTACCAAAATTCTTTTCACCCTACTTATATCACAGATTACAGATGTAGGGACTAGATGGCACTAAACACTTTTGAAAGTGACAACATATATTTTTATGGATCTGTAACTATATGAGAGATGTTGTCATTGTGATAGATACAAATTATTTTTAAAAGCCCCAAGGTCCCAGACAGAGATTGTATATTGTATTATATCATTTGATTCCTTTGTTGAGAATAGATATTCAGTTCCTTCTTCAGAACTGATAAGGAAGCACTGAGGCTCATGTTAAATCCAGGATAGGAGTGAGGTCCCCTCCATCAGTATCAGTGCTGTGATTACTGGAGTCACCCAGCAGTACAAATCTGATCTGACTCAGACGTGGGCACATGACTGTAGTTCTCTTGTGTTAGTCAGACACTACAGAGCTGTATTCTTGTGTGCTGGCTCTGTGTCAAGGGATGAGTGGGGGTGGGGGGTTGCAAGATGCACAGAGCTGACTCAACAAATATTTCTGAACAGGGATCCACCAGCAGCTCAGCCTGCTGCAGTCTACAGCTATGGCATTTTGGAGTGGATTTCAGGAACCCTCAGCCCAGCTGCAAGCTATTGCAATATCAATAACAGCACTGATTTAATTCACTACTGAGTTTTGAGAGGCAGGGTATTATCACTTGCAGAGCAGAAAGCCATGCCAAAAGGAGGGAGGAGGGGTCACCAGCCTTATGGAAGAGTAGGAGGACCAAGAATCTATAAGCTACCAGAAACAGAGGGATTTGCCGAAAGTGGTTACAAGTAAATTAAGCATTTATATTTGTAACTCATGATCATAGCATTGATATTATGATTCCCATCCTCCTTTCATGCCTCTTGGACAGCTAAATCTGGTGCTGAAAATATGATTGTTTGACTGCAACTGGAGTGCTCAAATTCGCAGTCCCCAAAGTTGCAGTAATCAGCAATTCTTCTAATGCAGTGATCCAGCACTACCATACTGTCTCTTCCACCTATTTTCCCATAGGTGGTGTCAGGATTGAGCCTCTGTCCTATTGTTGCCACCACTGGACCACAGCAATGTCTGCCTGAAGCCCCGAAGTTTCAAAGATGGACACACAGTGTTTGGTCAATATGCCAAAGGCTTTCAGTGTCCAGCCCACCTTCAGGCTACCTCATTTTGCCACAGTGAAACAGAATCTTTGTTCATGTCAACAATACTGATTTCAAGAGAAAGATGTGAACTAATACTGGCGGGGAAGACAGGGACTGGCCTTTCTTTCTCATTTCCCCTCCTCCACAGCACTGTTGAGATGTTTATTACTTTGGTGTCCACATGCTGACCTGTATAGAATAAATATAGACTGAGGTGAATTTTACAGTGCAACAAATATAGAATATGTTTTAAAGACACACTTGACCAGGTACAAAGTCTGGAAAACATCAGTCCAAAAGTTATCATAACTGAAATAAAATGAAACCATAATTTAGCCAGATTCACCATTACTCAAATGCGGTGGAAAGTACTGCTTCTAAAGCTTAAATCTGCCCTTTTATTAATTTCTCTCCTGAAAACTATAAATCCTTGATCAGATATTCTTTCCTGAACTGCAAAATAAAATGAGTCAAGTTCAATTTGGCTAGGCAAGACCAACAGTTACTGAAATCAGAGAGATTTAGAGCAACAAGGTTCTACAAATCAGCTGTCCTGGCATGACAACTTGTCATAAAAGGACTGATAAAATCTTCCATACAAACAGTTATTTGATAGATTAAGTCTGTACTCAGTGGACCTGGATCCTTCAAAAGCATAAAATTACTTGGAAAATTGAGTGGACACATTTTTTGCAGGTACTTCAGTAGTCACTTGTCTACCTCATTACACAGCTAAATACCTCTGAAAATGTAATCTTCAGTCACAGTCTCAAAAGGAGACAGATTTTTAGAGGTGCACAGATGGCCAGGAGGTTTACAAAGTGTCTAGTTGTTTAGTTCACTATAAAATCAATGAGAGTTAAGGGTCTCATATAAAACCACGTCGATCTGCCTAGTTAAAAAACACCACCCCTAAGATCATGTGTCTGGTTAAAATCAGTAAGGTTGGAGCTCCTGCAAACTCTCAAAGCTGCACTTTGGCCTTCCTTGAGACAGTCCCCAGGCAGCTGGCAGGAGTGCCTGATCAATGGGAACAAGGAGGGGAGAGGTGTCAAGCCTGAACCAGCCTCCAGACACAGCAGGACTGCCAGGACTGAGGTCTGGCAACAGCAGGGAACAGACAGCCCATAGAAAACTGACATTAAAATAGGCCAGTCCAGACCTTCACAGAGACACTTCAGTCATATCTGCACTGTTTAAAGCAAGCTATGGGTTTGCTTAGACCATTTGAGAAGGTGTTTTTCTTTAAATAGCAACTTAGGATGAGAGCTGCCACTTCCAATTTAATCACCCTCCTTTAATACAGGCTGGTGCTTTGCAGCTGGATAATTAACCTTGATATTAATTCGGACTTCAAAACACCCAATTCCCATTGCTGACAATTAGCTGACGATGTCAAGCACATGTTGATAGAAGATTTTTGTGTGACCCTGGCAATATGGCATTCGGGAAATATCAGTCCTTCACAACTAACTCTAACTATTTTAGAATGGAAAGTTACATTCACAGAATCACAGGATGGTGGAGGCTGAAAGGGACCACTGGAGGTCACCTAGTCCAATCTCCCTGCTCAGATAGGGTCCCCTGGAGCACTTTACTCAGAATTGTGTCCAGGCAGATTTTTAATAACTCCAGGGAAACAGAGTCCTCTATGGGCCCCCTGCTCCAGTTCTCACCCACCCTCACAGTAAAGAAGTTCTTTCTCATGTTCAGGTGAGCTTCCCATGTTCCAGATTCTGCCCACCGCCTCTTTTCCTATTGCTCAGCACCACAAGATTGTGAATTTGTCACTGGATTGAGTTCACTAAACAAAAGAGATGTACATTAGGGTTCACCCTAGTTTCTGCTCTTAGAGCAATGAAGCTTTTTAAAAGACCCTCCAGATAATTTTCAAACTTTCTTGTTATCTTGTTATTCTTGTTATGGTCTTGTACAGCTCTGAGTGCATGGGAGATGCCTTGATCTCAGAGCATTCAGGAGCTACCATACATTTTAACACTAACATTAGACAGAAGGCAGGGTTATAAATGATTGGTACACAAAGATTTTTGATATGTGAGGCAGTACAATGAACACTGCATATGAAAATGAGACAAAATATGGGAGGGGCTGCTGGTATTTCATTTTTTCCAATGATTTCTTTGTATTTATAATAAAGAGTTATAGCCTACTAGTATCAAGATTAAATTAGTGCGCAGAAAGAAGTTTGAATCAGAATGTTTTCCTGATATGCCACAGTGGGTCGTTTTCTGCTAATGAGTGCTAACCCTGCAATCAGGTAAACCTTCACCTTGAGAAATGAACAGCCTTAATCAGGGCTTTTAAATCAGCCAGAACTGTCAACAGCTAAAATGAAATTGGCTCCAACACTACTGATTTTCTTTTTATATGTTGTTCTTCCTTCCCTATGAGAATGGGAAATAATAGCCTAAGTGAAAGATTCTTGTAGCAAAAACCAAGAGCAGCTCCAGTCCCTCCCATGTTAGAAACCCTGTCCTGTGACTAAGAAGGGATTACTGATGCTCCATGCAATGCTTTTGCACAGGCTACCTAGAACATTCTGTGAAGATTCCTAATGTCAGCTCAGTTTGACCTCTATATTTTCAAAGGACTTTACCTCATCTACTGAGTAAAAATAACAAAAACAAAAACAAAACAAAAAAAAACACCAAAAAAAAAAACAAACCAAACCAAACCAAACCAAAAAAAAAAAGAGAGAAAATAAATGAACAGGTGGTGGAGAGGGAGAGGGAAAAAAAAGAA
The DNA here is from genome assembly GCA_013398175.1 of Climacteris rufus. Taxonomy (NCBI): domain Eukaryota; kingdom Metazoa; phylum Chordata; class Aves; order Passeriformes; family Climacteridae; genus Climacteris; species Climacteris rufus. The sequence goes on from VZRZ01004547.1 coordinate 707,415, forward strand.
AAAAAATGGAAAAAAAAAAGCAATATCAGTCTGTTGTGCTTTTCCCTGGATTTGAGAATGGCATCAACCTGTGGGCCTTTTTCTGAAATATTCTGACAGTAGAAAAAACACTGACTACTCCATTTTCTACACAGGGTCAACATTACGAAGAAGAAAAACGGGCTTTGAGCCATGAAATAATTGCACTCAATAATCACTTAATAGAGGCCAAGGTGACGATAGATAAGTTGTCAGAAGACAATGTAAGTATTTAATTATGGATACATATTGAGATTATATTCAGAAAAAAATTAGGTCTTGCGCTTCCCATGATATTATAGAATAATATGTTATTGTTTATATACAATGTAACTAGTCACCTCAAGAGTTAAGATTTATGTTTGTTTGTTTATTTGTTTGTTTTTTCCCATCATTTTGTAAATTCAGCTTTCTTATGCTATGAGGTTGTGGTGAGACTTTTCATTGATTTTTTTTTTCCTTATGGCTAGCCTGAAACGGATGAAAAAATATTCTAGGAAATGGCAGTATTCCCACACTGATTTTGCCATCAGTACAGCAAACTGGCGCAAGCACAGGCTCAGAGCTGTTGCGGGGACACATCTATGGAATGAGGACTCATCAGAAGAATTTTAGGCACAGATAGAGCCCTACATTTCCTGCAGTTCCTCTGATCCTTCGGTCTTTGCTTACTGAAATGGGATGCACAGCACAAGTGAGCTTTACTAGCAGAAGGTGGGATTGACCCAGCCTGGTCACTCAGATTGTTGCAGGAAGCAGGAATCAGGCTTTCCCCAGTGGTTGTTCATGTGTAACAACTTACCTGTCTCTGTGTGGGACAAAACAGGGAACATCTCTGGCAATTATCACCTGCATCTCATTAAACACTGCTGGAAAATGGCATGAGTACTGCAGCTGGCAAAAAGCTCATTTAATCTTTCCAGGGACAAACCTACAAAGATGGCAAAGTGAGGAAGATTGCAGTCATTTAGTTCATTATTGTGCCATTCCTTCCACACTTAATAAAAAATTCATCTACAGAAGACATGTTTCTGTTAGCACTTATTTTTCAGCATCTTACATTCAATCTTTCCATATTTCATATGAACTCTTAATCATAGCTGGGAGCATTTGATCCCATTAAAATGCCTGTTGATGTGAATTGTGCGTGTGCAATTAACAGCTTTGCAACAGAAAATAAGAGTTCACAATCTGACCCGTTACTTTTATAGATGTTGAGTTGAAAGAACAGTTACTTCATAACTCTAACAGCTATAACTAATGCAATGTGGTAAATGTAATGGGCTACATTCAGGTTTTAGAAGCACAGGTATACATCCAGACTAATTCAGCTGAATTCAGTGGAGTTATTTCAGATTTAAAATTGAGGTGGAAAAAAATTGCAAAACTGTCCCTGTAAGTATGCATGTATTTACACTACTTCATGGAGTCAGGTTTGAACCCACATTTGAAGGGTTTTCAAAACTCAGAGTTTTACTCTGAACAGTTAGAATATGGTCCATTAGAATATGGTCCAGAGGCCTCAAACAGTAGTGCTTCTTCAGACTTGAGGCTGGTTCACAGACAAAATTCTGCCCTTGCAGGACTCAAGGAAATGGCACAAAACTGTGTCCAGGGGAGGTTTAGGTTGGATATTATATGAAGATTCTTCACCCAGAGGGTGGCTGGATACTGAGCAGGGTCCCCAGGGAAGTGGGGGATCAAGAAGTGTTTGGACAATGCTATCAGGCACAGGGTGTGATTCCTGGGGATGGTGCTGTGAGGGGAGGAGTTGGACTCAATGATCCTTGTGGGTCCCTTCCAACTCAGGATAATATATGATTCCATGTAGAATCACTAGTAAAAGTAAAGGTTAAATTCCAAATTTTAAAATAAAGAACTACCAAACAAACCACTAGTATTAGACCTAATAAGTAGAGAAGTGGTAAACTGAAGAATCTTACATGCAGAGAGCATGTTTTTGTCTTGGCAATATTTCTCTCTTCAATTATATTTTCCCTCATTTTTCTGACAGAAATGTAAAATGATGCTTTTGATGCAAAAACATGTTTTAAACTGTGGAAAACACTTCTGGCACTAATTGCTGGTTATTGTTCTAGTTGCTGCAGATATAGCTGGTTTCCATTCAGGCAAATATTAAAGAAGAGCAAGTCACTCCAGTCACATGGGCTTGGCCCAGCAGGTTGAGAAAAAATACACGTGGCACATGTAACTCACATGTAATTTTTCTGTAGTAATTTTTAAAGCTGCTAAAAATAAAGTGTCAGAAATGCTTTTTGTACTCTCCATGACAACCGCTCTGCAGAAACAGAGGCACACAGCTTTGGTAGAAAAGATTCGATTTTGGAGAGATACCATTTCTGTGTGCCTAGAAATGCCATGTGGGACTTGGGGTACCTGTCTGTGCTATACATTGTGCAGCAATATGTTGTGGGTTTAATGTGCATGTAACGTCAAAATCACATGCACATGCAACAGATTTTACTTCTAAATTGAATTCTTGGATTCTTGCTATATCAGGAATAAAAATAGTGTGTCCTAAATAAAATTTAAGACCCACATAAATGAATATGTTTCCCCAGTACACTTGAGGCAGAGGTGGCATGTATAAAATCTCACACAGACCCAGAAAAGATCCACAAACCAAAAGCATCTAAATATCTTGAAAAGCATCTTGAATATGAAGATATATGACCTAATGTTCATAGGAAAACTATCCCCATCCCTCATAGGCTCACAGGAACATCTTATTGCATCTGTTATTGCAGAACACATTAAAATGGTATTTTAAAACAGAGGGAATTTCCTTTTCATAGAAAATTCATCCATTTTTAAAAGAATGATTGGAACAGCAAAAATCAGCATGCAGTAAAGCTATGACATTAACATCAGAAAAAATCCAAGTCATTTCAGTATTTAATGCCTTTTGTCTATAGACATGTCCTAATTTTTACAGATTAACACAGCCTAATGCCCATAGCTTTATGCTTTATATACACACTTTATGCTTTGTATATCTCCACTCTGCCCACCTGCAAGGTAAACTTCTGAATCCAACATTGTTTTTAATGCAACTAGATAAGGAAAAACAACATACAACTCTTACCTTCAGGGACCCAGAGATACTGGTTGAAGGATACAGTTACACAGTCATGTGTGCTAAATTAAATTTAGGTGAAGGGCAAATCTGTGTACTGAATTTTCCCATTAAGTAGGCTGTGGGAGCCATTCAATATGAAGATAGTCTAAGCAGCTCGCTTAAATTCTCTCCTTCCCTGTCTGGAATTCTCATGGTAATTTCTTGCTCACTGAAAATATTCTGTTCTACAGCATCAAATATTTGCAGTGAGATTTAATATATTTCTATAGCTGCATTCTGCAAGATGTTAAAGGAGCCAGGAACCAGCAAGAACTATCAAAAGAAGAAAGACTTTTTAAAAAACCAACACAATGTATATTTCTGTAATTAATTTCTCCCACAGTCTCATAAGATTATTTTAGCACCTTCTAAAGAAGTATTTTAGTGCTCATTAAAATTGTCTGTTCTCAAACTTTATTTTTTGCTTAAAAGATCATGGTTTCTTAGTTTTCACAGTGGCATGCATGATAAGAGTATAAAGTCCAGTTCTTAACGGTAAGTATCCATCTTCTGAAATGCAGATTACTGCTCTGTTGTAACAGGTCTCAAAAGTTTATTCTTAGTAATTTTATCAGCCCTCACAGAGCAAAGGGACAAATATCTCTGGGTTGTGCATGAAACACAGCATCTTAATGTGTTTAGAAGTTAAAGTACCCTCCAAATCTCCCCAAAGTGAACTTTTAAAAGATTGATCAGGCATGGGAAAAAGGCTGAAAGCCACAAGTACTTTGCAAACTTTAAAAAAAAAGGGTGTTCTTTGTTTTTTTCTAGGAGCTCTACAGGAAGGACTGCAATTTAGCTGCTCAGCTGCTCCAGTGCAGCAAGAACTATGACAGGGCACATAAACTTTCAGAGGTAATGTGACCAAATTTCTTGAATATTCAAAGATATAAATATTGTGTGGAAAACAGGTTGTTTTGCATGTATCAACTCCAGAAGTCGTTTGCCCTTAAGGCTTTTATTCCCCACACACCCCACTTTAAGCCACGGGAGGGTTTGTGCATCTGCTGGTGTTCTGTGCAGCTGAGGGAGGCACTGACAAAACCACAGCCAGTGGTGGAACTTAGAGGTGCTCTCTTCCCCAAAACTTCTCCTATCCAGTAGAATGGGCCTGCACTGATTGCCTGAAAAACAAAGGTTTTAGCAAAACCCAAGTGCTGCAAGCTGTAAAATGCAAAATGCTGGGCAGGAGCAGTGGGGTGAGAGCAGGGAAATGACAAGCTACAGGCGTCAGAGATTCTGATAAAATCAATTTTCCTCCTGAAGCTATTTTCCAGTCCAGCTAGTTTCCAAACCTGAATTTTAAAATGAACTGACAGAACAAATATCTTTTTCTAAGGAAACCAGAGCACCGAATTATTGATTTCCAAGGTGTAAATTTTAATTAATAATCCTTGCTTCCAAGGAAACGAGGCTTGAGAAAGAGGCTCCTTAAAGGGGAGGTAAATACTAGCCCAGTGAACAAGACTGTCTTTAGGGATGTAGGCCCTGAACAGAGCAATAGCACCTTCCTCACATATATTGCTTCAGTGGAGGTTACAGAGAATGGCCTTTCCTTCATCTGTCCCATCAGGTCAACATTCCCCCGAAGGTCCCTCTTGTGCAGTTCTGCAATGGAATATTGCAAAATTAAATTGGGAATGTACAAACCATTTCTAAGTCAGTAGATAGCTTCAGAGCACTAAACAACCCTGGTAAATAAAGATGGGGCATGATTCTTCTGCCAAACTGGCAATGATTTTCTGGAATGGAGACAGAACTTCCAAATTAACCATTCTCTTGGCCCTGTTATTTTCCCCTGCTAACTGACTTCCCTTAGCAAATCGTATCGAGAAATTATCATGACAGTATTCACACTTGAAAGCACACTACGTGTTAACAATAATAGTTTAAAAGCACTTAGTTGTTCATTAGCAGACAACTATCACAAATGTGAGAACCCCCCACAATTTCCCAGACTGTAATGCACTCAGTTAAATAGGCAGTCTCCACTCAAAAAGTCCAAGTATTTATTAATTTCGCAAGTGTGAATGTGCTGTCACAGCCAATAAATTCCTTACAACTGCGAATATTGCCTGATAAACTATTGTATGTTATCCAGAAACATAAACTGAAATACAATATAGTAATATGACAGCAGTATCATTTTAGTAATTCCAGTTTCCAATGCAATGTCCAGAAAATGTTCTTTTTAACACATTTCATAATCTTAATAACATATATAAAACAGATCAAACAACCGTGCTACAGGGTACTAAAATAAGAGCTGCCCCATACAGCATTTTCACATTAAATTAACTGTATTTCTTTTCCTCATTTCTACGGCAATTTACACCAGGCCGATTTTACAACTTGTTTATTCAATCTTTCTTGCATCTGTACTTACTATGACTAATGTTGCTGTCTGCCAGCAGACTGGCAATATCATTTATTTCCAATGGAAGACATGTGAGCTAATTAGCAACATAATGATTAATCCAAAATATCCTGGAAGGTCTGTTGGTTGAAAAAACACTCATCCTACTACACATAACAGGAATGCCATTTCATTACATGCCATGTTTTGAACACACTGAGGTTTGAGGATTAAACCAGCTTTAAAAACTTCCCAGTGAAGCTAAAAGAGGAGCTCCAAATCTTATACAATGTGAAACCATGAAAAGGAGCAGGCGTCTGAAATTTCTTTTGCTGAAAATAAAGGGGAGGGGACAACTAGTTACTTGTAGGGTTCTGTCCTCTAGAGAAATAAAGTTAAGGAGGAAGTGAGATTACTAAGGTCATGAGGTTAACCACTGCTTATTTTGTAAAGACAAACTTGATTTCTAGTTATAAAAAGAAAGTGCTGAGTAAATCAGTGTTCAGCCAAGCATTCAAAGGATAAATTCCTAAGTGGCATAAATCAACATGGATCTCAAAGGAGCTATCACAATCACAAACTCAAAACTTATTCAAACATTGATTGTTCTGATTTCCAGCAAGAAATACTAAGAGACAACCATCATGCAATGCTCTCTCATATTGCTGTCTGTTCATTCATAAAAATCTGAAATGAGCAAGGCAGATAAAATTTGACTGGAAAGCATGCTTGCTGATACCTGAGCAGGCATCACCAAGGAATGTGATCTATCTCTTCTCATTCATGTGACAGAATGGCAGGGGAAACCACCATCCACAGAGCTGATCCTGACTTCCTAAAAAAAAAAAAAAGTTATTTCTGATGCATAACAGACTTATTGATTAATTCTGTCACAGGAATCATATTGTGAATTCAGGTCTTAGTGCTAATTTCTGTCAGTGAGTAGGGACATGTTGAGGCTTATGAGGATGGTTGATCTGACAAGAAGCGTCCAACTGATGGGGCAAGGTAGCCAGTTATCAAACTGCTTCTTCCCAGCACAGGAACAATCCTGTCCCAGCAGCCAGTATCACTTCTATAACTGTCAGACAGCTTTTCAGCATCTTCAAACAACATTGTTTATCAAATGTGATGCTGGAGGGCAGGAGCCAATTTGACACAGGGTTGGAGGCAAGATGATCTCAAGGAAAGGCAAAAGAAGAACAGAACAGATCTGATCTCTTCCTCCTCTTTCCTCACCCGTCCCCCACCCCCCAAGACCTCCATACGCCCACACTTAACTGCAAATCACACCCGAGCAGACAGTCTGGAAAGTGTTGCTGTAGGCTGTAATTCCCTACCTGCCTTTTTAAGATTGTGGTTTACTACATACTTTATTTACATCAGTAAAGTAAACCTGGAAGTGCTGGGTTAATGGCTGGACTTGATGAGCTTAGAGGACTTTTCTGACCTGAACAATTCTATGATCATGCCTATTCAACCTGAATTAACTTGGAAGGAAATATTTCAGTAAGTAAATAAACAAAGTCATTTGATTGCATTTGTTCCCAGAAATACACAAAGATTGTGGCCATCACATTAGGCAAGGAATCACGTGTAGTAAGCTATGTAATGTCATAAACAGCACTCATCTTACACCACTACTAACATGTACTCTTTTCTCCTTTCTCCTTTGCCATCTCTTTATGTTACAGTTGCCAACTGACTTTCAGGAAAGAGTCAGCATCCACCTGGAAAAACACGGGTGCAGCCTTTCCGTCCCCTTGTGCCACACTTCTTACGCTGATACCATACCCACTTGTGTCATTGCCAAAGTACTGGAAAAACCAGACCCAAACAGCTTGTCCTCACACTTGTCAAGCCCATCTACAAGGGATCTCAATTTCCAGGATTCTGCTGGAAAAGTCGGACAAAGACCCCAGTACAAGTCTGACATCTACTGCAGTGACACAGCCCTTTACTGTCCCGAGGAGAGGAGGAGGGAGAGGAGGCAAAGTGTGGACACACAAGTGAAAGATGTGGGGTTCCTGCGGTCCCAAAACTCCACGGACAGCACGGTCGAAGAAGATGGTTTCCATTCCAGCTTCTCCCATGAAGCCTTTCCAGAGTACATTACCTCCCTGCCAACCTCCAGCTCCTACTCCAGCTTCAGTGTCACGTCCGAGGAGAAGGAGAACGCCCAAGCCAACACTCTGACCGCCTCTCAGCAAGCGATCTACATGAGCAACCGAGATGAACTGTTTGAGAGGAAGTCGCCTGCGGGTTACGAGCACCAGGGAAGCCCGAGGTTTGCCAAGCCCAAACCCGCGCAGCACATGGAGCTTGCTGACGACAACGAGAACTCACCCACCTTTACCAGGACTCTGCCTCCGTATGCAAACGAACCCTTTCATTTCTCAGCCATAGCACCACAGCAGGCTTTAGCGAACCAGAAAATGAGGAACGAGTGCAGGAGCACCCACCTATCAGAAGAAGACTTGCCCGGGCGATGGAGGCAGCTGAGCGTGGAGGACATTGGAGCGTACTCCTACAGGAACGCTGGCAGGCTGTCACCCTGTAGTTTTTCAGAGCAGTACTACAGCAGCCCCATCAAGAAGGGGGACAGTCGAACAAGCCCCATCTATGCTAGTTACAAAGCAGACAGCTGCTCAGAGGGAGACGATATCTGCCAAAGCAGACTTGTGGATTCTTGCTTCCTGAGAACAGACAGTGGCCTGAATATTGACATCAGCACTAGCTGTAAACAGGACAAATTGCCCACTTACAAAACAACAGAATCAAGAGACCAAAAAAATGAAAGGATCACTGTCCAGTTATGCAGTAGCAAAAACATCGAAAATAGCCCAGTATTGAAAAGAGAATACGTGGACGTGAGCCCCAACAGCTCAGCAGAGTCTCTCAATCAGAGTTCAGTGGAGGCTTCAGAAATCCACCAGTCTTCCATGGATCAAGGAAGCCATTCGGGTATTCACAGCAAGCAGCAGCAGTTTCAGCGGACTGGGAGCACTGGTCTGAGTCGGAAGGACAGCCTTACAAAAGCACAATTGTATGGAACCCTTCTGAACTAGGCATCTCCCCACACGGCAATAAGACAGCAAACAAAAGGAAGCAAAGAGCATTTGATACTTCTGGTGAACAATGAGGTTCAAAGAAACAGGATTATTATAAAATATATATTCATAATGGTACTATATGTTTAAAACAAAGTCTCTTCAAAAACGTTATAGAGCACTTTTCACTTAACATCCTTTCCACATGGGAGACCGTCCCCTCCCCTCTTTTATAAACCTGAAATATTTTTATAAACAAAAATGTATTTATTAGACTATCCTAAGCTATTTGAGCAGAATTCTTTTCCCTTCAAGCAGGTTTCTTATTTATTTTTGTGCATGAGGCCATCTGTGCCTGCATTCTTGGAGGAAAAGGGTAAAATCATGATGGCGGTGATAAAAAAAATTAAACCCACCTGATAAAATACCATAAAATGTCATGTGAAATCAAAACAAAGAAGAATGGTGAATTTGAAGGAGTATATTTTTTAACAAGAATGGAATTGTATCTTAATTTATTTCATACAAATGTATTTATGAGTGACTAATGTATGCACAAAGTGATACTAATATTTTGTTCTTTTAATCCACTGTGTTTCTGCTTTCCTATTTTTCCTTGTATACTACCTCAAAAGTAATTGAGGGTTTCTTTGTCACATTTTCTGTAGGCTTGCATTTATATTGTCTAAAATGCATGCTGTGTCATAATTAATACTGTATTTTGCATAACTTAATAAAAGACACCAGTGGATATATTTTGGGGTTGTTTTTTCCCTTCATTCAATAGAACATGGAATTGCTCTGAGTGGCACCAGTCCAGCAGAAGCTAATGACTAAAGCTCCTGCTTTCTGAAGGAGTCGCTCTTTCTCTGTAAGCCCCAGAGAAAACTGGTTCACAGTCCATGGCCTCTGGGTGTGGGAGGATGACTTCTCATCAGCCTGTTGAAAGCAAGCAAGGAAAAAAAATGTTTATCCACAGTCTGGAATTCACTAGACAGGATTCTGCACACTGGAAGAAAACTGAAAACTACTTGAAAACCAGTGATGTAAACTCCTCCTCTATTATTCACATACTTGACACAATCTTTTATGTCTTTAGGACTGTTACATTCCACAGTTGCCCTTTTCTCATATGTAGCTTGGTATTTCTAACAGTGATTTTTCTAAAGCCTAAGGAAAATCTGGCTGTCTGTAGCCTTTACCCTTGAGTCTGAGAAGCTGCAGTTTTACCCGTACTTTCAGCATTTCCTCCATCGATTTTTCTGTTTCTCACCGTTTCACCACTATGGAGTGTACAACTTGGACAGCAGGAAAAGGAGGAGAAAAACAAAAAGAGAGAAAGGGAAATCCTGGCGATTTTCTTCCCAGGTTCAGTATTGCTGCCTGGTAAGAGGTAGAATACAGCAATAAATATTTAATAATTCTTTCAAGTCATTTTCACATATCCTACACTTAAAACACTGACTCTTGATAGCTCATGTATGGGGAAAGACCTTGCTAAGGGGGAAGGCCACATGTGGTAGTAATCAGTGAGATCACTGTGGAAATCTAAACTAGTTCCTTGTAAGGCTAAAATAATGATCTATTCAATGGCTATTAAGAAAATATACATTTTCTGCTGATTCTCTGAAAGCAGTTACCTGGCAACTAACTGTGAACCAGGACTACAAAACTGTTCATTTCCTACATAAGTATCTTCAATCATAAGGCCACATATTCAATGCATTTGGCATGAATAAATCCCATTGCTCTCCATATTCTTCACAGATAATATAAAAATTGAATATAATAATATTGAAAATTGATGTGTGCAAGTACTTGCTGTGCTGCTTGGAAGATCAAGCATCAAGTCCCTGCAGTTCCTCTGAGGTCTGTGGCAGCACCATGGAGAACAATGGTAGCAAATATCACACAGGTAAGGCACAGCATAGCTCCAAAGTGGTGCTCATTTCAGTACAAAAGCTGTCACACAATACACCTTGTGCTTTTGAGCTCCCAAACCTGCTCACAGTGAGTGTGAGAGGTAGGGCAGGCTGCAAATAACTCCATGGAGTCGATAAAAACCACATACAATAAAGTTTCCAAAGGCCAACTGCTTCTCATGGCAGGATGTGACCTGCAGTAAATAGACTTGGAGATCCAGAAGAGCTGTTATTTCCCATTTGAAACACTAAGATAGGAAACAGATGTGAAAAAAACTCTCTGTTGACTCATTCAGGTACATGAAATTTAGACAATCCCTAAGGCAAGACATTCATTTCTCTGGTCAATGAATACAAGGATTTGAATGCAAGGGGTGAAAATTAACTGTTATCTCACCTAAGAAAATATGTAAGCTAGAGAACAGTAAATTGTGTCATTTATGAACTGGAACACAGTGTCAGATTAATCCTTTTATAATATTGTTCATTATTAGACCTAAAGTGCTATTTTGGCAATTACATAAAATTACATTTCTGCTAGATATTATATATCTAATTATTTAATATCCTGTGCTATTATATTATTTCATTTCATACTACTGCAGTTTCAAAGTCTGCTTCTGTGCTTCACTTGATTCTTTTTCTCAGTTTATGTGCACTAATACATAGATTAAAAACAGCCTTTTCAGCCAAGTAGTACTGGGCTTTTTCTGTAAAAGAGCATATAACCTTGTAACATTTTTCTGTAATGAATTCTGTAACAGAACAACATACAGCCCTGTAATTAATTTCAACTGAATCAATGAAAAATGACTATAAAAGTTATCCAGCTTTAAAGTGTTGATTTAAATTTCCCTTTAATTAGAAATTAATTTGCTAACTAAATTTGCTAACTTTCTATGAATGTGAGAAAAAGTTTTAATAATTTACCAACATTTTCTCAGATTTATGGATATACCTATGATGTGGTTTAATTTTTCCAAACAAAAACTACGAAAGATTATATTAAAGGATTTATTCCTGGGATTTTGGGCTTTCAGTTTAGAATTATTGAGACAACCACACAGAGAGATCTGAGGCATAAGGCCAGAACGATGATGAATTTTCACAATATATCTAAATTTCCTTTGTGGTAGTGTCTAAATTTTTTACTTACTTTCAGTTTTCACACCAGGAGAAAGTAAACCAAAAAAATTCATGATAATTTTTTGACTATGTCATTGGAAATATTTAAAATTGCTTACAGAATTGTCAGCACTTGGTCTCTCCAGGCTCACCATGGTGCTTTGTGTCCTTAGGAGGCCTCTGTTGTACCGTGAGACAATCTGTTTGTACATACTGATAGTCACTGAGATTTTAGGAGTTTGAACCTGGTTGAAAAGAGACAAAGAAGGAGAGAATAAGCTTTAACCCAGGTGAAAGAGGTAGTAGATCTGGCTGCTGCCATGTTCCCCAGAGCACTTACCTCCTGTAGGACATTTCTGAAGTTCTCAGAAGAGCTGACTTCCCTTTTTCATTCAAGCAGACGTAATTTGATAAACTTGACTCTACTCTTATGTTCATTTAATGGCGAGTGACTCCAGAAATGCAAGACAACAGATCTTCAGCCAAAGTGACACAGACCCCTCCACTCCAGTGGTTGAGAATTTGCCATGAAATACCTTTTCCCAAGGACATAAGCGTCCAGTTTTCTCTTAAGCATTCTAAGAATGCCAAGGTGTCTCCATGCTGCCACAAAACCTCACTTTTCCAAGTAACAACAAATTCTGTATGCAGGGTTTGTAGGCAACTATGGCAGGAATTTTGAATTGATTAATTTCATTTGTCATGAGTAAGAACAGACAGGGTGAGTAAAAGAAGTGGCAAGTCCCCAGAAGTGCAGTGAAGCAGAAGATGAAAAATGTAATTTTAATGAATGGAAACCAAAAGCAGAATGTATGCGGCACAGAACACTTATCAGGGGAAAACAAAGGGGTCTGAAAGAGATCTGACTGAGACATATTAAATCACAGATCAAAACAGACAATACAAAAGTGCTACTAGGGATATGTAAAACAATTCACTAGGAATAACAGTGCAAAACTATTATGAAATCATGGAAAGCAAATGCATTTTTGAGATATTTTTTCACTCTGAACTGAGCTTAAAACAAGGTGCAAAATTCTCAATAATTACAAATAATGCAGGTTACTTTTTAAAAACTTTTTAGAAATCTAGAAATAGCTAACATTTTTAATTTTAAATCATGGCAAGCCATAACATAAGTCATTTTCAACTCAACAGTTCTTAAATTCTACATCTAAACTAAAAATTTAATGAAACTAATCCTTTCCCTTTCCAGCACTTTTAATTAAAAGGAATTTTCACACCATGATCTATCACAGAGCATGATTATGCAGTTAGAGTAATTTTCCCTTGTTTAATTTTAAAGTACTAACTGACATACTTTGGACTTTCATATAAAATACTTATCCCCCACTCATATTTACAGCCTTGTAATCTTTACAGACTATTGTTATATATCTCCTTAAATATTGATTAAATTGTGGAGATGTAGTCCTCTAAGTTTTTTTTCTTGGAAGACTCTCCTTTCAGGACACTAACTCTTTCTAATTCTCTCCAAGGAACACCCTCCTCACCTTCCTACTGCTGAACACCATAATATTTAAATATGAACAGTGAGTTGTTCAGACCCCCTGTACAAAAATGCAGTCCAAGGAAAGGAGAGGACTGTGTAATGCTCCCAGCACAGAAATTGTCAAGTCATGAGACTCACCTGGAGTGTTGCAACTAAGACATATCTATGTCACTTCTTAGAACTTTTTAAAGTACCTTGGTTTTAACAAGTCTGCAGTGTAAAGCAGCAGTTTCTGATGACCATAAGCCAGATATGGTGCTCTGCATGCATTAAATCATGGCATGTTTTCTACATGGTCTTATATCAACATTATCAGAAGTTTTTCATTGTTTTCCCAATCTCTCCTCCATGTCTTTGAAAACAAACTTCAATGTTATAAAACAACTCTAGCAATTCCATATTTAACAACCTGTCATTCGTTCCAAGTCCCTTCACATTATTTTCTCTTTGGTATTTTCTTTTTACTGTATTAGCAAAGGTATTTCAGTAATTGAGAGGTATTGTTTCACTTAGCTGCAAAAATAATAGTTTAAATATTCATGCAATGAAAGGTTTTGCTGCTTTTCTACCCCACAAGATCTTAGACACGAGCTTAGTTGCCAAGGCATCACTGTGAAGAGCCTGGCTCTCTTTTCCTGATAATCTCCTCACAGGTTTTGGAAGGCTGCTGCTCCAAGACCCCGGCTTTCTCTTCCCCAGGCTCCTGCAGCCCCGGTGCTCCAAAGAAGGGTATTCTGCTTTCTGCCACATAGGAGCTCCACAAGGATATGTCAGCTCCGCATCCCACACCTGTGGGAAGTGACAAGGCCCCTCCCACTCCTCCTTGCCTCAGCAAGGATCATCCCTGCAGACAGTGACCACATCCCAGAGTAGGGAGAAATCTTCATCTGCAGGGGGCAAAACAAGATACATTAATACAACATGCAACATGGAAAACATCCCTGATGGGAATTAAATGCCTTCTCAACAACACACCCATCACTGATAAATATACATTAATACTCTAACTGTGATTATTCAGAAAAATTCTAATTTTTGAAGTCAGCTCTGATGAATGAATATTCAAATATATTCACCCATCTCAATTTTTTTCTTGCAATTTATGAGTCAGAGCAGACATGCACGAGCTGCAGAGCCAGAGCAGTGTTTACTATACTCAGCCAAGCAATGACAACTCTATGATTTAGAAGAAGAGAAACAGCAGCAAGACCCAGAATAATTACATTTTTAAAGTCAATGTCAGCCAGCATCCTTTCCCATTCCAGATCTTCACATGTGACATTGTGAAAGAGATCACAAGAAATAAAAGCTATCCTCAAAACGTAAGGGTTATAAATTCCAGTGGGCTCCTACTCAAGAGGTTTTTTTTGTTACAGTAGACTTTTTATTGTTACAGTAGAAATCCTCTTAGTCTGGACACCAGACATGTAGGGTGACATGAGGAGAAAGACCTAAACTGAAAGTCCAGACAGCAAGAAAACTCTCACCTCAAGAAATCACTGTGCCACCAACCTGAAGAGGTGGGGACAACAGCAGCAGCACTTCTAACTGGTAATTTATGAGTGTTGACTCTGGTGGGATTATTTTTGGCAGGGAGATAAATCCAGGTTTATGTTCACTTGACTTAAATACGACACTTTACTTCAGTGGACTTTCAGCCCTTCACAGTCTTTATCCCGCACAAATGAGGGAAATGCTCTTATCCCGAAAGCCCTGGGAGTTACACTAAAATTACATGCCTAATCCCAGAGAGATAGTAAGGAGTTAGCTACTCTAGACTTAGCAGATTTTAAGGCTCTTGGCCTTGTGCTTATGTTATAACTTGAGAAACAGATAAAGAACCCAAGCTCAAGTTCTCAGTCTTAGCACAGGAACTGAATGGTCATTTTCTCATTCATCCCTGCTTACCTTTGAGTCCACAATAGCCTGAAGGTGAGGAAGGTAAGACCTCACACTGGAAGAAAGAAAAGTCAAAAATTAACCTGTATATCCAAACTATTAAAATGTGGAATAATTTCTGAGATAGTAGTGCTCGTGTACAATGAAACTGGGTTTTTTCCATATTTTGCCCAGGGAATACACACGATGCCAGAGAAAATATGTAACTGAAATGAGAACTTGCATCTTACTGTTTTGAACCAGCTTGGATTTTCCTGACAAGCTGCAAGGATAGATAAGGGAACAGAGGCAGAGCAAGGATGATTGCTCTGTCAGCACAAAATGCAGTAAAACATTCCAGTCACAACATTTACTGTGTCCCCTTGATCTTTAGGGTACATTATGAAAAAGCCCTAGGAAAAGGCTATTAGAAAGAAAGACTATTTTTTTTCAATCTTATTTTGGCTTTTTTCCCCACCTCTTTACAAAGAAAAAAAAAAAGTTTTGTAAGCTATAGAGATATGAGGTTTTTTGCTAGAGCTAGAGTCAGTCCTGCCTGCAAAGACCTGACTTGTGTCAGTAGGGAAAAACAATCCTGAAGCTAAATCAGTTTAACAGAAGAACATTTGCTACTCAAGGAGAAATGGTCTAATTGAAAAGAATATTAGCAAACAGCTCATTACTGAGATTTCAGAGCCCAGAGAGCCAAGGTGTGGGAACACAAATCCAGTGAAGTCACACTTTGCAAAGACCCTGAACAAGCATTTTGTTTAAAATAAGTTTGTACTGTCTTTTACTTTTCTTTCATTCTCTATTGATGATGAAGATGAAATGCACTTTTTGGCACTTTAGATGACACCAATTAAACGTGATTTCTTGTTTCAGCTCCTCATAACTCCACTTGCGTCTGACTTCTAAGACTACTTTGTCTTGAGCTTTAAATTTCTGCTTTGTTTAGAGAGAAAGTGTTGCTCCCACTCAAAGAACTTAACGTTCAACTGAAGAAAATGCACTCACATCTTCCAAGCCCTAACAAATAGGTAATTTGTCCAACATCTGTACTTTATCCTCATAAAATGTTAGGATAATTCTTCTATCTTTTTATCTTTAAGCTTATGAAGGATGGATTGTCTCCCATTACTTCATTATACAGTACTTGACATAATAGTCTCTTGATTGTAATTGCAGAGGCCATGCATATTGCATTACCTGACTATCATTGCCAAATACCATGTTTTCTTATCCCTCGAATTTTTTTCCCTTTGGATGTGAAATCTAACACTTCCTATTCATAGGCCAGTCCCTGGGCTACAACACGTCACCACACACCTATGCATACCTCATACAGAGAAATTAAAGGGACTATTTGAACTACCAGTAAGTGGATATAGTCCATTACTCTGGGCTCTCCCTTTCCCTTTTCAGGCGTTTCTCCTTACAAAGCTTTTGGAACTGAAACAGCAAAAGGCTCAGTATACAGCATTTGGAAATTACTATGGGACAGCTGGGCTCCACCTCATTTTTCTACAGGCACTGACACTGCATTTATCATATTTCTTCACACTCTGTAGTTTATATTTCTACTTGCTTGCAAGCCAAAACTATTTATCATTCCACAAAAAACATCTATTCAGAAAACAGAGCACTACCCTGGCCACAAACTTCCTTGGCACATCAGCACCTTCTTCCATTAGTGCCATCCACACTAGCTAGACATTGATACTGAATTGCTGTGGATATTTTCATATACTCCTGTTGAGTGGATAAAGCTTCACACAGCTTTTGAAAGAAATAGCTCTTACTGGGGAAAAAAAAAAAAACCAAACAAAAAACAGAACAGGGAAAGCTTCAGAGAGGCTGGACTGCTTAGAGAGCCCATTGGACTGGACTGGTACAGCTGTAAGGAGGTGACAAGGAAGTACTCTCCATCTGAGGAAAGGCTTTCCAGAGGCACCCACTTCATTGCAGAGCACACTCACTCTCTGCAGGAGCTGCACAACTGGCAAGGTTCTGGGAGAAGCCTCATGACTGCAACATTGCTGACAGACAGCAGCTAGCAAAGCGTCTCTCTCAGCGACTCTTTCAGGGGCTGGTGGCAGTCAGATTTTGATCACATTTAAACCAGTACAAATCTCAGGTGATGCCTTTAAGGCTCTCAGTTGCTATACGAATGCTGTAGTAATAGTTGTATTCCACACAGCAACGTTTCCTCATTACATCAGTGATAGGGATTCCGTGAGCTGTCCGGACAGGTTTTGAAATCTGTGGCATGCATAGTGCAAGGCACTGGACAGCTGTGAACAGCTGGGACAGTGGGAGGAAGTAAAAAGTAAGGCAAGAGCACAAGAAAGAGGCGTGTCTCTGTTACACGTCTTGGGGCATATAATCCTAGCCTAGGACTGATTGTACCGTGACAAACAACAGACAACAAAATGAAGTGTGACCCATCAGAGAACAATGGAGAAAACAGTAAACAAACCTGGGAACCTCCCAGACCCTCAGGATCCAGGCTATGTTTGTCTTTGTTGTTTCATTGCCGAGTCTGCCGCCTGTTGTCCAAGAAATAGAGGCTGGAAATCAGGAGAGGATTAGCTCTGTTTTCCTGCAAGCTCATAGGGCAGACCTGAGAAAACCGTCGTGTCCCCTGATGTTGCAGAACCACATCTGCAGAGCAGGCACCAGGGCAGCAGCTCCTCAGAAATGTAAAACAATGATGAAAAAACCATATAGCATAACTTGACTTACCTGTCAAAATTTTTCCTAATTAATGGTGGTGTCAGAGTCAGGCTCCCCCCTCATTGTGCTGGCTGAATTAATCCATTTTTCTCTGCTCCAGTCCTATGTGTGTCAGGCAGGAGATAGTCCCTGCATTCAAATGTTATCATTTCAACATTCATCAGCATTTTCTCTCCTCCCTGGGCACTAGTGAAAGTTTTCATGCCACAGTTTATTTACAGTACATTCAATTCATGCCTCTAGCCATTCTAGAGACTTCCCACGCACCCAGTCTTATAAAAGCTTTAGGGCTCATTTTAAACCTACTGAAGATACACAGACTGGGTTCTCTGGCTGTGGAACATCACATTTAATTGTCTTACACATCTGAATCACATTAAAATTATTCAGGATTTTAGACAAATTAGAATACAAACTGTAGATAAACTACTGATCCTGATCCTTGTCAGCATAACCCTCCCAGCAGCTACAGAGCCCTGTTCTGAATTCTGTTTAACAAATGATTTTCCTTTGGACTGCTGTGTTGGGATTGCTTGCCTGGAAAAATAGCAGAAATTTTTGCCAGGCCAGTCATTTGTCTTTGCATATGTGTCCACATCTTTAATAAGAGGAAAATATTTTCTACCATAAAGCTTGCAAATGTACCTGTATTTTCCCCAACACTTATATATTATTATTTACTTACATTATGACATTCCCATTTCATTTCCATTAAAAACATTTAATCAGTAATTTAGATGAGTTTCAGCCCTACAGCAAGTGCATTTGATCTGAAACCTGAAAAGTGAATTGGCTGCAGTATAAAAGCAAGGTGTACACTTCTTATCCCAGCCACAGAAGAGACATTAAACACAGTCTGCTATCACACAGATGAAAGCATAATTTAAAGATGGAAAATAAACAGTTCAGAAAACTGTACACTGACATCAGAGTGGGAAAGACATGTGTCTGTTGAGCTGTGTAATTCCTTGAAAGATGAGGAAATGGTTTCCCTGGATGCTGCTCTCCTTGCAGAAGGCACTCCTGCCTCAGAGAGTTGCAGCCCACAGCAGAGTTATCACTATGTTAGGGTGACATCTGATGTGTTCAGCCTCCTGGAGTATGAGATCTGCTTATTATTGCCCTTCATAACAAAATATTGCTCTTCATAACAAAGGTTCAAGACAACCTATTAACTCTAGTTTTTTTTTATTTATTGCACTGAAGTGTTCAAAACATCTGAAAACAGTACTGCAGTACAAAAGTGTAGAGCAGTTTGCTTTCCTTCTCCAAATGGTACCTTTTTTACACTTCCCAGCATTTTGTGGAGTTTTGACACAGGTCTGGATGTGTCTTGGTTAAGGGTGTGTAAATAAACCCCTCACCATGTGACTACTGGTGATTATGACCTGGTCTGGAGTCCTCAGCACAAGAAAGATGGGGACCTGCTCAGGTGGATCCACAGGATGGCCATGGAGACCATCCAAGGGCTGGAGCACCTGAGGAAAGGTTGAGAAAGCAGGAGTTGTTCAGATTGGAGAAAGGAAGGCTCCATGGAGATCTGTGCGACCTCCCAGTAGTTAAAGGGGTCTTATAAAAAAGAGGGAAAGCAACTTTTTACACAGTGATAGGACAAGAAGGAACAAGGGTTTTAAACTAAAAGAGAAGACATTTAGATTAGATGTTAGGAAGGAAATTCTTTACTGTGAGGGTGGTGAGGCACTGGAAGAGGTTGCCCAGAGAAGTTGTGGATGCCCTATCCCTGGAAGTGTTCAGGGTCAGGCTGGATGGGGCCTTGAGCAACCTGGTCTAGTGGAAGGTGTCCCTGCCCAGGGCAGCGGGATTGGAACTAGATGGGCTTTAAGGTCCCTTCCAACCCAAGGCTTTCTATGATTCTTCAAAACCTTGTAAGAACAATTACCAAAGTAAGCTTGAGAAATCCCATGCAAATGCAGCAGAGAGACTTTCAAATACAAACCACTGTGGCCAGTCCAGTGGAGGGTGTCCCCTGTAGCCATCACAAGGGTATTTCAGCTGCCTGAGCAGGGAGTCCTGAGCACTTGGAGCTTCACCTTACAGCCTCCTCTGCTTCCCTTCTCCATCTGTACATACATTGGTGAGGAGCCCTGTGAAAGCTGTCCAGGCACAACACTTGCTCAGAAAGAGCTGGCTCTGCTGTTTAGAGGACACTACTCTGGCACAGAGCCTTCCAGCACATGGGACCTGAAATGAGACCCCACAGCTGGCAAGTTACAGAGACAACTGGCAAGTGCATTATGCATTTCTCACCGTGATGCCTCCTCCTGTGAAGTGACATTCTGTGGACAAGACTTCAGGACCACCTACTCTACAATCAATCCCAAAAAGAAAGTACATGTTTTTACCTTTACAGGGTGTTACAGGGGTAAAGGAGAAGAGATTCAAGCCTACCATCTATGCCCTAGATGCACCAATAGGTAATGGAGGCATTAAAGAGAAACCAAGCTTTATCATCCCACTGGTTGCACATGCCACAACATGAGACAATATTCCTGAAAAGCTGCCTGGATGACAGGCTACATTCTGGAAAACAAGCCACCCCACCTATATGAACACAAAATAATGTGTTTCATGTATGCCTTCTTCACAAAGCTTCATGTTATTTGTTTGATGGAAGATAGCATTCCAAACAGAGGGATCAGTGATGCTGTGTTGTGTTGATATGTACTTGACAACTTTCCAGCCACAGCTACTGTCACCACACTTCAGCATTATCTCTACAGGCCAGATAAAATTGAGGGCTAAAGGTCTCCCAGCTTCAGGTTTCT
The DNA here is from genome assembly GCA_013398175.1 of Climacteris rufus. Lineage (NCBI taxonomy): Eukaryota > Metazoa > Chordata > Aves > Passeriformes > Climacteridae > Climacteris > Climacteris rufus. Next base: position 727,938 of record VZRZ01004547.1, read on the forward strand.
TTGTTGCTGTTCCTCATGAAGAGAAGGGTGCATCACAAGCATTCAAAGACGTCTTGAGTCTTTGTCCTGAGAAACCATTAAGGAATGACAAACAGAGAAATAATAGAAGCAGAGGGGGGAAAAAACCCAAGGAAACATGAAGCAATTTAAAACAATTCTTGACATGTGTTGCAAAAGTTATAGTTAAAAGTAGAAAGAAGAGGTTAGTGTAGGATGTTGTGAGGGTTAGAGCTGCACAGTCATGTTCTGTGGAAGCCTTTGTTGGAATTCCTCCACTCTTACAATGACTTCACAGATGGGACTGTGTCCCATATGAACATAAAAATAGATCACCCAGACAAAGTCATAACACTTCAAATATACTTAATCGTCATGAATTTTTCTCCCAGAGACTTAAAGTAGTACTTGCTCAAAAGGGAATGATTGTAGAATTTGAAATGTAAGCATTCAGAGAGCAAATTAATGTCTAATTATGAATGCTAAAAATAAAAACAGAGCTATTAATTTCAGGAGAAAATGATGAGCCCTTATGTTATGAAGAAAAATAACATCTCCATAGAAAATATCTGAAGAGTTCATTGATTTTTTTTTTATAATTTACTCAAACTACTGCCAAAATTTTCCTCTGACAAGTTGTCTCATGAAACTATTTTGTATTCACTCATACAGTTACCACCTTTCGAGAAGACCTCAGGTTCAGGAATAATTAATGTGAAACTAAATGCGAATTTATTAAACCAGAGGAGTTTGGTGAAAAGCTAAGTACATCTGGGCTTCCTAACTCAAATTAAAATGGTACCATCACATCTCAGTGCAGATTAGGAAGAATACAATTTCTCTCAAATTATTCCTTTGACAGACACCTAAGTAAAAGGCACTTTAAAACACACTGAAAAGCTCATTATCCTCATTTTTTAGGACTGCAGTTCTCAAGGGAATTCTTAAGCATCCTTTAAAAATATATGGAAAGTGGGAGGGTAGAGAAAAGGTGGAGGAAAGGAGGCTCAGGGCTCTCTGTTATGTGTTCCTGCAGCAACATAATGTGAAAAGCAAAGCAATCTCTCTAGTGCCAAGGCCCAGACCCAGCAAACAGACACATTGCAACAGGAAAGTAGGAGTTTTCATTTGGTGGAACATCAAGCCTGAGGGCCATTTCACATATCAACTAATTCATAGAATCATAGAATCACAGAATATTCTAAGCTGGAAGGGACCCATCAGGATCATCGAGTCCAGCTCCTGGCAGGACACTCCAAGAGTCACACCCTGACCCTGAGCCTGAGAGCATTCTCCCAATGCTTCTTTGAACTCTCTCAGGCTTGGTGCCATGACCACTTCCCTGGGGAGCCTGTTGTGGTGTCTAACCACCCTTTGGGTGAAAAACTTTTCCTGATATCTAAACTAGGCCTCCCTTGACTCACATCCAAATTTGAAAGCAGGACTTTTGTATGAAGACCCATAAGTATAGGCCAAAATGCAAGCATTTAAGCCCAGGTCCAGGTAACTTTCCTTTGTAAAAATAGAGGACACATTTTCTGTTACTCCAGTGGATTTAGTTCAGTTGCACCAAAGAGAGCATTAAACTTATTATAAGCAATTGGAAAAGTAAGGGGAGAAGTTTCTTATTCCCTCAGAGACACCTTGTCAGACTTGCAAACATCCCTCTCTCTGAAGGCCATTCAAAATGCACCAAATAGCAAAAATCCCCAAAGATGCATAATTAATGTGGTAGTTCAGATAGTATGTTGAAAAACAAGGAAAACATTGTATACATCATTAATAAAAAGATTATTTGAAATTGCACTTCTGAAGTAGAGACCAAAGGTCCAAATGTAAATTATATCAGATGCTGGAATCCCAAAAGCATTGTCTTTATTTTAATAATGACACATTGTCTCCACTGCCTTCTCTGTAAAGCTCTCAAAATGGTAATTATCCAAGGAAGTACACAGCGTCTCAGGTGAATTTTGCAATTCACCTGTCGCTGAAGCAGTTGTGACCAGACTGCTATAGCAGTGCCAGAGTTACTAATTGAAAACTGCAGTGCTGAGAGTTTATCCTTCCTGCAAGCACAGCCACAAATTACAGCAAAATTATATTGATTTTTATAAATAGGTGCAGTAGGGGTCAAAGCAAAGCTCTTGGCTCTGGCCAGCATGGCAATGCAGCCTGAGCAGGTAATGCAGGCAAGAGGCAGGTTTGACAGCTAGGGGCTGTCCCAGTCTCACCTTGCAGCTTCTCAGCTCTAGCAAGGCCACAGGATGAGTGCAGCAAGGTTTGTCCATCGGAAAAGGACCATGAAGTTACTCCCAGATGTGGTAACTGGAGACCTGGACAAGTGGAGGCTCTGCTCAGGTCACCCACAGCCCAGCCAGGCTACAGCCAGAGCAGTGCTCAGCTGCCAGGTCCTCTCCCAGCTTCACCAACTTCAGCTTGTGCAGCCCCAGCCTGTTCGAGCTCACCAAACAGCCACCCTCATGGCCAAGGGCACAACTGCTCCTTCACTTGCAGACGCTGCTCACAAAATCACCACATCTTCCCAGAACTAGATCCTCCTGCTCCTTTTATTCATGTCTCATATTTTCCATCACTGTTAGGGCCAGGCTACTTTCCCTGGCACAGCTGTGCTGCGTACACCTATGTGAGTGGTGCTAAATGCTTCACATCTTCTCTCACCTCGTGCTCAGCCACATCCCTTCCTCCCTGCTCTCATCTCACCTTTCTTTGCATATCTTCTCTTACACCATTCTTCACCTGACATTGCCACTCATTCTCCAAGCACAGTCTCCCTTTTCCTCCTCATCTCCTACTGTGGTACAAAGTTTTCACAGACTGTGCTGCCACCCTTCCTCCTGCTCCAGCAGCGCTTCTCTGAAGAAAGTCACACGTCTTCCATGCAAGGGCTACCTAAAAGTACTGCAGAACTGAGTTTTGGACTATGGGATGTGGGGGCCTTGCTATTGGTCTCTGATTTTATGATCTTTGATACACAAATGGCACCTGATTAAAAAAAAAAAAAGGAATTTCTGTATATATTCGGATCTGGGCATATCGCACATCCTGTGAAGAGTATGCAATGACTCAGGTATCTTTATACACTAGGGTATGATGCACCTGAGTACTCACCAATAGCTATTTAGGTGTTGAGACATTAAAAGTTAGGGAAGAGCCCAAAAGGAAGAGAATTTGAGATTAGCGTCAGTGAACTGAACAGGGAGGTTACTTCCTTTGTACTTGTAGCAGGAAACCCATGTCCCTATCCCTCACCATTATTACAGTCTCTTAGGAATTTTTTTCTCTTTTAAAATCTCTCATGTTTGATGTTTGAAAAGAGTAAAGATGAGGTTTTGGATATGATTAAGATTTCCTTTAGTGGCTTTTGCCCAGATTCTGAGGTTACATAACTGCTCAAAACAGTATCTGTTTGAGGTTGTAAGAGTTTACTCCATGATATGTCTACAGTTCACAGATTGCATGTTTCATATTAATGCCATAATAAAAATTTTAATTTTTGTACTAAAAGCAGTACATTATTTGAACTGGTGTCTGCATTTTGAGTAACTGCATGCATTAAAACAAATAGCAAAGATGTGCAAACTAACCATCCAGATTGGGTGGGGCTAATGGATCTTATATCTTGACTTAAAATAAATTCTCTTTGAAAACAGGAACTTACCTTAGCAAGGATTAACAATGCAAGGAAAGTGAACAAATCAAAATAGATATATATAAGTTATAACATATATATAACATCCCTTAACTCATATTCAACCTAAATAATTTCCTACGGACCATGAGGTGGAAGAGCTCTGGAATTTACTTATATTACTTAGTGGGAAGGCAAAAAAGGTGGTGGTTATGCAATAAAACATGAAACATAACAGTTCAGGGTGAAGACATGTCTAAATGATACTCTGAGGCAATACTTTGCTACTTGCTAAAAAACAAGAGGCAATAACTTGAATATAAGGAAATTGCTTTCTCATTGTAAGCAGGTTTGGATCAGAGAAGGTACACCTATGCACAAGTTGTTACATAACTTGCTCTTCTAAGGATACATTTCAAACAATTTCTCAGTATAAATCTCCCGCAGAATGATACCTGAGTTTTGTGGCCCTGCTGATGGAAATTGGAGACAAATGGATCTAGCTGAAATTGTCTGGACCATAACTCCAGGCACTTTTAACCTTGGCGAACTTCAACCTTCTCCAAAGTCTTCCTGCAAAAGTTTTGAGACTGATTTTAAGAGGCACTTATGCAAAATCATGAAAATGTAGTGAGAAATACATTTGGATGAAGGTTTATCACTTCTGTGCAGTACCTAGGTACTTTCTGGCAGACTTCTAAATAGGCTTGTGTAGGATATCCAGGGACCGGGAAAGGGAGGTGAGTAAGCTGAGTTCCATTAAACCTCCACCTAAAGCCAGTACAGGGAGTCCTACCCTGTTCTAGAGACCCATCATTCCCATCATGTGCTAGGCTGCTCTGTCGCAGCTGGGAGTCACTCTGCACACGTGGCAGGATTCATCAAGCTCTGGGCAGGGGCCAGCTTGTCTCACTGCCACTGGAGATCAAGCACCTCTAAAATTGCTTTATTTTCCCCTCGTAAATTAATTCCCTGCATTTCCATTCTTTGAAGAATGAAAATATCAGATGCTGACCACTCTGCACAGTGAGGTGAGTCACGAACAGAGAAGTGAGAAATTTATCAAAGAAAGAGGAAAGCACCAAAGGCTCTTTGAAACTCCTGAGGCCACGTTTATGTTTGCAAGTAGTAAAGCCCAACAAGGGTAAATGTGTAGAGTTTGTCTCACTGTTGAAACAACAGTATCTAAACTACATACATTTGGGGGAATAGGGGATACTTTGAACTATTCGCAGTCTGGTCCCATCAGCTGAGACATGTTAAATATGGTCTTGGAGCACATCTCCTCATTTAAATTCATTTGAGGGAAATGCAGTTTGTGAGCTCTGTGAAACAAAGCACTGCAAGTGGCAATAACTCTGAGGGTTGGTGTGGGTGCAGGTTTTTTGGTTTTTTTTTTTCCAGAATAGTGCACTCCTGACAAGGTACACCTTGTAGGAGCTGATATAATAGACAGGATCTTCAAGACAGTAAAGCAGTAATCAAAGGAAGAAAGAGAAGCAGACAAGAGAGGCTGAGAAAGAGAAGAGACTGTCCAAAAGTTACAAGCCTCATTAAAACTGGAAAACAGGCAAGAATGGAGTGCAGCGTGCTGTGGGATTTCTGCCTACCTTTCTAATGACAGCTGGAATGAAAGCCTGAAAGACTCAAGTCAGAGCACAGTAAAAAAAAAGAGAACATAAATGTAGTGTAAGCACATAGACTACCACACCTTTAAATGCAGAAGGCAAGGTCCTGAAACAAGGACAGATAAACTGAAAATTAAATGGTGAGGATGCCAGCAGTGACTTGGAGGAGCTGGGATTAGGAGAACAAGAGCAAGGCTAGATGAAGGAAGCAGAGCAAATATTTTCAGTTGAATGCAGACCAAACCCATATATAAGCATAATGGGAAATTTGAGAGCCCACCATTTTTTGCTCTTCCTATTTTGTTCTGTTCTGCCATAGCCTTGTAGCTTTACATTTGCCTGTCCCCTATAGAAAGAGTCGTCTCTTCTGATGCCATACCTTATTTTCCTGATGAAGCCAATAGCTGAAATATAGTGACTCACCAACAATACTTCAGCTGAGTGAACACAATGATTCTAAGAACTGTCTGCTAATTAGCAGGTTTTTGAGATAAAGACAGTTGAATAGCTTTGCATCCTCTGACACCCCAAATTAATAACACTCCAGTAACAAATAATAAAGTGTCAGAGGCTGGCATTATTACTTGTTGGTACAGTACAAAATAGATTAAAAATAATCTGGCTTGTTTATCTACACAGCCTAGACCATTTCAAAATGCTAGAGAACTCTGCCTTGGCTCTAACATATGATGCCCTAGAGAGCTCTATACAAAGCTAAAATAATTTCTCCTAAAGCAAGATGCAAAAATTTATAGATTGCAATTTTATGAATAAAATTAATTAATCAACAATTCATTACATTCTAAAAGCTTCATCTGACCATAATAATCCTTGTTTGCAGCCCAAACAGTATTTGGTAATTGCAGAATGATGGAATAATGTGGATATTTTCTGATTACAGTTTATTACATAAGATAACAAGGAAGAATTTGTCTTTGAATCATAATGAAAACTTAATTGACACCATTCTTCCAAAATATTTTCAATGACTAAATTTCAGTCTGTGTCTTAATCAGTTTTATATTAGAAAGAGATTTTAACAAGATAATGCTGTGAAAAAAATTTCATTGCATTATAAAACCTTTGACTGGATCTTGTAAGTAATTAAACTCCAGGCATCTTGGCAACCTGACACAAATGCAATTCTAATTTTAACCTTCTTTAAGATTATACAGTTTCAAGTTTATTTTTCTCTACTACCTTTAATCAAATTTAAGCTTTTCCCTCCCTTTCTACCCCTCAAATAGTCTAAAATTTATACTTGCAAGATAATTTCATCAGGGATAAATGCTAGAGACCAGAATCAAGCCTCAGCACACAAGTTAAACTTAAGCAACAACACGGATAATCTTACACAATGCAGTTCCTTTTCTACACAATATATGCAATGATTGCCAGAGCCTGCTCTCTCAGGACCTCCTCTCTATCCAGACGTGCTCTGGCTGAGACTGAATGTGCTGAGAGCTCGTTCAGATGCAGAGAAGTGTTCACATAAGCTGGGTCTTATCCCATCAGGCATTTCTACCATGAGCTCAGATTTATTTCAGAGGCCTCTCTCAAGGCTGCATTTAACTAAGCAACAGACAGATAATCTCCTATGGAGATACCAACTGGTAACAGGAACAATTACTGTGCTGCCCATCCTTCCTATAGACACACCTGGCTGCCAGCAGTTTAAAAGTGGCAATGGCACATTTTGAACTAAAACCAGGAGGGAAGAACACTGAGCCACCCCTTTGGAAAATGTTGTGCAGTTGGGATTCAGCCTGCCCAGCAACAGCCAAGGGCTACTTCACTTCCAGCTGAATTCCTTCTGACTTTTATGAGGACCCTATAACTTGAATTAGGAATAGCTCAAAATCACTGAACCAGTTTTCATTTAAAGGTGCAGCTGGCTTGTGTCAGGCACAGTCAAGAGAAGTGCAAAATTCAGGCTTCTGTTGAACAGCTAATTGCTAAACCAGGAAGCAAGAAATTAAGGACAATCTGGGAAACAGAAAAAGTTGCTTTTGCTACATTGCAAGACTCACTTAAATTTAATGTCCTATGCTAAAATCCACCATAGCTGTTGAGAAGATGATTAAAACCATGCAGCCATAATATCTTGGTCCAAACTTCAAACAATATAACTGGACTCACAGTCTTGGTATAGGCTTTTTTCTTACTGCAGGCAATAAGGACCATAAACTACAAACCAATGGAGCACATTTTGCTCAGTAATTAATTAAAATCTGCTGTTTGAAAGAGTGTTCTGAAAAATTTTCTCTGAAAAAGCTTTTTTAACTGACCATTCAAAAAATGGATAGAAACCCCTTGCACTTGTGATAATAAAAAAAAAAAATAATAAAAAGATGCTACAGAAGAAAAGTTGCTGGATTCTGTGACAGAGACAACTTACTCAGCACAGTTATCCTCTGTATGTTAAAACACCTTTATAGACTAACCAGACCAAAGACAGGACAAGCTTCCAGCACTCACTACAAAGCAGCACAAGTTTACATGAAGTCAAGGTTAGGAATGCATATGGTCCACGTGATGCATAGATACACATTTTTCCATATATACATACACATGAATATGAAATATTTCCTAGAACCAAGCAACACAACTGTAGCAAACACAAATTTTAAAAACAGTTACAAACAATCTATATGTATTTAAATACACAATGATGGCCTAATGAACTTTCTATTTGCTGCAGAATAGCCCAGCTCCTGTCTGAGTATCAAAGACCACCCCCTGCACTGAATAGCATGATGACAATTTTCTGTGTCTAAGTGACATCAAGAGGTATGGAGAAATGCAAGTGTGTTTGCAATAAATTAGTGTAACATGTTAATTGTTTTCATCCCCAAGCATCAACCCCATTATAGTCTTGTGTATTAACTTGTCAAGAATAATAGGAGTAAAGAAGTGAACAGATCATGTATAAAAAAAGTTTATTTTTTCCTTAAAAAAATTTATACATAATTTCTTTTTGTTTATATACAGTCATGGAAGTAAGTTTAAAACTCAAGTTTAAACATCAGGATTTCAAAATCACTATTGTATTGAATTTAATATTAGGTTCAAGTTATGTGTCACTCCTTTCCCTGGAAATCTCAGAAGGCATTTTAGAGTAAGTTGAGCTGGTAACAGGCTACGCATTACCAGAACAAGCAGTTTCACCTGCTCTGTGACCTTCCCCCTTCTTGTGTATAGAAGCTGTTTTGCCTTAAACTACAGTATTGCTTCTCTAACCTTTCAGTGATCAGGTCAGGCATCTAAACTAGTTTAAACAACCAGGAAAAAAAATCCCAGAAAGATGGAATAGATACTAATTGATCTGAACATCATCTTCGGTTAAATAGTATGTCCTTAGCTTTTGGTTGAGGAAACGAGAGGAAACAGCCTTAAGTCGTGACAGGTGAAGTTTAGACTGGATAGTAGAAAAAAATTCTTCAGCAAAAGGGTTGTCAGGCATTGGAACAGGCTGCCCAGGGAAGTGGTGGAGTCACAATCCCCATAGGTATTTAAAAGATTTGTTGACATGGCACTCTGGGACATGGTCTAATGGTGGACTTGGCTGTACTGGGTTAAGGTTTGGACTTGGTGATTTTAAAGGTCCTTTCCAACCTAAATGATTCTATGGTAAAGCCTGGTTTAAGAAAGCTGCATTGAAAAGATGCGTAAAAAGAGCAATAATGTTCTTAAATTTAGGTACTCAAAGCAGAGTGGGACTAGATGAGCACCAGAAGATTTACACAAAACGGTTAAAAATTTGTCTTCAGGGAGAGAGTAGGATCACTTCTCTGCTCAGCAGCTAACCACAAGACCATCTTAACTGCATTATGAAAGCACAAACTTAGAGGTCATAGAAGAAAAGACAACAGTCTCTCTCCTGCTTACAACACATCCCAGCAGAATTTCACAGTCCATACTCTGGTTTATTTCCTGAGCCTTTGACAGACTAACAGGAGAGAGACATCCTGAAAAGTAAGTCTGCTTGTTATTGCCAGATCTTGATTTCTCCAGCCCAATCACATGTTGCAAGGAGCGATGGCAAGACTGGGTGAAATGTTGCACTCACACAAGCTTCTCTATGTGCAGACAAAGTGCGAATAATCCTCGAAGTATGGTAGTTGTAGAAAAACACTTTGCCATCTGAACTTCCTGTCACCAAAAGTGTTCCATCTGGAGAGAATTCACAGCCCACTGCAAATCCTTCCACCTGTAAAAAGCAGTAACAGTGTAACTCTTGATGCTGACTAGGAAAGTTCATTGTGGTATACTGAAAATTAATATAGTACAAAAAAAGTATCTTTAAATAAATACACACTAAAGACTTCTCCAGGTGTTTATTAAGACACAGCTATATCACAAACTTATTTAATCAAGCTATTAAGAATTCATAAAGTCTTCTAGTAACTATTTTCTTCAGAGTGCATATGATTCAAAATAGACTGGCACATGGGAAAGCAAATGAAGCCAATTAATATCTATCACTGATTTATAATAAAACACTATTAGCAGTCATATTAAAAAGTAGAGATACTTTGCTATCTTCCTTTCAAACTCAGATACTGAGTTTCTGGTGAGGGAGGATACCTTGTGTCCTTCATATCTCTTCTTTTTGTTGATCCGGTAGGGTCGCTGGGCAGAAAACAAAGCCATGTAGTTCCCGTTGGTCTGAGCAACAAACACAGACTCTTTCGGATGCAGGGTCAGGCTTGGGCAAGTGTAACGCTCCTGAAAATGATTTTGAAGAAAGTTTTGTTGTATGAAAGAAAATATTTGTTCAAATTATTCAAGTTATCTTTTTACCTATTTGAGTGCCCATAAAGGGCAAGGTATACATAAGTCATCTCCACAGTAAACATATAAAGATACTTAACTCATTACAAAACTGAAAGTCTTACATCAAGACAAATGCTAAATCAAACCTCTACCCCAATTTCCTAGATATTGACCAGAATCCCATATCTCTCTGAACCATAATTACACTGCAGAACAGCTGCAGAAAGGTAACTCCAACCAGATGGTTCTTCATCATCTCTTCTTGCCCAAGGGAAACCGAAGTTAGAATGTGAAAGTGAACCATCTTCTCCCATATCCCTTCCTCCACAGCCATACTATGCTTTCAATGCTACTTTATACAGTTCTCAAATCTTCCATCCTCCCAGTTCTGGCCACACTGACAGGAACAGACACCTTTCCCCACCCCACTCTTATTTAAAAAAAAAAGAAGAAAAAAAGAAGGATCATTATTAGCCTCCATATGACAGTGATTTAGGCTGCTGCTGGCTGTAAATTCATAAATATCTGCAGTAATTAATAAGACTTGACTTTAGGGTTTCTATTTAAGACTGAATTAAGATTACTTTCAAAACTCTGCATGGTGACGCCATCAGAAATCAACTGCTCTCACAAGGCTTCCACCAGGTCTAAACCACTTCTAGCTTCAGCCCAAAGACACAGTGCTGAGTTTTGATGCCATGAATACAAATTAAGAGAGCTTTGACTGTAGAATGCATCTGCATGTGAAAAACATCAGGCTTACAGTGACCACTGGACACCATGAGCTGTGTGGTAGAGCAGGAACACATCAGACTGGTTTTGTTGTGTGCTTTGGAAGTGAAGGACTGGGAAGGAAGTTCTGGGTACTGTAAGGTATTGGACACACTGCACTGTGTGTTTCTGCAGAGAAACTGGGTCTGGGAGTATGAGATCAGAAAGCACAATGCAATCTGCAGGAGCACTGTGCTGTTATGCTGGGTATGCTGTGGTAATGGGTTCTTTTAGAGCTCTTAACTATTCATTTGTTAATGCTGACGAGCAATAAAACAAGTCCTGTTGGGATCTAATCTCTCTGGAGAGCTGAGGAGTTCTCTCCTGCCTCAATGGTTTCAAAGGTGAAATTCAGAAAAGTAAGCAGAATTTGCAAAATCATTACCATGTTTTGTTTATTCACAGTGCAGAGAAAAGTGCAGGAGGGGGAAAGTTCATTTCAGAGATGCAGTAGTCATGTTTGTTTGTAAATCCTTGATACTGAACCTTTCTGGTCTGTAATTTATATAGTCACAGTTGTTTGGTCTTTTTTTTTCCTTTCCTATTGTTTATCCAAGGTATTGATAGATCCAATATTGTACAAAGAAACAATTCTGGAAATTAAACATGAAACAATCCCATTAAATCATCAGCTACACGTCCTTGTCAGCAGAGTACCATTTAATTCAGCCAAAAAGCATCTGTATACAATCCAATCATATTATATTACATAGGATATTAGACTTGGGTTTTCAAAAAAGACCCAGGGAGCTGAAATTTTCTATTAACTTCCTTGGTAATCTCCTTTGAAGCTGTCAGCCTTTCTAGACAATTTAGTCCATTAAATGTCTTGCTTGGATAGATGACTGAGAAATACTGCACCTGCACTGATAAATGCAAATTTTGCCTCTGTGATTATGCTGTATTAGGTATCTATATGCACATATCAGGTTGCTATTACTATGTGAATATTAAACTCAATTTGTCAATAGCCCTCATTGCAGCTGATGAAAAAGGGATGAAAAAGTGTGGGAAAAGAAACGTGGCACTACAACAGCTACTGCCATGCACCACTGGCAAACTAGAATGACACTGCAGAGTCCTTGCCTAAATATAGCTTAGATGTCAATGAATTAGTACTGAAATGTAAATATTTTCAACACAAGAAGACCTCTCAGTCTTCAAGGTTATTTTTTAATAACAATTACATGTTAAGTATAGAAACAGAGAAAGTCATTAACTTACATGAAAAGCATCTTATACATCACATGACCTTACCAAAATCTTTTTTTCATTACACTGACAGGTATGAAATATTAAATCATGACCCAAATAACACTAGTTGTTAATCTTACATGAAAAATCTGATTGGAGATTTTTGCAGCACTCTGGAAGTCCCATGCAATGATGGTACGATCAGCTGAGTCTCGACTTACTGCATCTGTGCTTGTAAGAAATTCTCTTCCTTCGGGGAGAAAGAGTATATCCAAAGTCTGTTGTACTGCAGCTTTGTACACTCTTAACACCTAGTGGACAAAAGAACTTGTTATTTTTTGACAGATTAGAACATAATAACCTATGTTTTCCCTCTTTGTATTAATAACTATCTCTATGAAATTATGTATTATTTTTAAATGTCAAAAAGCAACTCCACTTAAAATGTTGAAGTACTAGTGTATGAAATAGTTTGGTTAATGTATATAAAGAGAAAACATACAAGAAGATTAAATTATATTTTTAAAGCATCAGCTTGTACAATATGTACATTATATTTACATATACATAAGATTCTGTTGTAAATTACCAAGGAATTAGAGTTGCATCCAGAAAGAGCTTTAGACAACACAATGTTGTGAAGCTGGGTCTACACAAACTCCCTTCCAGATTATGAACTCTTCTAGATTCCCTAGAAGAGCCAAAAAAAAATCTTTTGCAGCAAGGTGGCCAATTTGCTGAGCTGGGCTTTAAACTGAAGGGCTCAGGGAGTTCAGGGGTCCAAAGTGGCAACTCTAAACACACCACTGCAACCAGCTGGGGGATAAGCCAGGCCGACAAGAACAGCAACAAATGTCCCTTCGCTGCCTCCAAGAAGAAAATCAGCAGAACAACCACCTCAAGCGCATGTATACCAGCACACACAGCCTGGGAATAACCAGGGGGAACTGGAGCTCTGTGCCCAGTCAAAAAGTGGAAAGGAACCTGAGGGTCCTCATGGACAACAAGCTCAACACAGTGACCAGTGTGCAGCTGCAGCAAAGAAAGTCAACTGGATGCTGGGTGGCCTCAACAAGGGCATCGCTAGCAGAGATAAAAAAGTCATTGTTCCACCCTCGTCAGCTCTTTTCAAGTCACACCTGGAACACTGTGGTCAGTTTGTCCATGCCATGCAAAAGACACATGGACAGGCTGAAGAGGGACTAGAGAAGGGCAACAGAGATGATGAAGGACTGAGGAGGTGCTTTATGAAGAAAGGCAGAGAGAACTGGGTTTGTTCAGCCTTGAAAAAAGATTTAGGGGAGAGCATGTTCCAGTATTTAAAGAGTAGCTCCAAAGATAATGGAAATTCCATTTTAGAGTGTTATGTGGAAATGAGGAGGGGTAATGGGTTCAATTTAACAGCTGGGGAGATTCTGATTGCACACAAAGAGTGGGTTAGATCCATGCAGAAATGGGTATTTAGCCACAGAATTCTGAATATTTCAACAGCCTGTAAGCTGGATCTTAAAAAATAAGAGATATTTTTAATTATTCTAAGGAATACATGAACAATTTTAATTTCCTTTATTTCCATCTTTCTTCAAGAAATTCTGTATCTATGTTGTATACTTTGAATTTTGCAAATCAATACTTTTGCTTTCTTTTTTCTCTGATTTGCCTCCAGTGAAGAAAAACTTCAAGGCAAGTGGCCAGATCAAAGCAAACCATCTCTCTGAATATGGTGATCCTTGAAACTAGGACATGGGAAGTCTCCTAGTTATTAATATCTAAATCTCTGTCTCTCCAAGATAGCTAAAACATAGCAGCCTGCACTTCCAACAGGGTGTTCAGAGGTTAGTCCTTCTTCTAATGTCACTGGAAAAACCAACAGAGCAGAGAAAGTGCTTGAAGCATTACCCTCAAATGTCTCCCAACTTTGTGAGGCATTTCAGTGCCTACCTTATAACCCTAATATACCTAGTGACTACTGACTTCAGGGCCCAGACCATTTGCAGATATCGTAAATGCATACCTTTAAAAAAAAAAAAAGAACACCCAACCAAACAATTTTCAGGTGCCACAATGAAACATCCTGGATTATACCTCTGTTTTACACTTTCACCAATAAAAGAAAAATCATTTCAAGTATCAAACACAGCATGAGAACTTCTTGATTTCTTGCCTCAAGCTCAAAAATCTGTGGCTGTTGCGAAAACACTCAGAACCAGGTGATCTTGCTTTAGGGTAGCAATTTTCTAGCAGATCTCCTGAGGTCCCTTCCAGCTCTGCTTCCCGTGATCTCAGCATGTAGAGGTCTGGCAGCAGCTGCTGCTCCAGTTGCTTTGCACAGACTTTGTGAAATACACCACTTAGAAACACCATGTTGGCATTGGGTGAAGAACCTCAGCTACACAATATACACACCCTATAATAAAAGCAACAAGATGGAAACCTGCACACTCAAAAAAACTTGCACATTTCTCAGCAATCTGCCTGCATTTTTAAGACAGTGAATATACAAGAGTGTTACTTGCTCTCATCAGATTTTTCAGCATCAGAATCTGCATAATATACAAAGCAATTAAACTTTGTAAAGCCAAAAGGGATATTTCCATATTTATAGCCTCCACTTTCTCTTTGGAGAAATCACCATGCATAGATACTTCTTCACAGAGTCATAAAAGGAAGTCTATAGTTCATTAGCAAAGTAGAAAATGAAGTTATTTTGTAGGACCAAAAATGAAAAAAAAAAAACCCCAAACTTAAAAAAAAACAAACAACACAAAATATAATAGCTGCCTGTAATGAGAAATGGAAAGCCACAGAGAAACCTGACAGCTGTAGGAACTGCAGGAGAAGAATCAGGTTAAATTGAGAGGAGTGCACACAAAAGGCTGTACCACCCTTACAGAAGGAGGAGGCAGCTACTCAGCAGCAGACACCTCCTCGGAAGTGACAGTTCCCAACCAGAGTCAGCAAGAGCAGAGCACAGAGCAGCACAAGTGTGTGGAAACAGGGAAGGGGGACAGAAACAAAGGCCAGGTAGTGCTGGGAAATGAAGAACAACAGCATAGAGCAATAAATGATAACAAAGCCCCAATTGGTGACTCATGGTAGTGATTCTTTAATATTTTCTTATTTTAAAGATGAAAATCACAGACATGCTGTTTAGCTCTTCATCATCTAAAAAACCCCAAACTTGTGAAATGTGGGTATATATCCATACATACACTGTGTCCAGCATTGTTAAGGGTTTAGGTTTTGGACTTATTTTTTGGAGCAACAGATATCTCTGTGTAAGGAAAAAGAAGATACTGTGAAGTTGGTCATGTGCACATACTTTTAATTTCTGCTGAAAGCCTGTTGGGCTCTTACAAAAACTGCCACTCTCAATTTAAACATTTTCACTAATAATCATTCAATAGTATTTGTTTGTCAGTTATTTAATAGGATATCTAACCAAATTACCTGTGTATCTTAGCTTTGCAATAGGAAACTGTCTTCATAAAAATTAGCACAAAAGGCCTTCATTTTCTAAATGTTTGATCCATACCTCAGAGAAACTATGCTGTTTTATCTTCAAATCACATATAAGAACTGACTCAGAGAACAGTAAATTAACACTTTGAATAGTAGCTGGAACTTGATAAACATAGTATTTCAATTGCCCCAAAAAGACAGCTTTCAAAAATAACTAATTGCAACATCCCTGCTCAGAAAAGTACTTATAATTAAACCTGCTTTGTTCTACCTTAGGCAATTAATTCCTGACATGCTTGAGGAACTTGTTTGGGGAAAGCACCAGTTTGCCTACCCTGCTGGCTTTAGTTTGTTAATAACACCTTCTGCTCTTTTCCTATTTGCAGATTTATCACCCATCAGCACTGGAAAACCACAGTCCACTTCTTCAATCCAAGCATTTTCTGGATATAAAATAATTCATTTCAAAGGAAAGCCTAATAGTTTCTGGTGTCAACACAATCCAACATAATAACAAAGCTTCTTCAATCAGGCAAGAGTTCATGGCTGCAGGCATTCGAAAAGAAAGGTAATTTAAGCAAATTAAATCAGTTTCAAACAGATTCTTAGGGTTCTGGTGATTTGAAAAGCATGCTGTGATGCTGAATTCAAGGTATACATTTCAGATGGGTGTTCTATACTCTGCATAAAGCACATACTGTGCCTGGTATTCTGTTTGTCAGGAAATCTCAAAGCCTCCAAACCAGCAATTCAGAAGCTGCTATTTGGCCCTGCTCTGTGCTGATCACTTGTAACCTGTGTGCACACAAAAAGCTCAAGTTTTATGCAAGTGATGAGAGAGAAAAGTGCTTTTATAGTCATTGCCCTGGGCATCAGGAGGAGGTCTCAAAACAAATCTAATAGGACTACAGAAAATCTGGCTGGTCATCAAAAAAGCCCCTTAATCAGGCAGTTCCATGGCTTCCAACCTGTAAAATTGGGCATATTTTTTCTTTCAATTTCTTGTACTGCCTTTTTTAGAGTGAGTGCTTTGGCATGGACCTGCCTCTTCCTACTGACATGTTGGGTAATTAATGCAATGGGGGACTGACTTAAGTTTCCTCTGTGAAACAGTACTACACCATAAAAAAGTACATTTCAACTTAGAAGAAAATATAAGTTCTTTTGTCAGTTGCAGTGCAAGCCATTTGTGTCAATCTATTCTAGAAAGTAAGGTGTTGAGGCAGAGGTAGCTGCTTGTTCACAACAAAACCACAACCACATGACAAATCCAATAGATGTCTGATCCCCATTTGAAAACTATTAGGACAATTTCAACCAAACTACATGACAATATCATAGGCAAGAAGACCAACCATACTACTGTCTTACACTCTCTTAAAGTCTTTTAACATAAGACTACTGTATTTCTCTTTAGGCAGTTAAAAAAAACCACCTTATTTCTCTTCTCTATTTAAGTTTGTTCCTGTTTATAATGGCTCTGTTTTCAGAGATACAGCTCAAGATTATCAAGGGACTTTGAGAATAATTAAAAAGAAAGAAAAACTGTTTAAAATGAAGAATGGTTAAGCTTAATCTGGTATTGATCTCTAAAACTTCAGATGTGAAAAATGTACACTGGGTTTTTTAAAGTCAATTTCAGATTGCTTGAGAAGGCACTAAGAATCTTGTGATGGAAATTGTCAACCATTTATAAGAAAAAAAAATAATCTTCCCATCAAATTTTTTTTATTTAAAATTCTCTCCCCATCTCAAATAGCATAAGAAGTGAAATCCGCATATGGGAAAGAAACAGGAAGACACAGAATGCCTTCTCTGTGAGGAACTCACAGACCTTTTACTACAAAATCAAGGACATTTTACTACAGAATGGAGATGACTGAGGAGAATTTGAAAGAATTTGAAATAAAGTCTGAGCAGCATGGAGAAGGTGAATGGATCCTTCTCTTACAAGACTGCAGACTGCAAACAAGCAGAAGGCAGCTTCAACACGCACAGAACAAGAAGCTTCTTCAAACACTACATATTTAAGCTGAAATTTTTGCTACAGGAAGCTGCAGATGCAAAAAGATCAAGAACAACCAATTCTGCAGCATGAAAACTCAAAGTCATCCAAGATAAAGAGGCAGGAAGCCCTCAAACTATAAGATAGAGAGGCCTGGATAACCATTGCTGGGAATTGCGATAAAGAAGTTTGCTGTGCTTTTCTATTCTTGTTTTTCAAAAGAACACTGGTCACTTGTGGGGGTGCAAAACATGTCTAGGAATGGGCTGAAACCAGAACAGCCATTCCCTGACAGCTTCTCACTGGAGTACTGCTGCTCCAAAAGGAGGAATGTTTCATTCCTGGCTCATCGCAGTCTCTCTGGGAGCACAAGAGCCATTGTACACACAGACAGCTGTAGGATGATCACCTGCAATGCCACCAAATAAACACAGCAGGACTGCTCACCTCTGTGCTACAGACACATAAAATGTGCCTTCACACTCAGAAAGGACCCTTGAATGTTAACATTCAAAACTAAATGCCATTACACAAGTACAAATAGAACCCTCACATTTCTTTGAACATTTTGTCCATGGATTCAGTAGGGATTTCTCTGAGAAGAATAACTTTAGTTTTCTAAAGCACTGAATAAATCATCTTATTTTAATTACCTTGTTCTTCCTAATACCACCAGTACATGACAATGTATTGGCTGTTTCTATAGAAACCAGAAGTGCAAGTAGCTCCACCAGTTTCTACAGCCTTTTTTTCATATTTATATGCTATCCAGAGACAAATTCATTAGGGTCTCCTAAATACACACTGCTTAAAGTGACTGCATCTCATCTGAAAGAAATTGCAATAGAATGTTTCCAAGGAAACAAATGCAGTGCATTTGCACTCTATTAATTTTTTTAACTATGCTTTAACAGCTTGGGCTTATTTCTTTATAAGCTCAAGTATGGAGAAACAGCTCAACAACATAAAAAGCATCTCTATAATTTTTTTCTTTTTAAGCATAAAGTTGTAGATGATAGTTGTAATTTTGTAGCTAAATAATGTTCAGAGTAATAAACCAAGACGGGGAGAGGGAAAAAGACCTGTTGTTACTTTGCCTTGACCTCTGTTGCTAAAAATATTTTGCAGTTCATTTCAAGACTAATTTTTAAAGCTTGACAAAGGATCTTGCTATTTTTTCTAGTTAATTCGTTTATATCTGATACAACCTCAATTTCAAAAATGGGAAATTTACATGCACATCTTCAAATCTGTGTTTTCCTTAAATTTACCTTTACTTCATACTTACCTTTTTTCAAACTTTCCTTGACATGATTTTGCTATTAATCCCAAATGGCTGAACCTTTCTGTTCCTTTGTACTCTTTCCATTTCTAAAAAGTCATTGCTATTTTTCCTGCATAATATTCTATTTCTTTTTTAATTGATTGTGCTAGCACAAGACTTTCTGTAACAAACATTTTCTTGCAACAAAATAATACATGTTGTCTCCATTTCGCACCATGCCTGAAGCATTTCATTAAATCCCTCCCAGTCAATTTCCTTTCTGGAGATCTCCCTTTTAGCCATTTTTCTCATTATACAGTACCTAGGTTAATTCCTTCCTTCTCCAGCTTCTCTAATTGCTATCACAGTCCAACATCATAAAGCGACATCAACTAAGCTTCACACAATCAACCTTCACTTAACTTGTACAATTTTTTAAAATATCACTTATTCCTATGTCTGTAACTAATCTTTCCTTCAAAGTCTGTTCTGCGGCTGTCAGGTCATATTTTACTGGTTCTCCTCTACCTGATGCCCTTCCTCTCTTTCCCTCCTTGTTTAACATAAGCAGTGGATTTGCATTTATGGAGGTCTAAGAGCTTCAAATATTGCTTTGGGATTGGAGCCATAGAAGCCTGCACACTTCCATGTATTCCCTCTGCAGGTTACTGTGTGGTGCTTCATCAGGACTTGCTGTTCTGACAGCAATCACAGAGAGCTCTCGCCAAAGCTCCAAAAGACCTCAGTGGTTTGTGACACTGGACACATGAACATCAACACACAAGGGACAAAAAACAGAGTATATCCAACAGCTGAGTAAATTATTCCTCTATTTTCAACAGAGTCCAAAAAAAATGTTAGTGATCTCCCGTTTTAAAGTCCTTTTCATTTCTGTATGTACATGATAAAGAACCAGTTCCTGAATGCTTACAAAATGTTAAGTTTCATCAAAGCAGAATGTAAATAAAAGGTAAAATATGCAAATTTCAAAAATAATTATATGGCTACATTTAGAAACTTTAAATGAGTACGTTCAGATGCAAGCTTTGAGTGCTGTATGTCCTTCCAGCAGAGCTAACAGCATCCCTGCTCTACACCAGGCAAACCTCACTGACACATGTAAATACATTGTTTCAATTCCATCTGACCATTCATGAAACAATGAACTGTCACTCCCTTAAAAGTATTATCAGTATAAGACAGCTACAGTTGTAGTCTTGCTCTGATAGCAAGTGTGAGCTTGTGTGAGCTTACAAACCCAAATTAAAAAGAAAAAAGAAATCTAGTCATATTTTCTTTAATGAACACAATAAGGTCTTTATTGCTGAGCTAAAGGATACAAGTCTCAACCTTTTGTTCTCTTTGGTATTTCAAGGAATATTAAAATTTCAGGTAGAATAAGTGGTTGGAATATATATTGTATCCTGTCTGAAAAGCTACTGTAGATCAGCCAAAATGAAGGGTGACTGGCTTGTGCTGAACATCTTATGAAATTCTTTCATGGCTCAGAAAAAGAAATACTTCTAAAATACATAACTACTTTAAGGTCTCAGGGTTATTGCACGTTTCTTTTTATCTAGGTTCAGGTCCAAGGTCCAAAGATCCCATGGGGGCTGTTCAATATGATGCTCTCTCCTTGGTTGACACTGAAGTTTTGTCTTTTTTTAAACACAGCAGTTCACTTCCAAGTTTTCTGGTCTTTTCATAAAGTCTCTATAAACATTCTCCAAATGTTTCATAAATTTAATCAATCTGTTATACAGCAATATAAGATCTCCAGAATATTCTCCTTACCAGAGAGACAAAACTGGGTTTAACACAAACCACTATAATAAATCTCCATAGGCTATTCATCTGCCTCTTTTATTTCTTTTTTTTCAGGCTTTGATTACTTGTCTCTGTAATTCTGGGATGCCTGTATACTTTACATTTCACTGAGCAGTTAACAAGCTGTTCCATCCATTCATTTCTCTGAAGTATATTGCTTATCTTTATCTTAAAGATTTAAACTCCCTTATTGTTCTTTCGTTCTTTGTCTTGCTTAATACCCAATGCTACAGTTGAAACCATTTTGCCTATTTACTCGACAGAACAGGGATAGCAATAAGTATCTTTCAACATTCCTCCTTTTTTTTTTTATATCTGTCTCTCTGATTAATAGCCTACTGCACATTTCTGTTGTGCTTTAAAGCCAGCCAGCAACTTAGTACCAGGCAGCCACTCGCTCACTTCTCTTGTATCATGAGTGAACTGTCAAACTGAATTGAAAAGATTCATTTATACATCTCAGCAAGGTTTGCATTGGGTAAAGCAGGGATGCTATTAGCTCCCCTAAAATTTCTGTGTTTTAGTAGCTGAGATGCTGCCTCAAACCAACTTGATACATTTTTCTGGGAGTTGGAAATCCAACTTTTGTACCACATTCAAATCTCGAATAAATATTATTAATTGATGCTCATAAATTCATGGTCTTGGTCAGAAGTACTAATTTTTAAAAATACCACTATCAGCTATTCTATGTCATTTTTCCATCAACAGAAAGCATCAATGTGGCTCACTGGCATAAAGCAGCCCATTTAAACCACTGCATGTATATGTAATTGGACAATATTTTTGCAATTTCTCATTCTCTCTATCTGTTATGCTTAATGCTTTGCTCTGAATTTCCACAAAAAATCCCCCTATTTCCTGATATACAATTATCATTTTGCCTCACAGTTAATTTTAAGATATGCAAGAGGATAGCTTGTTCAAACACAGGAGTACATCCTAAAGAATTACCCCTGAAATTGAATTACCAGCGAATGCTGAAATTGAGTTTTCAATGTGCACTGAATAACAAGATTCAGATGCCTGATTTAGGGTGTTCACTCTATTGACAAAATATGCTGCAAAGCCTGAAAAGGCTATCAGGAGTATGATGACAGGAACAAAAAGAATCATTAGTTCACCCACACATCATTCCAAGCTGAATGACAGGTTAACACACTTGAAAGAACAGGCAAAACAGGAAAATCTTGTAATGAATTAGGATGAAAGCATTCCAAAGATAGAAAAAGGTTGTTTGCGTCAAAATCGAAACAAAAGTGGCAAGAGGTCTCAGACATCTATTTCAAATATGAGTAAATGGCACTTACAAGAACAGAATAAATTTCAAAATATTGGCCAGGACACTATCCAGTCTTAACTATGGCTGTAACTGTGTAAGATGGAAAAGATATGTGAATAAAGATACCAATATAAACAGAAAGCAGGAATACCTGAAGAATCCAATGAAATCCTCCAAACTAGGGAGAAGCAGACACGACATACTGATGATACTGGTAATTCATGCCTAACCAACATGCAGTCCTATGCCTGAAAGTTTGAAATGTAACTACATTATCTTGCAGTAATGATGCATAGGTGAGACTGACCTCCATCTCAACACACTTGTGTGCTCCTTGTTACTGCCTCATGTAAATGATGTTCTAGACCTCTCTATTTGCCTTCTCCCTGTTGCAACTACACTGTTCATTGGTGAAGGATGTTTTCTCTCTACCACCGGTTTTCAGGAAATTTCACTGAGAATTTCCAAGACAGTCAAACAGCAAACTCCAGTCTTACAACACAGGGATGCCCATATTTCTGTAAGAGGCCCCTTCTGCAGAACATCAGGCTAGGGTGGTTGGCAATATTTGGCAATTACAGCCTGGGCTGCTTATGCTGCTTTGCAGCCTCTGTCCAGGTTAAGTATCATGTGCTGTTCCATACCTGCTCCTCTCCACAAGGAATCTACATTTATGCAAGTCTGAACTACAATCAGGTTTGCCAGACACATCAATTGACAGTTTAGCTGTGGCTGAACAGAGGCACCATCAGAATTTAAAACCTAAAGGAATAGCTGCTTAAAGAGACAAACACAGTTATTGTCTTCATTGCTTGGAATATAATACTGTTTGATACCTTGTCTGGTGCCAAGGGAAAGCACTATTGAAACAATTCACAATGGGGGGAAAAAAGGACCAAAGCCAGCATTTTTCAAGCCATTTGTCTTGGCGACACTATAACACCGTTCAAAGATAAAACCAAAATATGGGGGATTGGCTGAGATACTGACAACAGAAGAGTAACAGACTCAGGAAACAACTCAGAACTAACTGATCTAGCACTAACATCTGTTATCTAGCCCCTAACTCTACTTGAGTCGTGCCAATTGTGCATAGTCTTCAGGTCTTATTACAACCTCTGGTATCAGAATTGCTGAAAAAAGTCTTATTCAAGCACAAGTCTTGGATTGTAAATATCCATTATAAATTATTCTTCTATTCCCTTGAAACTGTAGTGCCTTCTCCATTATCAATATTTGAGATTGTGTCCTACCACCTAGGAAGAATTTCTAACCATATTCCTCCATAACCATACACAACACAAGCTACCGTCCAGACAGGCACATTTTTGCAACACGTGATTTCAGTCATTTGTTACTGTAGAACAGAATCAGTTATCATTTTCCATCTGGAGAGACTAGGCACTCTAGGCACACAAGCTGGAGGGTTTGCCAGTTTTGGCATGACCATGCTCATCAATCACATATTATTTCAAATCTATAGAAAAACCATCTTCAGGATTCTCTGAGATACTCACTCAAAGCTATGCAGAGGTTAAAAATCCATCATAAAGAAACTACATAGAGTGAAAGAATGTCTCTGGCTTTGTACACAGCTTGACTATCCCTTGACTTTAACTGTAGTACCATTTCCAAGAAAGTTTATTGCACCAAGTCAGGAAATCTCTGAAAGTCTGTTTTGTCACCTATATCTGCCTCTTCTCCTTGACTACGATCAAAGACCTCAAATTTGATACAACAGTTAACAATGTTTAAGCCTTAAAAAGATGATACCCATTTACCTCCTGAAGCACTTTTTAAAGGCAGTTCAGCCTACCATGACATACAATGGCTTCTCTATGTTAAAAAGGACAGTGAAGTATTCAATTACAGACTGCACCTCCCCCACACAATTAGGGTCTACTGTTATGAGAATCTCAAGAAAGAAAAAACTGCATTCCCTACTTCATTTCCATGCTATGAAACCACTGATCCTGCTCTTCAGGAGAAAAGACTTCTAATAGTCTTTCTTCTTCAGTTCCCTGCCAGGGGGGCACAGTTACTATGGAAAATCTCATTACATTTTTAAAAGTTACATAGGTATTTTTTATTAAAAGCACTTAGATTTTGCAATTTAAAACTAGAACCATCTTCCTTCACAGACCTGTGCTTTGAGTATCTCTTCACATCCTTATCAAGGAAAACTAGCCATCATACAAGTATGATGGATGCAATACCTCCCATCCACAGCTTTTCCAGAGGTTTTGACACTAACACTGTATCTCTGAAACTCACAGTAAACTTATTTTCAGAGTATACTCAGATGTGGCAGTCTCAATATGTATTTACCAATGTTTTTCTTTTATGAACTTATTCATGTGGTAGAGATCCTACATAATTCTTTCTTCAAACATGAGTGCCAAATGCAACTGCAGCACAGGAACTAGATTGTTAACTGCACAAGAACACTGTGTTTCCTCAACAGAGCAACTCCCATAACAATTCCAGAGCTCTCCTGTTAGAGGCCTCACACCTGGAATGCATCTTCCTACATCTCTCACCTATTATTCTTAGCACATCAAAGAGAGAGACAAGGTTTGGATATGCTGTCTTATCTTTTTTGGATCCCTTCTGCCATCCCCAAGAGCAAACAGATGGCTAACTATGATGAGTAGGATCTACCCACAGAGACATTCAGAGGAAAACAAAGAACTACTCCCTTTACAGTCCCTGCTTCTCTTTGAGCTGTTCTGTGCATGAGGATGTTGCTTACATTACACTTCCACTGGCAGAGTAAGCTCTGGTCTTACACAAGCTCTGAATGGCAGCTGGGAGCACACTGCTCTTCACAGTTCATGGCAAAGCAAAAGCAGAACCATTTCACACCTCTGTGGCCCTTCCTGAATGTAAAAATTGCTCCAGGATTCTACACAAAATGTACAGGCACACACATCCTGACCCATACATAACAGCTTGAAGAGCAAGTTAGCTGTACTGCTTCCTAGTACACAACTGCTTTTCACAATCCTGAAGTGAGCTATTGGTTTTGTTTAATTCAACTACATGTTATTTATATCTACAGAAAAAAAATATATTTGTGTATCCAATGTTCCTCATAGCACTTAAAATACATTACAGAGGTTCATATCATCAAATAGGAACACAGTCAATGGCAAACGCAAAATACTTCAGAATAACATTTCATTAACAGACCAGTAAGTACATTTAGCAGCTTAGTAACACACAGCACACACAGCTTGGGAAACACTCTAAAAGAGAATGAGAAAAAATATTTCCTTTACCTTAGAAGTTCTTATATCCCACGCTTTAACTTCTGGGCTGAACCCTCCACAAAGGAAAATATTTGACTCTGTAGGGTGGAACTTCAGTGCACTGATCCTAAATTCTGTTTTGCTGCTAAATATCTGCTTCCCTAAAATCAAGTGACAAGTGAAGATTAAATTTTGAGCAGAAAATGAAATATGTACTTCATTTCAAATTAGTTTCAAAAATGTCAAGGTTGTCAGAAGTGAACATGCTTATATTAACACATTTTAAGTATGTGGGGCTACTCTAATCTAACAACAATAAAAGG
Source organism: Climacteris rufus (assembly GCA_013398175.1). Classification (NCBI taxonomy): domain Eukaryota; kingdom Metazoa; phylum Chordata; class Aves; order Passeriformes; family Climacteridae; genus Climacteris; species Climacteris rufus. The sequence goes on from VZRZ01004547.1 coordinate 753,367, forward strand.
CAATTCACTAATTTTCATCCACATGAAATTGCTCCTGCTCATGGGCCCCTACAGCACTGACTGCTTCCTACTGAAAGAAGAGAACACTGTGTGTGTTTCCCACACTAAGGAGAGGAGCTCCACTGAGGTCGCAGTTCAGACAATAAGCAGGAATAAATCTACAAATCTAATGCTTGAATGTTTCCCTACAGAGAAGCCAGTCTTTCTTTCAGTGAGACAAAAATAACTAGAATAAAACATTGTGTCTACAGAAATACCACGTCCCAATCTATATTACCACTCTTGAGTTGTTCACTTATCTTTCTGTGAAGGTAGGAGTGAAACTTCATCTTGAAAGTAGGAAATCATTTGCATACCACCATATGAAGGCAATAGTTGTTCCCATGGATACACTGTTCCCAACACTTAATTGTGTACACTAATCTCCACAGGATCCTGTGATTGGTATCAATTGGACTGCCTGCACTTTTGAACACAACAGAATTCAGCTCGGTTAATTTACAGGACTTTTCCACAGTCCACTGCTTCCTTTCATCCTAACAAATTCATGACAATAATGTACATTTACCGAAATAAAATTTTTGGAACAGCAGTATGGACCAAGATAAATATACCTGCTCATTTTCACAGTAACAACTGTGATTTATATTCTACATATCACATATAAAGGTCTACATTAAATAAAATTACTGCTGTAAGCAACAGTGAAGGAGGTACTGCAGAAGTAAAAAAAGATCCGTTAAAATACTATGATAAAAGCTTCTTAAAATATTCTTTAATCTGCATTTTCTGCAAGCTGTCTTAAAATAGGCTTTCTTAAACAACTGAAAATACTTTCAGCTAAAAACATTACTGACAGATGTAAACATTTACTGTTAGGTGTACAATACTGAAAATCATTCACATAGATTTTTTTATGCTTATTTCATGATCTGGGACCAATTTATTTTATTTCACCATCAGTTCCATTTTCCTCATCTGCTGAACTCAACTTACACACTCAAGAGGCTAAGACTTGTCAAATTATTTAGTTAGTTAGTTTAAAGCAGAGAAAGATTTTACTTCATCACACATACTCATCAAGCAGGGGCAGTGAAAAGGGAATACAGAAAGCCTAAAGGAGAGGTGAGTGTTGTTTCATGTGAATTCTGGTATTTGTAAGGGATTTTTGTCTTTTTTCAAATGATTCTGCACCAATTGCCTGTGCCAGATCTAAAGGGCCTTTCTGTCACTACTAAGTGAAACACTTAATTTAGTCCATGAGTTTCTTCCCCAAAATGACAAAAAAAGTCATAAGGGCAGCAGAGGTTTTCTCCACAAGTCATATCTAACAGTGACCATCTCTTGCCATAGGAGCTTTCAGTGTCCAACAGCTACAGGGGAAAAAGAAAACTCCACAGGGAAGGAAGAAAGTATTAAAATCATCAGTTATAGAAGAAACAAAGATATTGCTCTCATGTACACCACTACCAGGCACCATTTGGGGGGCTTTACAAAAGCCACATACAGAGGCATCTTACTCTCACCCACAGCACTTGAGAAAACACTGAATTACTCCATGGAAATTGCTCCCAAAGGAATTTGTTTCTCCCTAGTTCCCAGCTTAATAAAAACTCTGGCAGTATAATCAACAAGTTTTCAATAGGACTGCAGCCAGAAATAAGCAAAAACGCAGCCTACCTGTACTAATCCTGCCACACAGCTTTATAAAGGACACGTCAAGTGATCACTACTCTCCACAAAGTGTGTTGCCCAAATGGCATTAGGCACACACATAACTAATTCAGTAGAACTCAGTGTTTAACCTTTGGACAAACACTGGCTTTACTGTGTGTTTACCTCCACAAGACTTCTGAAAACTGCTTTTTCTATAATAAATACTTGTGTCTAGCCTAAGACATGAGAATGTCAGGTAAAGCGCAACCAAAAGAAATGTGCACTTAAGACACATTGTATCTACTAACTAGAAGATTTGTTACCTTTAACATAGAAAGATTGATTTAACATACTTTGTTATGAATTAATCCATTTTTCAATTTCGTTCCCAACTTCTTCCAAGTAATTTAATCATTCACCTGATATTTTCCCCAGAAACTAAAATGCTCTAATTCCCTACTCTATCTCCCCATTTTAAAGAAAAGTGGGCAGTGGAATTGCCTTTTTTTTGTCTTCTAGAGGCTGCTATTTATCCAAAAGCTCTCAGTGACAGTCACTAACATAATTAAACCATAATGATCTCAGTGTTATGAAGTCTACATTACAGTGTAATAACAAATAAAATTAATGCAAACAATCTGAGCATCTTATGCACCTCTATGCTCTTTAACCTCCTTCTTTTTCCTATTTTAAGCTGCTACCTTACTATTTGATGCAGATATAAACCTTTTTTTTTTACTGATCTCAGAAACAATCACAATAATTAATCTGAAAAGCTCAGGCTCTCCAATTAGCTCAGAAACGTAGGAAAAATATCCATCTGAGAGATGGAACAGATCAATGCAGAAGACAACATGGGGCAGATTTGCTCATGCAATTCAGTAATTTGAAACAATGAATTCAACTCTAAGCCCTTTTCTGTACAAATTTTACATAGTGTGTTACACCACTGTCACCAGTAGTGTGTAACCCTGCTATGGTGGAACCTAGCCCCGTAGTTTGGGAAATCCAGCTTCAGGGTTTGCTGGGGATCCTCCTCCACCTTTCTGTTATTTACAGTTACAAATATTTTTCTCTACAATTTCTCAGTTAATTAAAATGAAACGTTCAACTTTGGGGAGCCTTATTTTATATACTGCAAAAGATGGCCTTTGAGGAGAAGACTCCCTTAGGCATACTGGAATAAAACAGGTGCAATTCAGCAAGCTTGTAAATATATACCTTTATTGTGTATATATTTATTGCATTTAGTTTCTAAAGGCAGCATAACAAAGATTGAACTAACTCCTAGGCTAGAAAATTACGTCTTGTGAAAATCTCCTTGGCTAATTGAGGGAAAATCCATATCATTTTCCTGTAGGAGAGGTTGTTATTCCAAAGCAGAAAGCAAATGTTTCTCTAAATCTTTAATTTTCACAATTTCAGTTACAATATCTACTATATGCTTTGCAGTGTGTTTTATATTCTTTAAAAGCATTAATTCAATTCTTCATGCATTAAAGGCTCACCAGTAACATACACATTATGGAAAAAAATCTTTTATAATATCTTGAGTATGTGTTTCTGTTCCTTTATGCAGCAGCCCATTGTGCAACTGCTCAACTATGAAATCAGATGTTTTAAAGGCTATTTGACACTGTGAATTTTTCACAGAACATCAACACAGTTATTGAGCACAGGATGCTTCTGTAACTGTATTTAGTGGTCCTCAGGTTAACACACCTACCTTCATAACCCAAAAACATTTACTACCTTACTCTAATCTGTAAAGGAAAGTGAAGCCTGAGACTTACAAGGACACAGAAGCAATCTTGCTAAGCAAAATGGATTTCCCTCTTTGTTTACANTCTCTCTCATGCACAAGAGCGAGAAAAAACATTAGGTTGATCAGATGTAATTTGTTCTTAACAAACAAACACTGGCTGTTACCTCTCCATTCCTTATCATGGCGTGTTTACAAATGGCTTTATTATTTTTGCAAGATCAAAAGTTACATTGACTACATGTTTTTCCTAATTTTTTCCCCTACATATTCACAAGTTCACAGCATGTGAAGATGTTTGAAATATTAAATCATTTTCTCTTTAAACTTTTAAAATGCCCCCAAAATAAATACAATTCTCTCTTCTTTTAGCAAAGATTTTACACCAGTGGGCATAANNATTTTACACCAGTGGGCATAAAAAGTAAAATGCTATTACCTCCTAGCTGGAGAGTGACTCCTAAACTATGTTCAACATATTTCATAAAACTGCTGAATCTTGGGGGAAACATTTGACCTCACATCTAAGGTGCCCGCATACACTCAAAAGAAAAAAAAATAAACAGGCAAACAAACAAAAAATTTTAAAAAAATCAATCAACTGGGCTTTTTTCTAAATATAAAATATAAAATCTTTATATTTAAAGATATATTTTATATTTTATATTTTATATTTTTATATATATTTATATATATTTATATTTATATTATATATATTTATTTATTTATATATTATATTTTTATATATTTTTTATATTTTATATTTTTATAAAGATATATATTTTATATTTATATATAA
>VZRZ01004547.1:759323-799739 GCA_013398175.1 Climacteris rufus
TTATATATAAAATCTTTCTGCATATTAGAACATACTAGCTACGAGTGATGTTTAGGTAAGAGAACTAAAACTGTGAACAAAGAGAATTACATTAACAATAATAATAATGTTATATCTATAGCACCATCAAATTAGAACAGAAAAAAATACATAAAAAAGAAAATTTGAACCATTCACTTGGAGGCACAAAATGTTCCATTAAGAAACTCTCTCTCTCTTTATAATTCTGAGAAAATTATATTTGAAATCAAGATCAGTCCATGAACTAAAATACAACTGCAGCATTTGGCAACTTAGGAAATGTGCCAAAATTTCTTGGAACAGTCCCTCTGTCATAATATTAAAGAAATGAAAAGTATCTACAATATGCAAATAGTAAAAACCCAGCCAATGTTCTGCCTATGCTATTATACCAATTCATTTGTGACTAATGAAAAATCTACTGATGAATAAAACATGCATTCCAAAAATAAAATAGTTATAAATAAATTTTAAAAATACAACTACCCTTCTAAAGTTGGTAGAGCACCTCCATTGCATCTGGACATAACAGAAGTTAAATGTCAAATGTATTTGACCTAGAATTGTTTTAAAAGCTTTTTTTTTTCAGTGCTCTCTGAATATAGCACTATTTAATATTCTGTAAATAACAAAGTGTCTGAACTACCACTAATAGAAAATGACTGTGGGTTATTACAGAAAAACAAAACCAGGGAGTCTAAGACTGCTGCATTATTATCACATTTGTGAAACCATTCAAAAGGCTTTATTTTTATAAAGAAATAATGTATATAAAATAGGATCATAAAAAACATATTAATCAGTAACAACCAGTAAATCCGCAGGTTTTGGGTCTACCAATATTTATGAATCTTCAGTTTGCAGTACTGAACTTGCCTGATGCAAACTCCAACTACTCACAGAACCAGTCGTGTGAATGACTCATGAATAACCTTCAGTTCCTTAAACATTTGATGCAAATTTTGGATCAGACCCCTGTTCTGAATAGACAAAACAGCTTTTAAGAAAACCATATTTGTGGAGAGTCTTATCTTAGCATCCTGGTGTTAGGACAACACCACTGAAGATAATAAATTACGATCTACAAAAATTGAATTTAAACAAAGTCTTGCACAACAACATATATTTTCACCAAACCAGGATAAGAGAACTCCTTGTACCTCATCAACCTGAATTCTTCTCTGTCCCTGTTCTTCATTGTAGTATCATGTAGAATGGACCTCCAGGGATCATGTAGTCCAAATCCCTACTCAGATGAGCTCCAGGTGCAGCAGGTTACTTATTGGTCTGTTCACTGAAGTTCTGAGTATCTCCAAGTATAGACTCCACAGCTTCTCTGAACAGTCTGGTTTAGTGTTTGATGACCCTTGAGTTGAGCCAACAAGTTTCTGTGTTCCTATATTTGTCCTTTGCCTCTTATCCTTTCACTGTGCATCTCTGGGAAGAGCATGGCATTATTTTCTCTGTGTACTAGGTAAACTCTTCCTAACCTGGCCTGGAATGAGGTTGCCCTTCTTTTCTGAAGGAGGATGCTGTTGATTCATATTCAGCACCAGGACCTCCAGGCACTTTTCTGCAAAACTGCTTTCTAGCCAGTTTAGCACCAGCCTGGCCTGTTGCACAGGATTACTCCATTCCAGATGCATGTCCTTGTTGAACTTCCTGAGATTCCTATCAACATTCCAACCAGCATTTTTAATGCTTGCAGCATCTTAGATCTTCTTATCTATAAGAACTTCCATTAAATACTTGTGACAAGGGCAAGAGGTTTGATGGTGTAAAACTGAGGATAAGATTTCATGGATGTGTCTTCTATCTTTACATCAGGATTTCTCTGCCAACAACAAAAATTCTGCTTCATGATTAATGGGATTTCAGTGTTTGCTTCTATTCTGATGTTGTTCAGATCATAAAGATTAAAAATATAACTCCAGAAAATGCAATATATTAGGACAAGGGATAACCAAACTAAAGCCCAATCTTACAGTGAAAATTTCCTGGAGAATTTATTCTAGCGCTATTTGTTAAAATAATGCTGGCACGTTCCTTTGAGAAATATCGTAACTAGCTGTTACCAGACCCAGAACAATTAGCCAGACTACAATTTTTATTCAATAGGGCAGAAACTATGTTCCTAACAGAAAACCAACAGAAAATGAAAAAAAAAAAAAAAACCCACAACTCATCAGCCCAATATCATGCATGTACTAAGCTGTATTTGCAACCTTTCTTAAACTGTTAAAGTAATTCTATTCAGATCATTAGGTTTCTTTTAGTGAAGGACATGTAGCAATTTTTGTAACACAGATGTAATATATAAAATCTATACTGAAAACAAAGACAAGAAAGATTAGATTTTAGGAAATGACTGGAAAAACATTGAACCAGGAAAAAATATACAAGAGACAAGAGCATAGCGCCTGAAGAAGAGCATTATTATTTATAAAATCCCATTGGCATGCATTTACTACATTTAAACACACTGGTAGTTAGCTCACACCAGCAATGGAAAGTAATTAAGACTGAAGTCCCAAAAAGTATATGAAAGTGCTTTGTGAAGGAACAGTTCTAACATCTATGTGAAGTTAATCAAAGAAGAAATCATCTCAGCACTGATGAAGAGTGAAGAGGAATGAATGATTCAGTGAACTACTGTAAATCAAAATCTTACAGATGCCTTAGTGTTTTTCAAATGGAAATGAGGCTTTTTATATCAAATTGTTTTGGATTCCAGAGACAAACTGCTTGCCCTGTTTCTCTGAAAAGGACTAACTGAAATGTACAAAAAGAAGAGTAACTTTACAACAGGGAAGGAACTCTGAAACTGTCTTGCACACATAGGAAATCAGAATAAAATTCTGATCACTCATATTACACTTTTCCAAATGAGGTGTGAAAATCAGGTCCAAACACGACAACTGCAGTTCAGAGGAGCTACAAGGAACTCTGTGTTCTTTAAAGGCAATAACAAATATCTGATATTTCCAAAGATATAAGCATTCATTTTACACACACAGTTTATTTAAGTAACTGGACACACTACATAACTCACAAGTAAGGAAAGAACCATTTAGAACCTTACCTGCTCTGAAACTTAGTAAATATATTTTGGTATTGTTGTCATTTCCTAGACCAGTATAAATGAATCACTATAATCAACTTAATCCAGACTACTTTTCCCTTACTGGATAGTTAAGTCATGTTAGAAATTCAAGTATATTATTTAAATTATGTATTTTTGGAATCTGTCCTATGATTTTATGAGATTTTTTCCACAGTAGTCCCTTCAATGACTCAGACACACAAAATCTATTCTACTGCTATAAATCCCATTAAAAAGATAGCACTTCTGTTTAGAATTTGTAAGTTTTACAGACAAAAGCAAATCCACTTGGATTAGTAAGATTCAGTTACATGTGAGCCTAGAAAGGTTGCTACATTGAGACGGAAAATAAAAAAAAAAGACAAGAAGCCTAACAAATTAATTACTTGGTATATTAAACTCATGTACTACTACATCAAGTACATAAAGCTCCTTTCCCCATTAAAACACTTGAATATATTCAAAATATCAGTATTCCTTAACATATTTTACATTCCCATAGTGCAACAGCTCCCTTCCAGCCATCACTGAATTTAAATACTTCTGGTACAACAATTGTTGAGAAAAATAAATTCTTAGAGCATGGAAAAGAATCTTTTTCTCAAGTGAACAATATTAAAAAACTTTCTTGGCCACTTTCCCAGTTCATCTGAATAGGACTTCTGCTCTCCAGATATTCACATACAATGTAGTTCTTGCTTTTGTGTAAGAGAAAATCGTCCCAGACAAAAACTGCTTGTAATTTTTGTAAGGATTTCTATTGTAGTCTTACAAAAAATATTGCACCTTTGCAGGAGTCAAACACTTAAAAATAAAGTAAGTGGAAAATATAAAATTTCATCTCTTCCCTTGACAAGGCCCCATTTTGGACCTAATTCCTTTGTACACAGACAGAGGTGTCCTGTCATGCACAGCCCCTGTGAATGCTGCTGGTTGAATGCTGGTAACACACATAAAGGAGAGAAGGAATATAGCTGACAGAAGCACTTTAGTTTGTGAAGGAGACATGAGGAGAGACAGCATCCAGGAAATTAGTTCTTAAGGTTACAACAATCAAATCCCAAATCAAATTCACAAATACATCAAAGCAACACAAGTTCAGTCTCAAGGTTTCATACCAGAATTTAAGTTCCTATACTCCTAATTACGGTTCCATTCAAAAAAAAATCACCTAATTAACTTTAGGCACAAACTTAAAACCAGGCCAGCTGAGAATGAGATACAAGCCTAGGTTTAAATTAAACACATGTATAAATGCTACTGAAGTTATCCTTAAGAGGCTCTTCAAACACTTTAATGAATTATTATGACAGAGCATCACAAAATATATTTCATTCTATTCATTTGCGTAGTATCTGAAACAGAAATTACATGTGTTCATGTGCAAGCAATTTCAGTTTTCTCAAATTTCTCCAACTACTCTTAATTGCCAAGATACATTTTTTTAAGTAAGGTCACACTTCAAGATTTCTTCTACTTTCACTTACAGATTTATCTATATTTTAAAAGAAAGAATAAGGCCAGCAGGATCCCAAGTTATCTGTGCACAATAAAGGAAGGGCTATAATGCACTCTTCAGGACCTTTACCTGTTTCCACATCTGTTAAATTCAGTGTGGAATCAAAGCCCCCGCTGAGGATCCTTCTTCCACAAGGTGACCACTGGGCAGCTCGAACAGCACAGGAGTGACAGGAGTATGTTTTTAAACAGCAGCCTGAATCTACAGCATCCCAGACCTTAAAAAGAAAGATAAGGACACCTTTATAAAGAATCACAGTAGTTTTTTTCCATGCACTGATAATTAGCTACAGCAAATCATTGTAGTTGAGAAAGCTTTGCATTCTGAAGTCGTGTCAGCTAAGCTGTAAAAAATTGTTAGAAATAATTGCATGGTTGATTAGAATGAGGGCATTTTATTAACAAGACACAAATCAGTTATACATTTTTATTACTTCTGTTATTTCTTGAAATGTCTACATTGCTTTCAATTCATGTTATACTTTCCCATTCATAATGCTGCCCTGCCTCTACATAGGAATGTATCCAAATGCATTTTACCTTTAAATAATTTTTCTTCCGAATTTTTGTCTCTATCATATCTTTCTTTCCAGCAAGTAAAAGGAATCCTGGCAGATTTCAGCTTTCACATTTGCCTATAGATAGGCTTTTATCATATTCTCAGTTTGTTATTTTAAGTAGAATTTTACCTCAACTTCACTGAGGAAGCAGGTAAGAATATTAGCACACAGCTACAGGGAGATTTTTATGGACTGGCCTAAGTCTTCTCATTTTCCATTTTCTTCTGGACAGAACTAAGTTGATGCTAAGCATTTCTGAAAATCCTATTCTACCAGTAATCCAATTTTTGTTAGTAAACAACAAGTAGCATTTTCTGAATATAAATAGTCCTGTTCATATTTTAAAAGGAATTTTTAAAAGAGACCGGCACTTGTTTCCAAGTAACATATTTTAGAAAATACAACTACTTTGAATTTAGCTACCAAGTATAGTTGACAAAAATCAAAAGCACATCCTTTCATGGTTCTCTCTTTATCATAGTTTTAAGATAAAATTAGAAGTTTAGAAACAAGTGATGCATATAAACCTCCAGTATGATCACTGCTGTGACAGAAGGCTAATATCAAAACTATTTTTCTATGAATATTCTTCTTCAGTAAAAGCTAGATTATAAAATACCTTACGGTTGTACAAAACAATATAATACCTATTGAGTTGAACAATAAAATGGATAGCAAATGCTATAACCATACCTGTAAATCCTACAACTTCACTACTTACAATATTAGTGGTACAAATAAATCAGCACTTGGACAGTGCTTCATGATAGTTTTATTGCAGTTTCAGTAAACCCGGGGCAGCTTATTGCTTTAATGTCACTGTTTTACTCCATGGTATTTCTTTTTGCAATTAGTCATTTTCATCCTGCAAAAACGTGCAGAAAGAAAACAGCATCGCCTATGAGCTTAGAATATGAAGAGAAGGAAGAAAGTGAGACTTTGGTTAATGTAGTTTTTCTTCAATTATATTTTCTTCTTACTGGACAAAAAGGACTTGCTGACAGTATCATTACATAATGCATACTCAGAAGACAACATTCCATTATAGAAAATTATTTTATCAAAGGATCTTCTATCACGAAGCACAGTTCTGCAGTGCAAACCAACCAATTATCATTAATTACTTGAACAGCCAGTTAAGACTGGAACAGTGATGGCAATACCCTTAATATTCTAACCTATTCATAAGTAAAAACTCAGAAAAATTTTAATATTAAACTGCTTTTGAAAGTAAGTTTCTCTGCTTTAATGAGTTTTAATGATTGTTTCAAGTTTTACAGTATCAAAAAAGGGTTAATTATGTCTTGGAGGCTTTTAATATAAGGACGCTAATGAATGAATCAAGATGAAAGGCAAAACAGGTGGTACATGCTTCAGATATTTTCTGTCATGTCCTACAGATTAAGTACGAAAACTCAATTTTCACAAGAACAGTAAAGTAAAGCAAATTCAACACCACTTTTGAGTTCATGCTTCATTTAAAAAAGCTGTGTAAATGGGAAAAGCACACCCTTAAAGCTGCATATTTCCCTTCATTATGTGAGACAGAACAAGTCATCCACTCCTGTGGATGAGATCACTGGCCATGCACAAGTGACAACTTACCAAACAACGCATTTCTTTCCATTGTTTTACTTTCCATCAGCTCTTTTTTGCCCAGGTAATGGTGGCGTTGCAATGCTTTCTGGAATTAGTCGCATGGGCAAGGCAGTTTTGACCGAGAAAATTCACTTAGCTTACTGCCAATTAATGTAAACTTTCAATTACAGATTCAGGTTTTGATGGAAAAAGACCAAGAGTTAAATGAGCACTTAGGGGACCATATTCCCCCCTTGGGCCCTACTTCAGTCCAGTGCTTCTCCTCCCCTGCTCCGACCCCAGCTTCATCGGTTTTCACCAGGCATTACAGTGAAATGCTCAGCTGTAACAGAATGTGTCTGCCCCAAGTTACAAGCACCATTCTGTGCCTACAAGTGACAGAGATGTTAACTGTGTTATATGCACAAATGGACAATCTACCATATTTCATAACAAGGGAAAAATGCTTCCAATGCCATCAGAGGACCACTGCAAAGCCACCATCATGTCCCCATTTCCTTAGGGAGTCTCTTAAGTAGTCCCCCATTCCCGCTGTTTAATCATAATAAATTAAAAACATGGCTAGTGGAAGAGTTCCACTGTACTCTATCCAAAGCTTGAGAGGCATGTCCATTCAGCAGCTGGTGCTTGCTCCATACAGGCAGCCAGCATTATTAAAAAAAGGAGAAGCTACAAAGAGATGAATCCTCTGCATTTGAGTTTGCCTCTGCCAAACACTGAGGCGCCCGATTAGCAGATTCTCCAGGGTGACAGGTTTTCATTTCAACTGAGAGTCAAGTACATCAAGAATAACTTGTGTGGAAATAATGGCATTTCTAGCCTTTTTTCTTCACCTCTTCCATATCCTAGGAACCAGGGCCATTAAAAACTTCCTGTTTCAAGTGAGTGATGTTGTGACCATGCCTTCTTCGCCAAAAAGGAGCATGAATTACAGCCTCTTTACCAGACGAGGATCCCAAACATATTCTTCTGAGTGACATCTATATATGAACTCAAAAAAAAGGATTTGTATTCAAAACCAGCCTAAGGCTGAAGGCCACAACACTATAATTTAAGAAGTCATAGTTGTAAGAATTTCAAAGTAATTTTTTTAATAACTGAAGTGTCTTAGAACTATTTAGAAAATTGCACTTGAAATACCAAAAGCCACTAAACTTTAAACATATCTGGCAATAAATACCTTTACAATGAACATTTATGGAATAACCTCCCAGATTAACCTGGAATAAAGGTCTTATTTAGTACAGAATAAACTATTTGGGCAGGAGGAAACAGTCTATTAAAAAATACAGAGGCTGAGATATAAATGCATCTTCCTTCATAGGCATTGGAACACATGTATCAAGTATTATAAGACTAGACGTTAGTATGCATCTGCCAAAGGAAGACATATTTATATTACATTATTTTTACCAAGAGATCAACTGCTTTAAGTATTGGAGCTTGACTTCAAAATTCAGCTCTTACAGAAACTCGGTATTATTTCCAGATGAAATACTGAAATCTCACTAAACCTGAGGTTCTCTTTTATTGTGTGATGGCCATTGTGATTTTAATTGCTGAGCTGAAAAGTTAAAAACACACATTTCATCCTGCTACTCTGAAAATACTGCTTATTGCCACAAATTCGAGCAATATTATACATTATAAACAGTAACCAGTCCATCCTTTCCCCTCATAAGAATCACAGAAACAATGAAATATGCAACTGTTATTTGAAAAATGACACATATTACCATATTACCTCCCCTAATCTACAATTATTAACTAATTATACAGTATTTGAAAGAATTAAACAGACAAGACTCAAAGCTTCAAAATTAGCTAGTTATTTTCAAATAATTTCTTCATTTCTGGCATAAAGGTATCTTTATTTTTTCTGATTTTATTAAAATTGGCTTTAATTTATCAAACTGATTCATATTTCACTACTATTTCTCACTCTTCTGTACTTCACTATTTATAATACTGCATTTCCATTTCTTTTCCATAAATTGTTTTCATTTCATTTCCTCTCCTATTATAGAAAGTATGGTGATTACATAGTTATCTGTTAGGTTTAACGTATGGGACCAAAATGGCAGGTACAAACAGCAAAGTGACAAAATTATACTACAGATTTCTTTACAAAAGCAATTTTCCTTTTACTTTCTCTGAGGCACATTGTAATTCAATTGCTCTTTCACATTCTTCATAGTATTGGGAAATAAAGGCTTCAGAAGTTGTTTGCTTTCCTATACAGCTTAAAAATGCTATGAAATTACTATAACATGTATTTTAGGTAACATAACCAGACCTCCTCACCCTTGAGATCAGAAGTTCACAAATCACATAAGCAACTACACAATGTAAGAGATGAGATTTATTATAGATGATAGGTTTCCAGATCCTATTTTCTGACTGAAAGCTTTCAGGAAAACAGCCTTTGAAAATAAAGTAGCTTGGGTTGAAGATAACAAAAACTCTCTTGGTAAGTCACACCAGAAAGTAGGAGAGGGTAAGCACTTGATACTCAAGCAAATAGCAGTCACAGAATAATGTCCTGGGCTCTGCTACACTATCAACCAGCTCATAAGACACAAAAAAAGGCTTTTATCTTACTGATCATCCAAACCAGGAATTCATTCCTAGAAAAAAAGACACAGCAACATAAGCAGAGTATCCAAAGTAAGACGAGAACTCATCAAGCATACGAAGACTAATAAACTGGGAATTGAGCACGTCTCTGTCATTCTATGATTAACTATGATGCTCTTCCCTCCAAGCAAATTAGATTGCAGAAAAGAAAATCCAGCAGCCTGACTTTTAGAAAGTGAAAGGTGCCTCTATTCAAGCAGGCAGTCACTAATTGCACAGTGAACCCGAGAACAATGATTCAATTGTGATAAATTAGAGGCTGGAAGCAAGTGAGGAATTAAGCTGTATGCATTTTGAATTTGCATGCACAAAGGAACTACAGCAGAGCCAGCCAAGAATACTAAACAAGAAATTAATTTCTGGAGCATGTATAACAGAATTAAAAACTTTTTAAATGCATGGATTCATGTTCATTTCAACATAACATCCATACTAAAAGAACTGTTCCTCCTCAATTTAGCCAAGTTGTGTTACCAACTTCCTCTGTCAATGTCTTCTAATGAACTACAGTAAGAAGTCATTTCAAACTTGTCAATTAATATAAGTACAAATGTGGTATTTAAGAAAGAAGCCTATTCAAGGGTACTGAGTTACAGGAAGCATGAAGAATTACCATGCTTTGCCAAGAACAGATATTCCATTACCTTCCAAAGCACACTCAGGTTGCTCCACAGACTTCTGAAGCTCAACAGACATGAGCTTCTCTTTTTGGAACAATATTGCTCCCTGATGTAAGGAGACAAAACTGATTTGGGGGTTTTTTTAACTTTGTTTTTTAACTGCAAAACTGAATTCAGGGCTGAAAGCTGAATATGCTATATCTGCTAACATGCATTGATTCAAGAGAATGGTATTCTCTGAACACACTGCTTTTCGGATCTCATCAATATCTAAATACTGCAATTTCTAACAAATACGGTAGAGAAGGAAGCCCCACACTGTCTACAGAAAATACGTCTTTTCCAGTTTTCAAAGCATGCTCAGAATTGTACTTTAAAAGGTTCTTTGAAAATCAGTGGGCCAGAGGGCAGAAATAGTCTCATGGAAAAATTATAAAAAGATACCTCCTGCTGTAACTGCTTCTTCAGGTTCCCCAGTTGGATGAGGTGCAGCTTTGGGGCAGGATTGCAAGAGCTAAAAGTGCTCCTTGGTTATCTCTAACCAGCAGCAATCAGGATAAGGGGTCACCTTAGCAGTTACATTCTTTTGTTCATAGAACTGAGACAAGAGAATGCCAGGAAGAGAAGCAATAAATAGCCAAGCACTGGAATTGGTAGGTGTGCCTAAGCACCTCCAGTCACTGCATGACTGAAAACAAATCTGATCTTCCTAAACTACTGGAGTTTTAGAATGTTTCATTCTTGTTTCAATTCATGCCTTCTTAAAATATTGAGCTAAATATTACAGCTGTAGTACAAAGTAAAATTTTTTGCAAGAATTACAGAAGAGATCACTTGAACTCTTTTGTCCAAGCCAATAGTTAAACTGTAAACTGTAAAAACTAAGAGCTAAGCTCCAGGAAAAACTGTGAGCTAAGGTTGCTCTGGGTATAACCTTAAAGTGCTACTCACTTTCATACAATTATTATGGATGTAAATGGATGTTCATAGACTATGATCATTGACATTTTGGACATAACAGCTTAATTTTTAAACCAAGTGTCCCAAAAAAGAGTTTTTCAGCAGGATTCTGTATAGCTAGATAAAGCTAACACATTTTCAGATGTCTTGAACACTTTTTTCAGTAATGTTTAAAGTGTTCTAGAGAACATATTTTAAATGACATCCATCTTCCTAATCTAGACAAGGTGTAAGAAGTATATATCAATGCTGTCAATTGAACCAGCATGTAGAGATTTCCACTAGCTTTCTTCTTGCAGCAGTTGTAACTCAAAATGCAATTACCTTACTAATCCAAAGCAAAGCACCAGCTTTATTGTTGCTTTAATATCTGAATAAGTGAATAAGAGTTTGTATTTGGACAGCTTATTACTAGACTATCCTTATTACTGTAGAAACAAGGAAAATGGAAAGTAGCTAAATGTAATAAATTAAATTTTCTGAGACAGAGAGCATAAGGTCTAAATTCATTATTTTTCCACCAAAATTTTTAATATTAAAATGTTTCAAATGTATTGATCAAACCAATGAAGTGAAAATCTTCTCTTTTATAAAAAAAAAGAGAAAACCAAACCAAACTTAAAAACAACCAAACAAAACCCCCAGAAATAAAATTAAAAAAACACCAAGAACAACCCCTAGTAAATTAGATACAAGATTGTTCTAATTTTGGGGAGGGCTTTATTCAGGCAGAAGCATTTTTAGTTATAATACTAGTAGCATACTAACTGACACTACTACTAGAAACTACTCAGTGGTATGAAAACACAGTTGCAAACATTCCAACAAGCTTTAATCTCAGAAAATCCAGCAAAGTTTGAGTTAAGTACAAGCACTACATTAGCTTCATGCCAACCATGCCTACGAAATACATTTCCAATTATTTGGTGTGTTTTATTTTAATATTCCCTCCCACAGAAACTCAGCAGCTCTTTCCCCAAGGAAGGCTTCATAATTGTTAATTGTGAAGCTTCATTTGGGTGGCTTTGCCATTAATAGGAAAATAAAAACCTAATCAGAAGTGCACTTTCATCTGCCAGCATCCTATAAAATGGTTTCAAGCAAATCGTTTAACAGACAAAGATAACACATTGATATTTTCAGCTGGCAAAGGGAGAGACAAAAAAAGTAAAACAGAATTCTCTAAAGAGGAAACAAAACCCCCACACCACTGTGGCAAGAACTACCCATCTGATTAAATGCAATAAAGAAATATTCTTCATAAAGCTTTAACAAGAGCTACTACCCTGCACTTAAATAGACCTAATGATTCCTTACTTCAAAAGTAACCTGTAACACAGGGAAAATCTAATCAACCAAGGAAAAATGAAGACATAAATAATTTTAAAGTACACAAACTATCTGGGGTTTTGCCAATATAAATAATTAATGTTGCCTCCATGGGAGCCTTTCAAGTCAAAACTGGCAAACAGAACTCTTCAGAAAGAAGTAAATTATGTTTTAGAAAGAGTAACAGTAAGAGAATTAACAAGACTGACATAAATATTTCATAGACATTGTTATTAGATAATTTGTATATTATACATTCCCATTGTATCAAAAGTGTCCTCAGGACATACTAATCTCATCTGTAAAAACTCTTTTTTCACCCACTTGATTCAGAAATGGAAAAAGTAAAGAAAACATGGACACTGGTGAATTCCTATTTCTTGGATGTCATTCATGTTTGGAATTACAGACAGACAGATGAGATGGATATCTGGGATGAGACCTGATTTCTGCTTGGTGGTTTCAGTATTTCCCTGTTAATTATATGCAGTTTCTGGACAAACAAGCTCAAACCTCCAGCATTTCACAACCCTCTCAGAGGGAGACCTGCACATCCAGGTGTTGGATAGCAAATACACACAGTAGGTGTCCAGATTAAATGCTGCTAAGCATTGACAAGTAACACAAGCATGGATGCAGTAACGTGAATTATCAAAATACTAATAACATATTCAAACACTTGATTAAAGTAAATAAATACTAGAGTGTCATTTAATTATTCAGAAATAGGTCCTGCTGCTCTTATAAACTGAAGTTGGACATTAGAATGAGTTTGTTTATAAAGGATGTTTACCAAACATTAACATCTCTATGATAAGAACTGAAATACTGCCAAAGTATGAACAAGTTCAGGGTGAAACTTTGTCCTGCCATGTCATTTACATGAAAACACAGTTAAAAATTTCAAAGTAACTCAGTAGCAGTTCTGAGTACTTTCATGACACAGCAACTGATTATAGAATTTTCTTTCTACTATGGCATATTTGTAGCTGAGTGTGTTGAGCCGAAATTGTGCCAGGTTTACAGTGAACTATTTCAATTCAACACCTGGGCTTCACAAAAATAACAAAGCTGACCAGGCAGTTTCTTTTACACCATAAGCAGTGGATATGTAATAACCTACTTCTTCATGACACCAAGCTTCTGAGTCACACACACACAGGAAATTCTCCTCTTGGACAGCATATCAACTCCATATACACACTACCATTAACACACAATGCAGAAAAGTTTTACACAAGTCAGTTACTACCATATGATTGCCAAGAAAGACAGACTTCTAGAAGATATGCCTAATAAAACAATTAAAATAAATCTAATGCTTCTTTTATTTGGCAGAATGGTACCTTATAAGGTTTGTTATATTTAATAAACAAATGAAAAAATTAAGGAGACTCCATCAAAGAACAACCTAAAGTAACAGTCTATTTTTTAAGTGTTATAATACTTTAAGGATCAATATCTGTTTTAATTTGTTTTAGTTTTGTTTTGGTTTTAAATGTGTTTCATACCACAATCATGGGCCATCTGACTTCATTTCCTTGTTTTGTAGCATTTCCTGTGAACATCTATTTAAGATGGCACCAAGCTTTGAGTTTTAGAGGCACATGGTTTACTCCAGTACAGTGTGAGCGGCAGAGAAGTTTGTTTTTCTAAACAGAGATGAGGGTTACAAGTTTCAAATGTGCATTTATTTTTAGTATCACAATGTGATACAAGGCACATTTGTATTGCAATGCAACAAGAACACATTACAAAGTGACAAAATCAGTTTAAACAAATTAAAGTCAGTAGGAGATATATATCTTGCTTGTTTAATGAACAGTACTAGCAGCACACGTTCCACCCCGACTAAAATTAAAAAAAAAAATATTAAAACAAGCTCTGTAAGATTATCTTACCATTAAAAATACTTCCAGGAAAATGGGCAGCTGAAGAGAAGTACTAACACATTTCAGAGTTCCTTAGACATCATCTGAATTTCTCTGCCATCTCAGCAGGAGAATATAAACCAAAATCTGAGAAGATGTTGTAGAACCAAAGAACTATCAAACTTTATCAACTATTTAAACGATAATCAAGTTGGCAGAGACACAGAGTGGTGTGAAAAAAGCAGCCTAGTTTCTGGTAGTAAGTATTAGAGCTTTAATTAATATGTTAGTTAGAATCTATAGTGTAAAACTGTTCAAAACTGAGCCATCATGCAGTTGCTAGCATTTTTTGTTAGTTACTTTTGACAGTATTAAGTTGTGAATAAACTGACATGTTTATTTTCATTACTTTTATGTACTTTTTTTCTACATTACCAAGTGAAATCTTCACAGTTCTAGCTTCCTTCCTTGAAACCAAAATATCATTAGTAACAAAACTCTCCTGAAACCATTTTATTTTCCTTTAAAAACTTCAGGGAAATAAATTATACTGTTAGACTTTCAAAACACATTGATTTCTTCCACAAAAGCACAGACTTGTTTGTTAGAATGTTTCATACCGCATGTATCATTTTAAAAGACACTAGAAAATTGCAGACTAATGGTGCTAAACCCGGATGCTCTCGAGGTAGCAACAGCGCCTTTACGAGAGCAGAATCCCTGCCGGGGTGAGTTGTGTAACTCTCCCAAAGGACAGAGTTCCAGCTACCGCAGATAACCTGTTTCTGATGGCTCCTCTAGGACAAGAGTTTCCCCAGGCGTGGTGTACTAGCACTGATGAGAATTAAAGGCTAGACAGAGGGCTCTTCCCTGGGATAACAGCCATTTATTGTGAGTCCAGTGTTGCGTTCTGAGGGTCCAGAGATATCCAGGTGGCTGGAGTAACCCAGAAGAAAGAGCCAGGAGGAAGCCCTGCCAGGGCTCTTTTAAAGGGAAATGGGACCAGGAAACACCCAATGGGAAACCGTGTAGTTCAAAGTGACCAGTGGAGAAGAGCTTTCCAGGACATAGTCATATATGGCATCTGAGATATGGGTACAGGTAACACAAGGGAAATATGGGATTTTACCACAGCTCAGGAGGAAGAAGGCTGAGGGCTTTGCCTTGTCTTTCTTCCCACCAAACCTGAAGCTCAAAAGAAGCAGCTTCTGCCAAGCACGCTGCTACAGCAGACATTCGCAGAATAAATTCTTTGCTAAATGAGATCAAGATCTCTAAACACACTGATCCTTCTTTTGACTTTTATTCTGGCAGACAGCAAGTTTTCCCAGATCTCCTTTGTTCTTAAAAAGGAGAGATTCCAAAGGAACTGAGATGCAATACAAGTTTCCCCTATTCTAAGATTTGCAGAAACACTTTGCTTTTCATTGATATCTGACCACTCCAAGTAGACCCCAGCTGCCTAAGAGTCCTTTAAACGCCAGCAAGACACTTGTGGGACAGCAGCAGAGCTGGCAGCAAACACCCTTGGACAGAGATGTCAGTTCAGCATCCTCTGTACCAGTACTTCCCCTGACTCCTGGTTTCAGCATAAATTCTGCAGCACCAAGACCTCGAGTGGAGATTAGTAAATTGGTCACATTACACATAACACTTGCTCATCCCTCTAAAAGGCCAGAAAGCTGCAACTTCTGAAAACTACACTAATCTAGACACAGTGGGAACTCCAAAAAGCTGCATATATATTAAGGTGTAGGACCCATGTTATCATGCATCTGATTTTGGCTACATATTTTAATGTCCAAATGAATCAATAATGCAGGACTGCCCATGGCAGCTTGTGGTAGCATATTACTGAAGCTGCATCATACAATTACAAACAAGCTGGAGTCATCTTTACCTTCAGAGGAAGAAACATCAGAGATCCCTCTGGCAGCTGTACAACTTTAACATCTTGATTTGTTTCAACAGAAACAGCCTTATCCTGCAGGTCAGAAACAGGAGTGAAGAGAAAAGATGGCTGCAAGCCCACTTTTGATTAAATTCTTGCAGTAAAGGTCTTGAATTAAGAGCAGAATACATTTTGGTAAATACATCAAGCAGTTTGATTATTTAAGAGACAATAAGGATAAGACTAAACTTTAGTTGTAGCAGAGATAACTTTGTACTGGAATCAGGGTTGGCCAGAACAAGAGAGCACCAAAAGAGGTAATTTATTTGGAGAGCTTATTTAAAATTATAGTGGATATTTTTAAACTGCTCCTAAGAATACACCTACCCTGACGGCTTCAGGGATAAACTTTGGCTGAGTCTTCTCATGATTTTTCTGCATAAGATGTTAGTTAGCAGAATGGATGTACAATAGAGGAATCCCCATTCATTCTAGTTATACTAGGGTCATGCAGAGTTAGAATTTTTCCTATTTTTCATGAGGAAAACGTCCTGTTTTATTACAATTGTTTGTACCATTACCCAGTTATTATGATGTTTATGTGTCTCTAAGTACTGGGGAAAGTACTGGGAAAAACTTAGAAGCTTATGGTACCAGAGACAAAGGCCTCTCAGTGCAATGTTTGGTCTCCTGCTTCCCCTGGAACAAACTGCTCCCTCTGTTGTGAATGTTCTGCCTTCTGACACACACATTGAATTGCTGCATGTGAATGGGAAGTACTACTTCCTATGTAAATTAAAGAGCCTCCAGATAGCTCCTAACACAAAGCTGCCTTCCATAATCCTCACTGATAATTCCTCTTAGGGAGATCAGAACAAGGTCCAAATCTCTGCTGCAGGAATTCCTGCTCAGGTGAGTCTCCACTGGATGGTTGAAGGTAGATTTTATCCAGAATGAAGTCTGTCAAAAGTACTGTTAAATTCCTGGACGCTGAAGAGCACCACAGAATGAGTAACATGGTGACATACAAGTGATTTATTACATTAAGGATGTTTGCATTTCCTGGCCTCTCACAAAGAATGTTTCTAGTACTTCGAAGTGTAGGAGGCAGATGCCCCAAACACATCAGGATTTCTCAAAGTTACACATGACTCCCAGGATATTCAGTGCCTCCTCTAAGATCTGCTGACTCACACAAAACAGTGTGCCCCACAGATGGGGATGGGTGTCTTGTGTGCAGCAGTGCAGCATAATTCTGAGCTTTAAATGTAGCAGAAAAAATCCTGCTCTGCAGCAGTTATCTAGAAAAGTTGTAAAACAACTTGTCCTTTTTTTGTTTTGTTTTGTTTTTGCAGCTTCCCCCCAGCACACACCACAGCTCAGTTTTCCCCACAGTGACTCAGCCTTGGCCCTGATGGGGGCCGGGCACAGCACTGGGCTTGTGACCGTGTCATGTTCATGTGACCAACAGCAGCTTCACCTTCCTTTCCAGCTTCCCCTCGTGTTACGCTGCACATAACAAAAATATTTCATTTCCGTATTTACCTCCAGCATGCTGGGGTCACTGCAGTGATTCCTACCCTTTGTATCCATGTGTCTCTATGCTAAAGATGGGGACAGTTTGGGTTTCCCCAAGTAGGTAAAGCCCCCACCAGCACTACTCCAGCTGTCTCAGGTTAACAGAAACTTGACTAATTCACAACAATTTTAGTACAGATGTACAACATAGGCTGTGTCATGCTATTTTCTTTTTAAGTATATACTTTTTTCAAATGAAGTGTTTACAGCAGCTCCTCTTCACCAAGCAATTTACACAACATCAACACACACATCATTAGAATACTCAGATTTTTTTTTTTCTTTTAGGGAACTCAAGTATCTACATATTAACAGTTTTACATAAAACAAAACTGATTAGCTTTTGTTATTTCTCCTTTGCATATATATGCAATTCAGTAAACAAAAAGGAGCCCGGCATTCATGTGACAAATAACAGAAGTTTGCAAATACATTTAATATTCCTTGTAATATAGCTCAGTTCTTATAACATCATTTAGATTGCCCTATGGAGTTTCTGTACTTTGTACTTTATAACATTTAATCTCTCTCCTGTGAAATCTTGAAGAACAACCTATTCCATAAGTCAACCCAACAGAAAGTTATTGACAATGATTTCATGAAGAGCTTTGTCCCAAAGGGCATTGGGACGTAATTTGCAAATCTAATGTACTTCTAGTCAGCAGAGGGTTTTCAGTGCTCACATTCCTACAATATAGTACAGTGATACAGCCAGTCTAAGGCTGAACAAAAGATCTTTGATTATATTTCTCATCAATACGAAGCACAACAGTTTGCATCAAATTTTAAGCTTCAAAATAACCTTTAAAGAATAACTAGTTCTTTAAAGAACAACTTTCACATTCTGCACAAGACTTTAGTAAATAGGTTTTTTTAAATTAATATATCAGGGAGCTGTTTACTTTAACAACCAATTCAACAACATTAAACACAGACACAATATTCCTTTAAAAAATACTGGCTTTTTTTTTTCTTAAAGCCAATACTCAGCTAAAATTTTTATATTTGGGCTACCTGGAAATCATATGCTGAAGAAAAACCACAGCAATTTAAAATACAAGAAGCTGTACCTTAAAGAGAGATTATTACTGTAGTCCAAATTTTTCAAAGCTACTTTCCAGATGTAACTCGCTTTTTAAATTTAAACTAGGAGTACATCTCAAATGAGAGGTCCTGTACAAACATGTGGGTGGAAGCATCTATAAATACTCAGAACTGTACATATTAGAAAGTATCTACTATACTCTACAGCAATAGTTCAGAAATTAAGTAACAAGCTATCATAATTGTTGTGGCTTTGTCATATTAAGGACATGGTATCACTGACTTTCATTCTACAGCTGGTGTAGGAACACACCTTTGCAGCTGGAAATGAAAATAATAGCTCCTACTAAAAACCTAGAACCAGATTAAAAGCTAACTTTCTCCTGCTTGGATATTTAACATGAAGCTATGAATTAATGACAGAGTTATTAAGGAGCAGATATGAACACACTGACACTTGCAAACATTGCCTGGCATTTACACAGGACCCAATTAAGTTATTTTTAACTAGAGAAGTAAATGTAATATTTAGGTTCCCGTAAAATACACACAACTGCCCTCCCCTCTTTTTTTCTACAGCCTGAAGAACACACTTCATTTAGCAAGCAATAATACATTATTATGGTATTCTGTCAGTAGGGGCTGCCTTTGATTACATTCACATAGTGCAAGCCTACTCAAGCAGCACATCAGTGCAGTGCTACCATGAGACATCCCAGTAAAACTCATCCCAGAGAAATACCTGTGTATCCCAGCAGAGCATCACAACAGCCTCACTTTGCAGCTTCAAGCACCCAAGCTGGCTCGACTGCTCTGGGCAGCACAGCCCTGAAACTTGCACATAAACCCAAAGTTCCACCACAGGCCCCAGAGCGCTCAGGTTCTTCACACTACTGCAACATAAACACTTAAACAATGCAGCTTCCTGTCAGGCAGAACTTGGGTCAGCATTTCTCACTGCAGCAGCAGTACAACACACCCACAGAAAGTTTTACTTCTCCACTAGAAACATTTAATGGCATTTACTTCACTGCTACTGCAGACTTAAAGAATGAAGAATTTCAAAATCAGAACTTAATGCAAATATTTAGGGTTTACCTTACTTGAAAACTCTAGTAGCATGGCAGGCTTCTGCATACTAGCACAAATCTAAGGGATTAGTGACCAGTTTTGATTAAATTTTTCAAGAGTACTTAATTCCTATTTAAGCACATAAATGTGAACGATTTCTAAATTAAACAATTAATGTCAACAGCTGCATACCAAATTTTTTTATAATCCAGACCCTGTACTGAGACACCCAAAAGCAGATTTCTCATCAGTCTTCACAGAGTCCTTCATGTCTAATGGCAGGAGAAAAAAATTAAGCAAAAAGTGTTATTTTGTTTCAACCCATTTGACATAGCAGACACACAGGTGAATTTGACATCATTACCATTACCATTGAGTTAGAATGGGTCTACAACATTCCCCAGATAATTAAAACCATAACCTGGTTGTTGCAAAAAGCCTGTTTTCTCCAAATCACTCTACAACTGAAAAATTATTATTGGGAAGATCCCCCTATGAAGTGCTTACCAATTCCAACACTATTTTCACATAACATGTTGAAGACCCTTCCACAATCAGATTCGTGTCATTATTTCAGCTTCCTATTACTCAGCTTCTCCTCCACCTGTGTTGCCATCACTAAAATACTTTTACTACTAGAAAAAGTATTCATCACTCCCCTTGGTTATGCCTTCATTTACTTGCAGTTATCTAGCACTCCCACTGCACAAAGCACAAATAATTAGTTTAATTAATCTTCAAGACTGTTTCTAAAATTTAGTAGCTTTTCTTGCTGTTCTCTGAATTAGGTTGAAACTGATGTCTGAGAAACCAAACATTTGTTTGGTTGTTGTAAGTACTGTCACAAATTAAAAACTTTAAAGTATTTCATGTATTATACAGAAAAATATTATTCTGAAACATAAGTTACATGTTATTACCAGGATTTCAATGGACACCCCATTCACACAGATGAATGAAGTGTGCAGGCAAAGAGAATATCCAGCTTTTAGGTACAAGCAGTTAACAACAGACATTTCCTGCTAATTTAAGGCTCTTTTTATAAATATTTAAATATATATATTTCATATACATACACATATACAAATAAACACATGTAAAGTGCACTGCTGCAAGCAAGTTGAAACAAAAATTCACTGT
Organism: Climacteris rufus; assembly: GCA_013398175.1. NCBI lineage: Eukaryota > Metazoa > Chordata > Aves > Passeriformes > Climacteridae > Climacteris > Climacteris rufus. The sequence goes on from VZRZ01004547.1 coordinate 780,266, forward strand.
TGAAGAAAGATTTTTTTAATGGAAAAAACTTGAAGAAAGTCCTTGGACATTTCAATTAAGTTACTACCTGAAAGCCAGAGAAGAAAGATGGAAGAGGGAACAAGGAAACTAGAATACAGGGAAGATTTTCTAGGATCTGTGAGGGGTGTTTTTGGTTGCAGTGTAAGCTATCTTGGGCTCTGTAATGCTCTCTGCCAAGAAAAAACATCCTTAGAGAGAGAAAAGCATACAGAGCTAAGTGCTATGACTGAAAAAAACCCTTCTGGTATTATCACAAGCCATATTTCTTCAGCTGAAGATGTCAACACACCTTTGTAACACCTCAGGATGGATCTAGACTGCCAGTCTAATTTGCTACTGCTTCTCTTCTCTTATGCTGCCAAGGAAAAAAAAATCAACTGCTTGCTTTTTTTAAAAAAGAAAAATTATATTATACACACCACAGTTCAGGTGTCAAAAACATTGCCCAGCTGCAGCAGAGCAAATGGAATGAAATAACTGATTCTCCGTGCTGCAGGGGTACAGGTGAAGAGTACAGAGGGCCTAAGCAACAGCAACACTTTCACAATGAGTTAAGTAAAATCTGGATTTTATACTGAGAAACCTTTAGAAGCAAAATACATTTTTCACAGTAGGTAAGAGATTCCAGAAACATAAGCACTACCTTGAGTAATTATTGTTAATTAACTAGCAATGAGGCACTATTTCCAAATGTGACATTTAAAGCACATAATGTGATTGTGAATATTCACAAAGATAATTAAGTTCATCTGCTTCAAGTCCTTGATTTCGGCACATCTGAAAACACCTCTTAAACTATCATTAGACCTGTAATCAAGTATTTTGTTGCTCAGGAAAATTGCATAGCTTTGCTTACCTGCTAATATTGGGATATGTGTTCAAATGCAAGCACGTGGCTTTTGTTAAGAAACTCTCCTTCAGGCAAAAGCTGAGAAAATAAAAAACCACTAATTCCGATTGCTTGCTCAGAAGGGACCACTAAAAATAAATTCTTCACACCATCAGATGGAAACAAAACCAAAGATTACTGAGCTTCCTTAACTGAACTCAAGAGCATAAAAATGACATGAGGGATACTTGACTGAAAATATTCACCATCAAACCAAAGGTACCCTCACTGCACATACTAAGGATATGATTCACGTTAAGTTGTATACTTTCTTCCATCTTGTTTATAGGTCCATTTCATTACAAAAAGAAAAAGTCAACAAAATTCAGGGATAAAATACAATATATAATGTAAAAATGTGAAAATCAGAAAAATGCATTGACCTGATTCTGTTGGAAAAAAGTTTTAACCATTACTGTCTTCAGAGACAGAAAGAGTCTTTGATCATCAACTCTGATCTTGGTCTAGATCAAGACCTTCTTGGAGAAATAAATTCTGAAAATAGGGAAAAAATGACCCCAAGAACAGGATGTCAAAAAAGTCATGAATCAGTGTTTTGTCCTTTGTTCTTTTAAGAGTAAAGACAGCTTTTTTCTACTAGAAAAGAGATTAATGAATAATGTGCTCCAAGATGGAGAAGAAACATTTAGGCAGCATTCTAAAGTACAAAAGGTTACATTTATTCAATTGCTTTCCAATTATTTGACATATAGGGGATTTTTAATCAGTCAAAATAAAAGTGTGAATAATTATATGCTCTAAGGATGTCTACTGGTTTTACATCTGTTAGCCCAGTTAGAACAGCAGTTTTATTTTATAACAGGAAACCCCCTCCTGATCAAACTTTTATCAAGGATTATGTTTGGAGAGAAAGATAAGGTAAAATCTTTCTAAAAAAAGAAAAAATGAAATGTTCTTGAAGCACATAGTGCCGAGAAACTCCTGACCTTGTCTAAAAGCCAGTTCCTGCTGCTGCCTGGCTGCTTTAAGTGTTCATTCAGTGTTCTGCTTCAAAGCCCATCACAAGCACTGGCAACACCAACTGCCTGGAGAACAGAGCGGGGATGAGACACTCTGTGCCACAGGGCATCAACCCCAGGCAGCACCCTGCGTGTACCAGCAGCAGGCTGCACTTGGCCCAGGAGGGTCTCATCCTCCAGGGAAGTGTTGGAAGTGTTGGTTCATTCCTCATCAGTGAAAGGAGAACACCTGACCCCAAACAGGGCATACATCTTGTACTACCAATGCCAGGTTTGGGAAGAACCTGTGTTACCCACCTTCCCCAATATCCATTCTCTTGAGATATAAATAGACTGAGAAAGCAAAAAGGAAAATGTTCTAAAGTCTCTGGAGGTGAACAACAGTGAGAATTAAGACCATATTGCTGCACTCCTACTAAAGACACAAGTTCAAATAAAAATGACCTTCAACCAAATGAATCAATAAGATCACAATTGCAGTTCTTCAACAAGTGCTCAAAGCATGATTCAGAAAAAATCAACCTATTTAGGCTTATCCCAAAGAAGAAATACAGAGAAGGAGCAAAAGTTACTACAGGTATTTCTTGTCCCTTTCTTTATTCTGTGCAGGAACAGCAAAAATACTATTGAAACACTTTCTTACAGACCTTTAGTAGAGAGTAGAGAAATTATTCTGTTCCCATATAAAGTGGTCAGCAAAATAAAATAGGCTGTGGGAGATTACATTACACTAACTACTACTACACTAACATTACTACTACCAAACACAATAGGCTAGCCCTAAGGCAAGCCAGGTTGCCAAACAGGCAGTAATAGAGGGCCAACTGGTATGATAAACATTCTCAAAGCTATTGCACATTTTAAATCCCCCAGAGCAGTGGGTTACTGCTTTTTATAACAATACAACCAAGGAATAGAAGGAATAAATAAGATGCAAAACTATATTATTAGTATTTTCTCCTATTTTATTTCTGTGTAAGTATGACAAGATAATGTCTTTAGATATTTTAGTGGAATAAAATATGTTTCCAATGCTCATTACTAAATTTACATCAAATTAAGAGGAAAGCAACATTTGAAAACATATTTTTCAACTAAATTCATCTGCTCTACACAGATAGTATGATGGTATTAGACCATATACACCATAGCTCAACATGTAGATCATGCATGTTGTTTTCTCAAACCATTCTAAAATTCAAATTAAACACCCTCTGAATTATTGCAGAGATTTGCAAGGAGCCTAGAAATTAACACCGTATGTACTAGGTAGCTCAAATGAGATGTCAGAAATTCTGGGGCAAAACATCAAATAACAGTCACAAGAACAGTTGAGGAAAGTCAGACCAAACCATCAGTCTTCATTTGATATTTTAGTCATCTGTACCAATCTATCTTTTTTTAGCTAATTCCCACTATTTACAAAAGAGATAGGCTTACCAGATGCTGAATAATATGATAAGCTGACAAGGGAAGAAAAGAGAGAAAACAGGAAAAAGAAAAGAGAACCACTATTTTTTATTCTGAAGACAGGCAACCTCTACATTACAAGCAAAGCTCACAAAAAAAAAAAAGAAAAAAAGGCAATTTCTAAGTAAGTGTATATATCAAGTACAGGATATTTAAAATCATCAGTTATCAGTGACTCTATCAGCACAGTGTTTCTGCCATGCCACCAATCATCTTTTAATATAGTGTGTTCTTTACAGTGCAGAAATATTCTGGGATAACTATGCCTGAAGCTAATCTCAAATTCTCCATAAACCATTGACTCTAAGGAATATGCTCATGTAGATCACATTCTCAGCCAGCTAAAAGTTATGAGCGTGACTAGGTTTTTCTGTAGCTACAAAATAGCAATTGTACATTCATGCTGGGCAGACAGTGCAAGAGAGCAACTTCCCACACACACCAAAACAAAGTGAAGAATTCCCACCTAGTTTGCAGTTAACCTTTAAGTGTTTTGTGACTAATCATTGTAATATGGCTAACCCTGTGGATGTTCCTCAAATGGCAAGTTTCTGGAAAATGCAGAAGTGAAAAGTTACAACATATTCATAAATCAGCTAGTGATTCAAGCTCTGTGGTTTGCTCCAGAATATGAAAAAAATCAGAATTATTTTAGCATAAGACAAAGCTAAGTATAGCAAAGGTACCTAAATCCCCACTCCTGCTTTACACTACATATCCACAGAAATTTACTTCAGGTAAAGTAGCTACTTCACACACAGCAGGATGCATATTTGGGATGACATGGCTCAAGCAGAGCAGTTTAATGCACGTATTCAAGTAATTCAAGAGAAACCAACATTTCATGACAAGTAGCTATTAAGAATTACTTTAAAACCACTATATTTCCTACTGCTGACCCTCTATGGGAGAAGAACATAGCATAAATTTGGCAGCTTCTCATCAACTTCAAAATGCAGTGTAGTGTGTGTAGTACTGTGTTAAGAACAGTACAAACAGGTTGAGAACACCTGAAAGCACAATTCCAGTAGTGGTTACAAGCAGACAGTATTCATGGCCAGAAAACACTTCAGCAATCAAGATCTTACCAGCAGGCAAAGGAGAAGAACTTCAATGTATTGCAACTCTCCAGGAGATAATTAGCTAAATTACTATAGCCATTTATTAAATAATCTGGTTTTCCCTTCATCTCTGTGAATCACGTTCATTAGCATCAATCACTTCCTCAAGTCACACACATTTATGCTCTACTAAAAGTGGGGATTCCTCATAAGTGTTAGATGCCTCAATTTCAGACTTAGGGCACTTTGGAGGCAAATTGCCTTAAGTACCCTCAATTCCTACAGGTAAGGATCAGCTACATTCATAAACACATACCCCACAGACACTTACTTGCATCCCACAGATTTTGAACATCCACTATCAGTGTAAGAAACACTGTTTTATTCAGAACATAAGTACAGTCTGAGCAACTGCAGTGCCAGCTTCTGAAACAGTGTGTCTACCTGCTGCTGACCTGTGACTTACTTCTAAAAACAAGAGGAAGAAAAACACCATTGACCAACTCCTTTCAGTTGTTTGTTTTTTTGCTCAAGCTTCAGTTAGACAGTAGCTATCAAAATTCAAATCATATCTATTTGCACTGTATCTCGGTATTATCATATTTTTGAACATAAAATTGCCAATCAGCTAAGGCCACTCATGTACTTTACAGCTTTATACTGATATAAGTACATATATAAAATCAGATACCATCAGACACCATCTTCTTCATACAGTCAACAAAACAAGTAAGTACAAACACAACAAAAAAAAAGGAGCCATTTAACCTGTCTCATTCTTGCACTTTATCCACTGGTAGCACCTGGCACAGCAGGGACAGCAGCTATGGACAAGTTCTGGTGACCCAACCATCAGGTGAGCGGCAGCTTTTGTCAGCACAACAGAGCTGGACACTGCCAATCGTGTACCTGCTGGCAAGGCCTTTGTGCAATGGCACAGAGTAACACAGTACTACAGCAGCTCTGAAAAGAATGGTAGAGTTGTACTTGGGGACAGATTTCCATTTGTAAGAAATCACCTATCTCAAATTTACAGGCAAATTCTGTCCATCCACAAGGTTAACCAGGTGGTTTTCTTATTTTAAGAAGCAGTTTTTGCAGTCTTACTGCCCACACTGATTTTGAAGTAATATCTGAGAGGCAGTACACAGTGATTTAGAAGAGCTATCTGTAAACCTGAGCTTTAATGAATCTTTCATTTATCAATCAGCCTGGGCTAGTCACATTTTCTTTACAACTTCATTTTTTTCTATTAAAAAATGAATCATTTATTATTCCCCAGGCTATTTAGAATGTTAATAGGTGGGAAAAACAGAACAAAACAAAACACAAAAACAAAGAGAAAAAGCCAACAAATCAAAACAAAATATTAAAGATCTTCTTCTAAGGAAAACATAGATGCAATCCTAAACCCACTGATGTCAGCGACAAAACCCAATATTAAACATGAGACCTAGTTATTTAATTATGGAAGTAAACTATTAATTATGTCAAGCAGCTATGTGTTTTGCTAGCAAAGAGGACATTTTAACTAGCACCATCTCAGTACCAGCAAGCAGAGTAAGACTGAACTACCCAATTAATTTTAATTTCGTTGCATTGTTAACATAGTGCTAGCTTTGACGTCTATATGACTATGTCAACCCTAACCACGTGCATCCCTGACTGCCATCCTTTCCACGCAGAACCAGCTGTGCCTCTTCCTTACAAGATAAAAATACAAAATTCCATCCACTAGTTACAATGTTCAGAATGAGAAAAATTCTTTTAATGAGGAGATAATAATAAGGAAAGAGACAAGGAGACTATAGAAATGGACAGATTCCAAAATCTGACTTCAGGAAGCCAGATGTTACACAGCTGGCACATGCAAAACACACAAGCACATGCAGTCTTCACTATCAAGCTCAGTATTCTTAGTCTGTCAAACAACCAAAACATGTGAGAAAGGTGGAAGTTTCTAGAACTACATTTTCAGATGTATCCTAGAAGAAAACCGTAAGTTTTATTAAGAAGAATATAAAATAAAGTCTCCCCAAGCACACTGGAGGTAAAGTGCAGCCATAACAGTCTAACCAGCTGGTCAGCCAGCATGTACGAGCTGGAAGACAAATTCCACACCAGCCACAAAATGCTTTTTCTTTGAAGAGGGATGATTACTGCAGTGAAACATGATATGTATGATAAAGGACAGTAAGCCATTAGTTCCATAGTAATGAAGCAACTTCTCTGAAGAACAAGGGTTTTTTTAATGTTTCTTTCTCCTTTAATTTAAAGAGAATTTATAACTAACAGTTGCCTTTATAGAATAAATATATAGCAAAACATCATTAAAGGTTTTTCTACGAGGCTTCATCTAAAGATCAAGCGTCAACAATCCTTCACTGATATTATGACCTTAAAGATGAAGCTATATGACACATGCTAAAAATAAAATCTGCTTTTAAAAAAAGCAAGGACATGAACTTACTGAAAAGAATAGAAACTTCAAGAAAACTCTTTCTAGCCCTGATGCCAAATGAATCCTACACAAGTAATCTCTCTATAGAACCTGAAAAAGTAGAGCAAAATTTCTCAAAAAGTTGTTTCCTTGACAACATTGACAAACCAAGAAGGGTAAGGAATCAAAGTCATAAGATGCCTTGTGGCTTTGTTAGCAGATTTTTTTAAATATATAGCAGTATGTGAGATGCAGCTATAAAGCCAGACTTCTAGGAAAAAAAAAGTTAATGTTTTTTATATTTTTAAAGAGAAAAAATATTCAGAATTTCTTAACTGTTCAAAAAAACTGAGATACACCCATAATGTATTACAGTCACTTTAGAACTTAAAACACTCTAGCTCATTTTTTTCCAAGTACCAAAATCTTGATTTTTTCACCAGCAATCTTACTGGTACACCCAGAAGGGGCATAACACCACCATCCATTTCTGCTATCCCAGATGACATTCTGACATCACACTGCACAGCAGCTGCCCACACAGATCCTGTGTATAATTGGAGAACTTAACTTATGACATTATCAGCTAAGCTTCATTAGAGGCACGGCTGCACCGACACCGCTAGCCCTGACTCTCTTCCCTAGCAGGCTGCCTGTGCTGGGAGGAGGACAAGGTTGCTTTATCCTTTGCTACAGGCCACTTCAGACACACAGCAAACAACTGGAAGAGTTCCTAGCAGAAAGGAAGTGCAGAGCTCAGCCATTCAGGACAGCTGGGTTGCTAAGAAAAAAAGTCAGACAAACACTTTAAATTCTTGATGTTTCTGTAACTAATGACACAAGTAACTAAAACTCTTTTTAGGTAACATGAGACAACAGAATCCTTTCTTCCACATCACTGTTAAGGATATTCTCCATGCTTTTGGATTTCTACAGAAAAAAGGTTTGTGAAATAACACTGCCACAACAACCATGTTATCCTGTGCAGCTCACCCTGTGGCCACTTTGCATCTGTTGGTCAATGTCAACCAAACCTAACAGGAGGTCTCAGTACATTTCTCTCAAGGCTCCATCAAGTTAAGCAGCTGAATAAAAGTGAAAGACACTGCAGAAGCTCCACAGAAAGAAACTGAAGAGGATCTGTAGTCAGACTCAAAATACACACAGACTTCAGTCACTTCCCTGCTCTTCAAAGAACTTTTATTGTTTTAATTTTTCTTTAAATAATTCCCAGTTTATTTTGGGGGGAGGGAACAGGCATATCAGTTACACCATGAAATACCCATCCCACTCTTCTCCCCCACAGCCACATCCTCTAACAGAGCCACAAAGCAGTCAAAAATGCTTTGCAAGAACATTAAGGTATCACACTTGCATTCTTTAAGGAGATCCTAAGTTAGGAGTCATTTTCAAGTGGAAAAAATCTAATGCCATCACAGAGCTGAAAACCTCACCCAGAAGCTGAGAGGTTTACTGCATTTTTGGCCCCCTCTTTTTTTAAATGTCACTCTTCATAAAAGTGTGAAGATAACTTCTAATCCAAAGCAGCACTGCATTTAGTTCTTTTTAGTGCAGAAGGAAAGAAACAATGGCTTATCAAACCCTACAGAGATGAGGATGGTGCTATTTATACTCAAAGAAACACACTCCTTTGAAAAAATCCTTTGAGGCCCAAGAGTGTGTCAAACACTAAGAACATAATAAAAACTATACAAGTCATCTCCAGCTGTGGTTTCTGAAAAAGTGAACAAAGGCATTACAAGGATTTCTGTTTCCTTGACAACAGCATCACTGGAAACAAGAAAATAATTAAAAAAATATATCTCTCTAACAGTGATCTCTAAACATTATCAAGGTACTAAAATACCAAATGTGAAACTCTTACCCACACAAACCTTTGGGATGAAGAGACCAAAATTCACCACTTTCATGGACTGTTCTTTGCTGAAATGTGTCACCAGCTTTTGCAGAACAATTGCGAGAGCTATCTATTGCATCCTGACCTGGATTATCATCTACCCACAGCACAGCCAGAAGCTTTCACTGATGGACAAGTACATTCTTTCCTGCAAAATGTTCCTTTTCTTACAAAATAAGCATTATGGGGAATACGCCTCATTGAAGAGTATGAAATAATTTTGATAGAAGATGATCAAGGTATCTAAGCAGCTATCTATCAATAAGTGTACTTCCATCTTAATAATCAGCAGGCTTAAAGTCATTGGAAAAAATATACACAGCTCTAAAGAGACAATGGAAGAACGTCAGAACCTCCATAAAGAAAAGCGTGCTTTAGTATTTTAGAACAGCCTAGTCAGTAGCCTCTTCAACAAGAAAACACTGCTTTTTTCACACGTCTAGGTAAGCACCACACAACATCCAGAATATGAGCATTTCCTTACCAATTCCAAGATAATGGGGAGAACTTCTTGCTATTTTTAAAATACAGTATTAAAAATGTATCAACATCAAGGAGATCTTCTTTAAAACATTTCAAATAAAGAATATATGTATTAAAAAGGATGACTTCCCAAACTGTCATCTTATCATCACGTACAGTTAAAGGACTGTTGCCACAATTAGATTTTAAAAATCAATGTAAGAATTGCCCTACTTGAGGTCTAGCAGCACAATAGCTCGCACTGCTTAGTGAACAGTTTGAATCCAGCCTAGCAGTGACAGGGCTACAGCCATCTGGGTACATCCACACACCCAGCTACGCCTGGGTGTATAGAAATAAGCTGGCAGCTTAAATTCATTCCTTAATGAACAGACACGCCTGTAACAGAACAAGAAGAAACACTACCTATTCCAAGTGAATTGTGTACAGAATAGCTGAAAACAGAAATACCAGATTTTGTTACTCTGAGGCAGTGTAATGGCACTATCTAGGAAATTTGTGTTGCTACTACCTGCTCTACACACAATTTATGGATGGGTGGATGGAGGCTATCATCTTCTATCGTTCAGTCCAATACAACAGGATCCAGAATAACAATATTTCTGGAATACCTACTGCGCTGTCTTTCTCCTAACAGACACAAACCCACAAAATAACAAAATATTTTGAAAGTATGACTGGAAATGGTACTTCTTGTAGCATTTGACATTCTCCAGGAGCCAAAATCCATACATTAAATTTAGCAAGTATGAGTAACATACCACTCTAGATGTAATGATCACAAAAGAGTCTCAGAAGACTGGAGAAGTATCTGGAAGAAACCTCTTGACATAGCAAGTTACGAAGATGAACTACCTTGGAGCTCAGACATCCCCTGACTTGAAAACAAGCAGAGACCAGAAGAGGACTTAAAGGCACCACAAACCTTTGACTTGTTCTTCTCTACACATCTACTTATGGACCCTACTAGAGACTGACCCCTGGGCTAGACAGGGCCTTGGCCTGAACCAGTGTGGTTCTTGTGTCCCTAATCAGGGAAAGTCACCAATGCCCCTGTTAAAGAGGGTGATATTATTAAATTTGTTTTTAAAACTTTTACTTTACTTGTATAGATTCAGCTGTTACTAAACGTAGATACCGTTCAACTAGGCCAGTAGAGAACAAAATGTATAAGAAACACTTCCAACAATGTATTACAACACAAAGTGCTATTAATATACATTTTGCATGCTCAAGAATCACAGCACTTTCCTTCCTTGATCTTGTTCAACAATGGAGAGTGAAAGTGCTGAAAATTAAGAAATTCTGTGCGACAAACATAACACCTGCTGTGAGGCTCTAAATGCAGTATGAGAAACACAAAATTAAAAGCTAAGAGATGATTATATAAAGATGTTACCTGCAGTTAATTTTAACACAAACTAGGATATACAGCATAAAGGCATAGGATGCTAAAGTTATGAACAACTGTTAAAAAGCTATGTCCAGCATCAGTAACTAGTGAAAATGTTTAACATCTAAGTGGCTCTACGTAATGACAAGATCTTCCAAATAAAAGACACTGACATATGAATGCAGCATTGTGGTTTCTGCAATTGGTAAATGTCTTTCAAGACATAACTTTTTAATGTTCTCTGCTACCAAAGGCAAATATTTCAACGGTAACCTGTGATTTTGGATTATGTATCTGGGGTTCTAAACATGAAACACTTAAACAAGGTCTGATGTTCAGAAAGCATTGAATATCCACAATATTGAATATCCACAATATCAGGAACCAGGCACCTTTAACAGAGGTGTTGAGTCTCAAAATTTATGCAAAAAACCACTAGATGAGATATTAAAATCACAAATGCTATTTTGGTGTTTAGTTGGGAAACCCCAAAATGACAATAGTAGCCTAAACTTCATTTACAGCAGCTATTTAAATAGAAGGTAGAGAAGTGTTACTCAAAGAAAACAAATTTAATCAGTTCAGACAATAACGTTTCACAATCCTTAATATACATACCTAAGTTAAAAACACAAGCCACTCATAATACAGTTAGAGTGTAACTGTGAAGAGCAGCACTGCCACAGGAAGAGCTCCCAACAGTGCCTTTCCCTACCCTGAATCAGGTCTCCAGTCCCTTTCTGCAGCTACCAGGCTGGAGCTTCCAAAGGAGAAGCTAAAACTTCTACAAAAACACAGGGTAAAAAATTTGGCAAAGCATAAAACTAAGCTTTTTCTTCCCCTGATTCCTCACAAATTTAAAAATTAGCATTAAATATTCTTCTAGTAATGCTCCAGACTCGAAGAACTGTGGTTAATTAATCTGCAATACTTCCCACATGCATCTCTATCTTATTTTCAGGTCTCTAAGAAAACTCAGGGATTTTCTTACACATTTAGCAACACACACACACAAACTTGTAACTTTAGTCTTTCAACACATAACATAGAGGCAAATATTAAAGTCTCCCCGTTTTCAGTGGCACAGTTTAGTTCCCATCCCTTTCTAACACACTGAGGCACCCCATCTGCTGGTAGGAGTGTTACTCCAGAGAATTCCACTCCTGAGTTGATAATTGGCATTTTTTTTCAACTCCATCATTTGATAACTGTTTGAGATGTTTCAAATGCAGCAACACAGAAATAATTCAGACCAAATACTTTTAAAGAAAACTATAAAATCCTCTAAAATGTCCATTCCTAAATATGCAAGATATTTCTACAAAATGCTTCCAATGATATTCCAACTCTAGGCTATTCTTTAGTCAACAGAAACTGAAGACAACAACTCATTTATTGTAAATATTTTAGTATGACTTAAACTGATTCATAAAGGTGATGTTCAAATGCACTTTTTAACCTGAGAGAACATAAATGGAAGACTGTTCTTTTCTCCTGAACCAAACAGGATAAATACACTTTAAAAAGTAAAAAAACACATAAACAGTTCCATATATACATTCTAGATATATATCTTTGTGATTTGAATGATTTAGTCATAGTAATTTAGATGGGAATAAAAAGATTATAATCACTAAAGTAAGGTAACTAAACCAAGTGTTTCTTCCTTCTCTGTGCAAAGGGGAAAAAAAAAAAAAAGAAAATCCTTTCCCACAAAGGAAAATTCCTAGTTTGCGATGAAAGAGGCAATTATTAAGCACATAAGATCAGATAAAATACACAAAACTGGTTAAATACTACACAAATTGTGTACAATTACAGATCTCTGGTTTAACCACAACTTAAACTACCATCACCTCAATTTAGAACACTCAGTTCTGAGAGATCCCCACTAACACCAGACTCTTCAAAAGGTAAATGTCTTAATGCATAGGCTGAGTGTAAGGACTGAATCCAAGACATTTATGCTTAAAAATATTCACAGTTATTCCTGTGACTAAGTTAAAGTACAGAGTTTTGAGGCTCTGGATTGCCTCTTCTCTTGATCATAGAGATTTTAGGTTTCTAAATGTGCTTTGAGCTTTACCCAAATCAGATGTTGAAAGTAAATTGTGCAAACATCCTGAGTGTTTGCATATTCCCATTAGAAGGAAAGAGGACACACACCCACTGCCTGGATTTAAATGAGCAATTCCAAGCAGGTGTTTTTGGGGGGGGAAAAAAAATGTAAGCTGTGCAAAGTTAAAAGGATGAGGAAAAAAAGTAGTAGTTTTCAATCAGTTGTTTTGTGCTTATACCAGAAAATTGACAACTTCAGGCAATGGTGGACAGCCAAAAAAACCCCCAGAAGATAAAGCAGAGCTGTCACAGTCAGCAGGGATTTATGTGCTCGAGATCGCAGAAAGGAGGGAATTTGGGATGCCAAGAGCAAGTGAATCCTCGGTGTCGCCGCGCCCTCTGCTGCCCGGGACGGCCCGCGGGCCCCGGCGCAGGAACGGGCAGGTTCCCCGGGCAGCGGGAGGAAGCAGCAGCCACGGGTCTGTCTAGGGCTGCCTCCCAGAACACCCAGTGTGCTTTCAGGTACTTCCTACCAGTCACCTTGCTACTCTGTTAATTTTTTAGACCCGCACGCTCGGAAGTGTTGCCAACGTTAATACACTCCATTTATATTGAATTCGGGGCAGCTAAAGCAGATCTCTTCAAAAAAGAGCTTTACTGTTAATGACTGATTCCAAGCAGGGATGGTAACACTAACTCAGAAAAACAGTTTTTCTTTCTGCTCAGAAGACAAAACAGACAGGCCATTATTTCAACTTTTTAATAATTTTATATTGCAGTAACAACTTAAGATTTTAGATTCTTTTATCAAATTCAACACATCCATAACTTCACTCATCACTAAAATAAGGCTCTGGGATAGTGAACAAACATTAAGCATATAATGTGACAATTTAAAACAAAAGGTCAAATTCAGACGTACTGAAGTCAGAGGTCTATATACTTCTGTACAATCCAAATTTAAATTGTTGCTTAACAAAAACATCCATCAGCACTTTTTGCATATTTTAGTCTTTTCCTTCTAAGTTCATTCTTCAAGCAACAGCCAAAATACAATAAATATACTAAAGACCACTTGCAAGGAAAAGCAAAGGTACTTTTTTCCCCTCATTTAATGTTTAAGAAGTTTAAAAATCTTAGGAAAGAAGATGGTGGAACCAGGCTGTATGCTGGTACAAGAGATGTTTTTCTTGTCTCTATTTAGGAAGATTTACTTAAAATCCTAAATGTTAGAAGCAAGTTTTAAAATAATTGTGCCTGCCATGGTAAAATACATATTAGCTGCAATAAAGCAGATCTTCCATCAGAAAAGGCATTTTCTGTGCACTCTTACCAAACCTCTGTTCCCGTGTAAGCCCACTTCAGACTACTATTTGATCCCAGAGGCAGAATTAGCCCTATATCTGGGAAAGCATACACATGAAATACTTTTATTACCCATCTTAAAAATAAAATACTCATTGGACTGACTAAGTTATCAAAGAACTGATGACAAATTCATTACAGCCAGGAGGAAACTACACTTTGAGTACTGAGCAATTAAACCTTGAAACAAATTAAAGTGGGAAGACTCCTTAGATCATGACAGGACACCTTTCTGGGATGCAAGATTTGCCACAATATCAGATGAAAAATCCATCTGACCTGACCTACCTCCTCCAGCAGTCATCTCACAGGCCTGTCAGAAAGGTAAAGTTCCTCAGAATCTTATTCCAGTGTTGGCAGTCAGTTGTTTAATGATTTAAGCTAGAACCTGTATGCAGACCATGGTGCTCATTGTGATAAAACACTGATACAGACCATGAGAAATTACCTAGCAGAAATGTAACTTCTTAAATTAAGGTCTAGAACACTGACATGACTAATTAAAAAAAAAAATAAAACACCAAATTCCAAACTACTGGAATTAACTGTGGATATATTGAAGGATTAGTCTGCAAGTTCATAACAGTCTCATACTTGAAAGCATCTTATCAAATTCTGAATACATTGGAACTGTTTAATACACACAAGCAAGGATGTAACTTCCAGAAGAGCATTATTCAATACAGGCTTTTAAAGTTGGATGATTGAGTCACAAAGCATCTTGCTTTACATTACCTTGAGTGTTTTGTCCATAGAAGCTGAGAGCAGCAGGTGACTTTGTTCCCGTACAGGACACCACTGGATTTCATTAACAGGACCACTGTGTTTAGACATGTAAAATATTAAGCTTTTGGGAACTTCAGTTAGTTTATATTTCAATCCCAAATATGGCTTAATTAATTCAGAGATGTTTCTCCAGGTCTGCTCTCCTGATACACCTAACTTAACATCACAATCTGAGCTACCTCTCTGATCAGATTCTTCTTTTTCAGGCTTACTGGAGTTTTCTTGACGCAATCGTTTAGGGATATATGGTCTAATTCCTTTCATGGTAGTAGTACTGTCTTTATGTATTCTCTTCTGGGAAATGACATTTCCAGAGTCTGCTGAAGAGCTGGAAGCCTGTCCATAGTTCTTGTAAGCCATGGATAATGCAGTACGGTCAGAGTAGGCCCCCCCACAATAAGGAGGTGCCAAGTCAGTGCTGTTATTCTGTGCATAATGCTCAGGGGGACCTTCACAAACTGTGCTCCTGCCAGAACTGCCAGTGCTCCCAATAAGGTGCATTTCATATGTAGATTTTGTGCTGCCAGGTGCAAAGTGCTGAACACAACTCACAGAAGAACTCAGCTGGTTTGTTTGTCTGCCAGAAGCATCAGGGACTTCAGTCTTTTCTGTTTCTGTCTCAGAGTCTGAATCTTCATAAGCAACCAAACTCATTACGGCTAGACAGAGCAGACTCCAGAAATCTCAGTGCTGCAATCCTCCAAAATTATGATCTAAAATAAAGAATTGATTATTCAGAGCACAATTAATTACAGTCTACAATTTGAGTAACTTAGGGATATAAATACACCTTTCTTTACAAAAAGAAACTCAAAACTTTTATTTCTGTTCACTAAAGGTATTTATTCCTCTATTATAACACATCTGTCCATTCTATTAAACACCACCACCAAAGGGCCTCCAAGCCCTTTGCATACATTTTTAATGCATTGCAGAGGTGTATTTGCATACCACAAAACAATGAGTACAAAAAGGAAAACAACACTGCAATATAAATACCGCAAATCACTTTACCTTACTTCCAGCATTACTTCACCATACACACACACACAGAACAATTTAATTAATTATGCAGTGTTTCCATGTGTACATTTATAAGAATACAAATACTATAACTCTTCTGAAGTCGGTCTAACAAAATCTATTTCTTAACAGTACAGATGACTTGAAAGAAGTACGTAGGGGTTCAAGTGGCAGCTAAAAAAGTAAATACATTTTTGACCCATTCAGCAGCCTTGCAGTATGAGGAAATTTTCCAGCTATATCCACAGAGCAAGTTCCACACAGCCTTCAGTTTTACAGAGCAGACACATCAGAAGCTACACTGAATTCACTATTTGCATTTACTTACAGGAAAATCAGAGCACATATGCTTCAGCTGTGGAATAAGTTTTTTGAACGTGTCTGTGAGAATCTTGTGCCAAGAGTGCATATGTAACATGCTGAATAATTCACCCTCATAATAATCCCACAAAGAATTTTCCAACAATTTAGATGGAGCACATGGAGTATAGAGTTAACTACATTCAAACAATTGATGTCTGCAAAGTATACAACCTGCAACCTCTGCTGTATATAGCCAAAAAGTACTGGTAAGACTGATTAAATGGGACATTTTATTACTGCTTTGTTTCCTTGCCAAGCTGTTAGCACTCATTATGCTGAAGAGATTTAACTCACAACACTTGCAAAGCAGCTGCTGAAATTCTTGGTTCAGGTCAGCAAAGAAACTGCCCTCAAAAGCATCTTGATGAAAACAGAGAATGCTACATGAAAGTCAGTATCTTCATGAGCATTTGCAGAATTGATGCCACACATGTAGGTCCCACAAATACTCCTGCAGGAGTAGTACTCTTGTAAAGAGTAAAGATTATTCATTTAATTTCAGAACTAGATCTATTTGAATTAAAACAACTCTGCTTCACTTAACCTACAGAAGTGTTACATGAATCTATATTCTGTTATCAAATTCCCAGTCACAGATCCAGAAGACAGGTACTTATTAAGATAAACACATTCACAATCACAGATCCTGTCCAAGAAAAGTGATCAAGGCATTTAACTGGAACAAGGTGACCAACATTTCAGCACATAAAAGCAACAAGATCTCCCTCTAGAGGACATTTTGTCATTATCTGAATTTAAGACAGCTACAAGTGACAGCAAAGAAGAGTAAGGAAAAAAAAATTTTAATAATACAGCTTCATTGAACACAATATTTCATTTAAACAATGGCAAAGTTAAAAAAGAAGTAGTGTTTCAGGAAAATGTAACTAACAAATCAAGTCCAAAACAGTAAATCAAATTTTCTAGCAGTAAAGTGAAACACCAAATAAACAGGAGCTTTGAAGGGCTTCACTTCAGTAATTGTATCAAGTGGTTACTGTTTGTACTGCAGTGCTAAACACAGCTCCCAGCCAAATGCATCATGTCCAAAGAACAAATACAGTAAGAAGCTGACCTCTGGCTGAAAGCTATAAACTGGGATACACTAGTGGATTGGATTAGATTACAAAATTACTTTAGTTTGTTTTAACACAAAAAAAAACCCCTCAAGCTGAGATTCAGAAGCACAAGGTTAAAAGCATTTCCCATGAGATACTGGAAAGAAACTGTCCCAATACATTTGGTGAGCTCAAATCCATCCCATCACACACATCACCCGTAGGCATTACTATTTTTGTAAAAACAAAGCATCCATCTCATTTAAAGACTTCCCATCAACTTCTGTTGTTAAAGAAACACCACCCAAAGCTTCCTACACTGCCCTAACTAAGGAAAAATTGGGGGCGGGGGGAAGAACACCACCACGTACTCGACTGGAAACATTTTGTAACTAGACTGTTGAGTTTATTAACGATGTGATGTATAACGTATTGAGCTAAAAGAGACTTTTGTAGAACGCTGGTTTTCCTCGACTTCCACGGGTCCGATTTATCTGAACGCACTGAAGCAGAGCGTGCCCAGTTCGCCAGGCACAGCGCCCCAGGCCCGCTCAGCGCTGGCAGCAGAGGGCTGACCCGGCAACCGAGCGCAGCACCGCGGGCCGCTCACGGCCGGAGCCCCTCCCGCCGGCCCCGGTGCGCTCAGACACGAGGCACAGCCGCCTCCCCGGGGCGCTTCCCCGCTCCTAATGCCCCACAGGGGGAAAGAACAAGCTACTGGATGATGAGGCGTCTGGGGCATCTCTTTTATACGAAGAGACTGTGGGCAGGTGGGGCTGTTTAGTCCTCAGAAGTCTAAGAGAGGGTCTGATAAATTCATACAAATATCTCAAAGGTGGGTGCCAACAGGATGGTGACAGGCTCTTTTCAGTGGTGCCCAGCGATAGGGCAAGCAGCAGTGGCCATAAACTAAACCACAAGAAGTCCCACCCCAACTTGCGGAAGCACTTCTTTACACTGAGGGCGGCAGAGCAGAGGTCGCGGAGTTTCCCTCTCTGGGGACATTCCGAATCCACCTGGATGCGATCCTGTGTAACCTGCTCCAGGTGACCCTGCCTTGGCGGGGGTTTGGTCTGGATGATCCCCAGAGGTTCCTTCAAACCCTAACGATTCTCAGTACCTCCAGGAGTAGCCCCACCCGAGGAAGTGGGTCCCGGGAGGGCCCCGGCAGCCGAGACCGTCTCCTTCCCCTCTCCCCCCACCCGTGGTGCCGGCACAGCCGCACGGGCACCGCCGCCGCTCCGCTCCCCCCGCGGTACCTGCGCTCCCGGAGCGCGCCCGGAACTCACCTGCCGGCCGCCGCCGCGCCGCTGCTAAAAACGTGCCGGAAGGAAACAAGGCTTCCCACTCAAACAGTTCCGCGTGTCGTAGCACCCGGTCCGGGACGGCGTGTTGGGAAAGGTATGAGTCAGACANTCACAAGAAGTCCCACCCCAACTCGTGGAAGCACTTCTCTACACCGAGCGTGGCAGAGCAGAGGTCGTGGAGTTTCCCTCTCTGGGGACATTCCGAATCCACCTGGATGCGATCCTGTGTAACCTGCTCCAGGTGTCCTGCCTTGGCAGGGTTTTGGTCTGGATGATCCCCAGAGGTTCCTTCAAACCCTAACGATTCTCAGTACCTCCAGGAGTAGCCCCACCCGAGGAAGTGGGTCCCGGGAGGGCCCCGGCAGCCGAAACCGTCTCCTTCCCCTCTCCCCCCACCCGTGGTGCCGGCACAGCCGCACGGGCACCGCCGCCGCTCCGCTCCCCCCGCGGTACCTGCGCTCCCGGAGCGCGCCCGGAACTCACCTGCCGGCCGCCGCCGCGCCGCTGCTAAAAACGTGCCGGAAGGAAACAAGGCTTGCCACTCAAACAGTTCCGCGTGTCGTAGCACCCGGTCCGGGACGGCGTGTTGGGAAAGGTATGAGTCAGACCGCGGCTCGCTGAGCGCGCAGAAGCCTTCTCCCATCGCTGCGAGCGGTTTGGAGAGCGCTTCCTTGGGCTGGTGACGGGAGGAGGAGGGAGGAGTGCGGGAGGCCATGGTTCCGGGAGGATGTGTTTCCCAGCCGGGAGCCGCGCCGATCGTGCCGCTGGGGGTGATGCAATGGTGGTGACAGAGGCGCGGGGGGTGAGGAGCGTCGGGAGCGGCCGGGACGGGCACGGGACGGGCTCTCGGCCAGAGACC
>VZRZ01004547.1:799773-847887 GCA_013398175.1 Climacteris rufus
GGCTGGCTGGCTGGCTGGGCGGTCATTGCCGCGACCGGTGCGAGGCGCTGGGTGTGGGGGTCTCTGGCGGGCACGTTTCCTCTCTCTCTCCCTCCCTGTCCTGGAGGTGCGTCGATGCACTCGAGGACTTTTCCTTCGTTCCCTGCGGGGCCGCAGTCCCCGGGGCTACTTCGCCAAAGGGTCAGGAGAAGATGCCCTTTTCCCTAGGAAGGGCAGGGCGGGGTGTCCAGGTCGCTGGAATGTGCATCCCCCCGCAGGAGGGGAGAGCAGGCCAGTGCCTTTGCTCTGTCCGGGCAGGGTGTGGCCGGGAATGCCGCAGGACGCCAGGGTTAGGGAACATTGGCGTGCTGAGTAATTTTGTGCACAACCGTCCCTGCGCAGGAGCATTGCTCTTAACAGCTGCAGTATAGTAAAGATTCACGTTGGGCTGTCTTCAGGTGATTCTTAAGTGTTTGAATGGTCGTGTTATTATCTTGCACTCTTTTATTGTGTTTTCATACATAAATTGATGTTTGCCATGGCTGGAAGGTAGGCCTCCTATAAAGTGCACTCTATGTTGGAGCACTTCTCAAGGAATGTTTCACGTTACATCTGTGTGCATGCTACCTACTTTAATTTCACTTTTCATTTTTTTGTTTTATTTACAGGAGGAAAAACAGTTTTCAGGAATGTAAGTGCTGTTACACTTAGTTTCACATTCTTTCATTTGCTCATGAAAGCTTTTTCTGGACTGTTGTATTACTCTTTTCTCTGGAAGTCATAATGTACCTTCATGTGATGTTTGTGTTCTTAACTTCATGTGAAACCCTGCTCTTTAATTCTCAGGTCTCTAACTTACCAAGTCAGACTGCAAACAGTGAAAATGATTGTAGACCTGTGAGGGTCATCCCGTTGGAAAGAGAGGAAAATGCAGTAGTTTTCTGATACTTTTTTGAGCTTTATCTCATGACAATTCAATATTCTGGAACTGACCCAGGAGCACTACCTATTACCAGTTGCCTGCCTTGCATGTGTAGAAAAGGCACACATGTTTTGCCTTTCAAATTCACACTGAGTCGTTCTAGACTCTGGTCCCAAATGTCCTAATAGTCAGTTCTCCAATTCTCATGTATAATTTTTTTTCCTTCACATCTGTTTGCTTATGGTGTCTAATGTGTCTGGGACTGTCAGTTTTCATAATATCAATAAGAAAGCAAGAAAAAAAAACCTGATATAATGCAGGATATCCAAGCATTTCTTTTAAATGGTTCACTGAAATACCTTGTGCCCATGAAGAGGAAAAGACTAATATCAAAAAAAAAAGTGTAATTGAATTGTAGGGATACACCAAAGAATTATTTGATCTGCTTGAAATTGCTGTTTTAAAATCACAGTCAAACTGCAAAAAATCAACTTTGAAGGGACGAAGATTAGGTTAAAAACTTAAATGTTACTGATAATGCATTAGTCTTTAGTCAATTAGGTAGTCTAAATATGGTGTCAGAGTTAACAGACTAAGCAAATTGCATTAGCAAGTGGATGTATACACTTCTCAGTTTTCTCAGGGTATTCACCTGAAGCTGAAATATGGGAATATTGCAGCTGACTGACAAACAAAGCCTTAATGATTAGGATGTTTTGGTAACCACCATGTTACCAAATCGACCTTCTAAAGTTTATTGGACAGGTGAAGGCTTTTTACAGTGGCAGTTTAAATATACACTGTGCACATATAACCAAGGTTATGATTAGACAGATTATTTTGCAGAAGGAAGGCTTTGAAATACTGCTGAACAGCTAATGCAACTATTATATGCTTCTGGAGTTTTTGTTTTGTTTGGGTTTTTTGACTGCTTGTTTTAATTCTGGGAAAAAGGAGCTAAATAAATGTGTATTTTTACTAGTGCTTAATGTATTTGTGCTCCATGCACAGCAGTGGATCAGTAATTTGCCTGGGGGTCTCTCCAGAGAGATACAATCCTTTGCAAGTCAGTAGTTCCTTACATGGACACACAGTTCCCCACTTGGTGGACACGTGCACAACATGACAGAGTGTGCTTAGAAAGACTGCTGGTTTATTAGTCTTAGTCATCTCTTCATCTTAAGCCATCTCCTATTATTTTTCCTGCATAATTCTGAGAAACATGTATTTCTGCAAAATCACAGCCTGCTGCTGACCCAAGGATTCTTTAGAACGCAGCATTTTTCAATGTGTTTTGTAATTTCTGGAGGAAAGCCACAGAGAAGATGACTAAGCTGTGCTCTTGTATATCTTTCTTTGGGCTGAAGTACTCTATTACATGTACTAAGACAAAATTCCATATCACAGTTATAAAACTCTTATAATTCAGAATTTGTTCAGTGCAGGAACATTAATCAGGAATCAGATAACCTCTGCCAATTGTTCTGAGTGCTCTGATTCGTACATGTATTTAATTGTTTTTCTTTTGCCAGGAATTTGACTTTGCAAAGGTGTTCTAGTGTTAAATACACAGACAAACAACATGAACAGTAATCTCTAAATTTCCCTGGTATTCCTGTCAGTCTCCATCCATTTTTGTGTGAAACTGAAGCTCACCATGTTAATGTCTCCACATTTATCAATTTGATATGAATAGAATGTGGTATGGGGTCAGTATAGTCTTTATTTTCTTATTCTGTTCATCTGATCCTGAGGACTTGCATGATAGAATAAATCACACTGTTTTTTGCCCTGCAGTTCTCCTTGTTGCTGCTGTTTTGAATCTACAAGCCAAGGAGTTGGAAGAGGATAAATTCAGTTGATTTGTAAATAAACAGATCTTTGTGCAGTCTGGCAAAATGGCTGATAGCCCGAACTGTGACTTGCAGTCTCTGAGTCCACTTCAGCTGTTTGAAAGAGTTACTGAGCAAGGAGAGAAAGTCAGAGCACTGAAAGCAGGAAAAGCACCAAAGGTATTTCCTTTTCATGTTTTGAACTCATTCTTTTTCAGTTTAGATCTGCCTCTGAGTGCTGAAGAATATGATTGTTCTGAGATCTGTTTTGCATTTTGGTAAGAAAAATTCTTGTTGGAGACTATGTCCATTTTGGGAACTGTGGCGTACCTGGGGCAAGGTAGGCACTAGCAAGACTGAAGTTTTTGCTCTTGAAGTAAGAACAGAGAGTCATAGGCTTAGAAGTCTGCGTCATCCAGGTGCCATGCTATGTGACAGGATCCAAGGTATTTGTTTCTCAAGTAAATTTATATCACTTGCATTCTTCTCTGCTTTTAGATGCTTCATGAAAATCTTTTTCTCTAGGCACTACTGTAGACATTAGCAAATATGTCGTCCTGTGACTCTACTGACAGTCCCTGCCTAATCTCCCTTAAATAATTTAGTAATTTGCCATTTATTTCAGATTCCCTATTCTGTCATCACTATGTTGGCAAGGAGAGCTCAGTTTTAATATGACCTCTCTTAATGTATTGCCTGTGGGAGTAAGCCTTGAAAACTGGGAGTAAAATACAGTGTTGTTCTATTTATGGCTTGCATGAGACTTTACAATAGCTTTATGTTAGAGAGATCATAGCCATAACTTTTTGTTCTAGTTTGTCTTCAAATCTGTCAATGAATTGTAATGAGTAAATTATTTTAAGATGAGCCACTAAAAGCATTGTAAAGTAAATTAGATAATAATCTTTGTTTTCATTATATACCTTATAAATTTATGGTAAAAGTGTTAAGCTTGTTATACCTCAGAAAAGCAAGCAAGCATTTTTTTTCCTAGGCAGAAATTGAAAAGCAAGACAGAAGTGCTTTACATATCTTGGCCATGGTGATGATTTATATTCTGGTTATTGGGTATTTGCTTTTCTTTTACATTTGGCATTGATGCTGCAAACACTTAAATAAAAGCTGAGTTTATGAATGATGCAATTCTGGTCAAAGCATGGATGTGGGATTTTGAAAGGTTAGGACATTCATGTCATGGTCTATTTTAATTATGTTTAGTTAAACAGTTGTTTGTTTTTTTTCCTTTATTCAGGATGAAATTGATGCAGCAGTGAGGATGCTCTTATCATTAAAACTGTCATATAAAACAACAACAGGACAAGATTATCAGGCAGGCTTGCCTCCAAAAGATCTTGTATTAATAAACAATGGTACAGCTAAAGAAGAGGATGAGGATTTGGTGGATCCCTGGAATGTGCAGACATCAAATGCTAAAGGCGTGGATTATGACAAGCTCATAGGTATAACTCTTCCTTCACTGCTACTAAGGAATTTATGTAAAGTGATCCTAATGACCACAGAAACAGCAAGGCTTCATAACAAATCCAGATCAAAACATCATAGGTAACACTTAATTTATGTCTAATCTTAGCATTTCCATGTCTAAAGAATTTGCTGTAGGAGATAAAAATGTCTCAGGTTGGGATTTTCTATGAAAGACTTCAATACTTTGCAAAGAACTTTTAAGTTCAAAATACAGGGTTTGCCTGTATTTGTTTTTGGCATGGGGATTGTTATTAGAAGTTACACTAACAAGGACACAGTGACTGAGTATCTGCATCTTCAGTGGCTGTGATTGAGAAGGGCTGGAGCCTAGAGCATTTTGGCCAGGCTGGAGGATTCTTCTACCATCTCTTCCTTCCCTTAGGAATTAGAGAGGGCAGGAATGATCTGAAACTAATCTATTAAGAGAAATCTACTAAGTATACTGACTTCTTCAGAAGACACACTAACAGGCAGCCAAGTGCTGGCTGGAATGAAGGAGTTGCAGGTCATTCAAAAACATACAGTGCAATGGAAAATGTTTTAGACAGGGTTGTTACAGAACTTGCATAGTTATGTAATTTAAGAAACAGAGTTTCTTAAAGTTAATTTCCTTATTGGTTTAACAATTTCCTGTTTTAACAGCTTGTTTGAGTCTAGCATAGAATCAAGTGAGAGAACTATTCAATATTTTTCTGGTTTTCCCTTTTTTTCATTATTGTCAATCTTCATATGTAGTACCTCAGCTGTACATTGCTGGGGTCTGCTTAGTAGTTGTTTCTCACAATAGAGCATACATATGTGGCAGTAACCATGTATTTGCTTTTGAGAGCACATTTGCTTGTGTCAGCATTCTTTTAACTCTGTGTGATGCTATTGAAACATCATATCAAATGTTTGTGCACATTGGTTTAGTCTGCAGGAAGTAACAGGAGAAAGAAAAAGTTGGAAAGAAGAACTGTGCAAAGAAAAATATAGGTCAGTGTGAGAGAAAGAAAAAATAGAAGACAAGATCTCTAATCATTTTGTTACTTCTATAGGAGTTATAGGAAAGTGATTCAGAATTTTTTCTTGGGGAAAGGGGTTTTAAGTCCTTTAGAAAAGGAAGAGCAGAATACTTGTATTGGCACAATCTCAGGATCTTCATGAGAATAACTAGCATGACTGCACTGTAAATCATTATGTGCCCTTTTTTCCAGAAACTGTGTATGTATGACCTTTGATCTTCCTTAGAGTGGTGGGTTAGCCTAAAGGGTTTGGACTTCTTTACACTACTCAGATTGGTGAATTTGATGGCTGAGTCATTTTCCTTGTTCTAAGTGCTGTGTTGAAATTTTTCGGAGAAGAATGCTAGCCTAGCCACTTCAAGATGTTAATCAGTTGCTGGTTGTTATTCATAAGCTTCCTTCTTTTCCTCCCCCTTTTAAAAATAAAAAGTGTTGTCCAATAATTTGACATCTGGTAGCACCTACCTTAAAGGAAGTTTTTGTGCCACCTACAATCTGTTTATTTACTAGTGGTACCAGAGAAGGTATGCTTGGGTTTAATCAAATGTAGAAGAAATGAAATCACTGTTTTAATTGAAAGAGATCTTCTTCTCCATTGGTTGTCCTAGATGTGCACTTAACTGTAAGGTACACAACATAAGAGCCTGAAGATTTTCTGGGAAGAAAGGTTCTGTTAGCCGTGTAATAGACATGAACATCCCTAGAAACTTGTTTGAGCAGAGCAAAGAGCAGCGAGATGAGTGAGAAAGAGCTTTGTGTGCTCACCATGCTGATAATGCAGTAAGCTGAATATTGCAAGTGATACCAAATGGTTGAAGTTGGTGGGCATTTTTGCAAATCATTTGGTCAGTCCCTCTCCTCAAAGCAGAGTCAACTAGAGCAGGCTGCTCAGGACCTTGTCCAGTAGGATTTTTTTATCTCCAAGGATGGAGATCCCATGACCTTGCTGAGCAACCACATTCCAACACAGTCTGAAGGTTTTTTGTATATTTAAATGGAATTTCCTCTTTCTTCTAAATTGTGCCTATTACCTCTTGTCTTTTCACTGGGCATCACTGAGAAAAGTTCAGTGCTGTCTTTTTTATTTCCCCCCCACCTTCCCTAATCATGCATTTATGCACATTGATAAGATCCCTCCTGAGCCTTCACTTCCCCAATCTCAGCAATCCCAGCTCTCTTGAGTTCTCCTGGTATGACAGGTGCTCTTAAGTTCTCATCTTTGTGTTGCTTTGCTGGATTCACTTTAGTATATCCATGTCCTTCTTATGCTGGATCCCAAAATCAGTGCTCCAGGTGTTTCTCCTCAGTGCTTAAATGCTTAACACAGGGAAAGGATCACCTTGACATTGTGGCAGCACTGTTCCTCGTTCAGCCCATAAGGCCTTTGGCCATCTAGCCCACAAAAGTGCCTTATGGGCTTATATTCAATTCCTTGTCTGTCAGGACCTTGGGACCCTGAGGTCCTTCTGCTTTCCAGCCATTTGGCCCCTGCTTGTTACAGTGTACAGAGTTATTCCTCCCCAGATTCAGGACTTTGTTGAACTTCATGAGATTCTTGTCAGCCCATTTCTCCAGCCTGCTGAGGTCCCTCTGAATAGCACCACAGCCATCTGTTGTATCAGCCACCCCTCTCAGGATTGTTTCATCTGCAAACTTGCTGAGGCTGGACTCAGGGCTCCAGCTGGACTTTGTGCTGCTGGTCACAACCATAGAGCTTGGCAGTTCAGCCAGTTTTCAGTTCACCCTACAGTCACTTACCTAGTCCAGACTTCATCATTTATCTCTGAGAATGATGTGGAAGTCAGTGTCAAAAGCCTTACTAAAGCTGAGGTAAACAACATTCGCTGTTCTCACCTCAGCTATAGTCATGTCATCATAGAAGGCTATAAAGTTGGTCTGGTATGATTTTCCATTCATAAATCCATGCTGACTACTCCCAGTCACCTTCTTGTCTTTAATAATGTTTGGGGATTGTTTCCAGGATTATTTGCTTCATCACATGCCCACAGATTGAGGTGGGGCTGACGGGCCTGTAGTTCACAATTCTTTCTTCTAGCCCTTCTTTAAGGTAGGATTGGCATTTGCTTTCTTCCAGCCTCTGGGAGCCTCTCCCAGTTGACGTGACTGTTCAGAGATCATCGACACTGGCCTGATCACTAAAGTTACTGTATAGCAAATATTAGAGTATTTGTTTTCTCTATGTAGATATAACAGGGCAATGGCAAAGAGGAAAAGTACACAAAAAAATTTCAGCAAATGCAAATATGCTTTTGAAAATGGCAGTTCTCAGGATTTGTACAGTGAGTTGAAAGCTGTCTTTTGGTAAAAGTTAGAACACCAGAGATGAAAAGCACACTAGGAATTTTTTTAAAGCTTCTTTAGGAGTGGAGACTGTGTCCTTGTCAGAAGCTGTTTAGGATTCTTTGTGAGTAGAGAGCCTAAAATGTTTTGAACATTCAAATAGGAGGGAATAGGTAGGGAAAAATTACCCTTTTTATAATGGAAAGGGTGAAGATGGGCAAAGAAAAAGGACTTGTACAGTCTGTGAATGTTTAATAAAGATATTTAGGCATTTCCAGTGAAGTGTTCTATACATCAGAGAGCTTTTAATCACTTTCTTTGACAGTACATTAATATTTCTAGGGTAGCTAGTTCCAGTTAATCTGGGGCATTTCATGTTTTCTGTTTCCGTAAGATTAGCCTCTTACCAGTTGCCATTGATGTGTTGAATCATTTTCATGCTCATTTAGTCTCTTTTTAGCATTCATCCAGATCATAGTTCGCTATATTGTAATGCATTTTTCGTTTTATTGGTGTGATGTTGAATAGAGCAGCATAGTAGCAAAGAGGAGATTCTTGTACAGATTTTTTTGAGTGAGTTCAAATCTCAGAGCACTGAACTGCTGTTAGGTTCCAAGAATTATTTGGAATAGGAAAAATACTGCAGTTTTACTCTGTCACAACCTTTCCTAAACCACCAAATTGTCTTACTTGATTGCCATGAAGAGCATTATGCATTACCTTTTCAAGCCTCTTGAGGGGAGCAGCATCTGTAGTCATACACTTAATAAAGAAGAATTAAGTGTGTAGGAGAGTATTTGGGGTCAGAAAGTGAAAGATGGTGTGGTCTGAGAGCAGAAAATTTAGACATCTAGAGAAAAACATTCAGAGCCTCATAGGCATTTTTATTCTATGGCTTAAAGAGGCCAAGTTGTTGATCTGAATATGTTTCTTTAGCATGTTTTTATGCTTGGACTATCAATACTTCTGCTGTAAGGAGACTGCAATTGAAATAATTCATAGATGGAGAAATACTACATGTGATTGAGTTGAGCCTCCTGGCATAGAGTTAATACTGGAGATAACTGCTGGGACTTCATGCAAGAATGCGGAAAATCTAGCCACTTTGACTTGAAGGAGATGTCTTTTTTAATCTAGCCTGCATTAGCATGTTCTTGGTAATCTGAGATCTGGTGGTAGCTGTGCTATGCTTATTTTTATTTTTTTTTAACATTTTATGATTATAGTTCGGTTTGGCAGCAGTAAAATTGACACAGACCTGATTAATCGGATAGAAAGAGCTATTGGGCAAAAACCTCACCACTTTCTACGTAGAGGAATCTTTTTTTCCCACAGGTGAGTTTGTCTTGTATTAAAATCCAAACAGATCCTATTGGGTAGACTTCCTGTGAGAAATACTGGGAGAAACCTGTATCTTGCAAAATACCACATGCTTTTATACCAAGGCAAACCAACTGTGCCATTTGAAATTAGCAACTACTGCAGATTGCCCCTGGTAACATTTGAAACTCTTCATTGTGTGGGTTTCTGATATGTCTCACTAGTCCCAGGCTGAAGAAATGTGCTCAGAGTGTTTGCTCTGTGCAGGTCCATTTTGACTCTACATCAGCCAGAGGCAGTGGCCAGGCAGAGAATTCCAGGTGCCACTGGTGATTTCAGCAAGGCTCCCATGACCTGTGGACCTGTGCATCTGTATTGAGCTATAGGAAAGGCTCAGGGAATAATCTTAAGCACCAGCCTGCCAGTGACCTTCAGTGTTTAATTGTTAGCATGCAGAGGCCTTTGGGCTGTGGCACCAGCAGGTGGCACAGAAGGGCCTGAGCATGACTGAGAGCACAACCTCTACCAGAGGTCAGCCAAGCTGGTTGGTTGAACCTATTTGAGAAACGCTCCCTAGCTGTTTTACTAGGCCCTAGAGATTATTACCCAATGAAGTAATTTTAAAAGTTGTGCAATTTCAACATTAAATTTTCATTTTTTGTTTCATTTTTCTTTAAGGGATTTTTTTCTGATGGAGACTGAAGGAGACAATGCTTTTCTTAAATTTAAACATGAGCAAACAAGAACTTTTTTTTATTTTTAGGAAACTTTAACATACTATAATTAATTTATAAATATGTTTGGCTTTAAAAGGAGTCCAATTTTGAATAAAAGCTTTTGCTGTGGATGTTTCTTCCTTAAAAATTGTATTATGTTTTCTCTGTTTTTTCTTTAGAGATATGGACCAAGTACTTGATGCTTATGAAAATAAGAAGCCTTTTTACCTCTATACAGGCAGAGGGCCGTCCTCTCAGGCAATGCATGTTGGTCATCTTATCCCATTTATGTTCACAAAGTAAGCTATTTCTACCATTTGTATTAATCAAAGCATTTTTTTCAAAGGTAACATTGAACATGGTTTATGAAACTGTCAAAATGATGCATTGCAAGGAGTTCTAATTGTGTGAGGTGAATATTAATGAACTTATTTCAGTCTTACTTTTTCACGGAAATTACCATAAACCCTGCATCACCATAAAGGCCTCTTCCTTGCTCCCTTAGCCTCCTGGCACTCCTTAGAATTTTTGTTGTTCCTAAAAACGAGTTCAGTATGAGACTCAGGAACATTAGTCTGTAACGTGGTGCCTGCAGCAGCAGGACACAGATACATTGGGCTCACAAAGCTAAAGCCTCTGAATTCTGGTTCCACTGCAACTGGTCACCACTTCATATGTACAGGAAACAGGGTGTGAGTCGTTTTTCTGGGCAAGTTGTTGTTACAATCTGTATAAAATGTTTGATCTGTTCACATAAATGTAACTGCCTATGCATACAAAGGAAAGACAAGCAGATCTCTTCATATACTTTTGTTTAAATATAGAAAAATATTTTAGCTGCGTGACTTACATCTTCATTTTAATTTACTTTGGGATAAAATATGTCTGCTTCTATTAGGTGGCTGCAAGAAGTATTTGATGTTCCCTTAGTAATACAGTTAACTGATGATGAAAAGTACCTTTGGAAGGACATGACAATTGAGAAGGCATATGAATATGCTAAAGAAAATGCAAAAGACATCATAGCATGTGGTTTTGACATCAATAAGACCTTTATATTTTCGGATTTAGACTATTTAGGGTAAGTATAAATTTATTTAGAGCATTGTAGTGAAAAAATGTGTCTATATTTTCTCTCCAACTTTGACAGACAGCAATGTGTTAGTAAGTGTATCTAAATTTGAAAGCTTCAGGACAAGTATTGTAACTCTTAAAATAGAAACTTTTTTTTTCCTTTGTCTAATATTTTATATATATTATTGTCATTCTCTTGTATAACATATGAACAAATACTTGTGTGTGCAGTGCATAAATTATTAAAAATATATTAAACCAGCTAGAGTGTAAAAATACCTAAACCAACAAGAAACTTCCAGACTGATTTAAGATGGTATAAAAAATCTTTCAGTTGTGTTTACACTTTATCTGCATTAACAGAAGGCATTGCAGCAACTTGTTGTGGTCAATTATTTTAATAATAGAGCATGAAAGATTATTGAGTGAAGTTTAAAGAAGATGTAAGAAAAAGAAATTGCTATTGAAACTGCCATCTCAGAAAGAAGTTTTATGGCAGAGCTCAGAACTGAATCTGGGGGCTTTGTTCTTTTGTGGGGAGCGATGAGCTTCCTTAAAGGCTTGGATAAGAGAATGTATGTTTTAGAGACAAACTGTACAGCACTGAAATGTGGAGCCTGCAAAGCAGTTTTGCATCTTTTCACACCCTTTCCTGCCTTGAAAAGTTGATCTTTGCAGTAACACAGCAAAGTTGCATTAACACAGATTTGCCCCGTGGCTGAACAAGGGCAGGTCAGAACTGCTGTTTCTTTTGCTTTGCCTCCTCAGCAGAAGTGGAAAAGGAAGAAGTTGCTGAACTACTTTTGATTTGGAAATGCTGCTACTGTGTTTAGTGACAGAGAAATTCCACCTAGGGAATTTAACCTGTAGAAAATTAGATTTTGGAAGATTTGAGCTACTATTCCTTCAGACAACAGCAATGTCCTGTGTGGAATACACATTGGGGACAGCAAGCAACACAGAAGACATAGTCTATTTAAGTTGCCAGAGTTCACAGAGGATAAGTATACATAAGTTCACATAAGGATAAGTAAACTTCAGGCTCCCTGAGGTGTTTTGGCACCATTTCCAAATCAAAATGTTTCTGGCTTTAGACAGTTATTTGGGGGAAAAAAGTGTTTGTAGTATTTTTTGGGGGAAGGGAACAATAAATTATATTATTTCAAGACATAAAATTCCCCTTGGCAAATAATTCTCTAATTATTCTCTAATTATCGTCTCAATGGACCACAAAAGGTCCAAAACTGTGAGATTTAATCCTGCAGGTTTTTTGACAGTCTCAGCTTTTCTAATGAAATTTTCTGCATACACTCTTCTCCTCATTTTATTCTTCCACTTTTTTTTTTCTTGTAGGACAAGTGCCGGATTCTACAAAAATATTGTCAAAGTTCAGAAGCATGTTACATTTAACCAAGTGAAAGGAATCTTTGGCTTTACAGACAGTGATTGCATTGGTAGGAAATTGTATGAATTACAAGAAACAATGCTTGCTTTCACTTTCAGTGGAGCTATTTGAAGTAATAGTTTAAAGAGAGTAGCATCTGCCACTCATGAAACAGACAGAAAAGCAAGATCATGTTTCTAGGCTGATTCTGATTCTGGGATGTTGTTGTGGTCCCTTCAGAATAGAAAACATATTACAATGAAATTTCTAGCATGACATCAACCTTTTTGACCTTAGTAAGAGCAAAGTACAAAACACGAGTGTTGAAGGGTCCAACATAGAGAACTACTTTTTCTTTTTTTTCTATTCTTTTGTTACAGTGATTTCAGCTATAATAAATTTTACCTCCTATAAATTTCTATGCCAAATTTATAAAGAAACTTGGCAGAAGAAGTTGCATTAATACACATACATATTTACATATTTGAAAAAAGGTTGAATGCTGAATAACCTAATTATCAAGGTGCTGGGTGACTCATGTCTCCCATTTACTTCACTGCAGTTGCATATTTCTGCCACATGGGCAAAAAAAAGATTCTGTGTAAAGATGGCATTAAATTCTTGATGTTTCCAAGCATTAACATCATCTTTGTCCAGTAATGGGGCCAGTGACAGCTTTTCAGCCTTCACTGGAACCAAGGAGCAGATTTCCACTTGTTCTAGCAGTGCTCTAATAAAAGATAGTATTGTGATAATGACTTACATCACATGTTTGGAACAGTCTGCTACTTGCTCTCTGTTCCAGTAGGATTTTGATCAGGGAAGCAGGGTGGCCACCCTGTGATTAAGCACTATATTAAAAAAGAAAACTGGGCACATCTGAGATGCTACACGGGTGCAGTGATCCTGAAATCTTAGAGGGAAGCTTGTGTGATGAGTGACTGTAGCTATTCTCTCACAGAGTGAAAAAATGAGCAGCTCAGAGTGATGACTTAGTCAATCCTATTTCTGGACAGGGTAGAAATTATCAAGAGAGTATGCAGGGATTAACTTTTTCTGAAGTCATTGTGGTCACAGCTTGTCTTTTGTCATTGGTTTCTATGTCAGTTGAAGGCTTGTTGACATTGCAGAAGGTAAAGATGAAAAAGCTTCCTCAGACAAGGGAACACTGTTTGATAAAGATAGAACTTGGTCTTCAACTAAGTATCTGGATGATTCACATGTGCAGTTTACATATTTTTAAAAATTCTGTCTATTTACCACTGCTTATGTTGATTGCTTAGCTTTTCCAAACATGTTTTCTAGGTAAGATCAGCTTTCCTGCTATCCAGGCTGCACCATCCTTCAGTTCATCATTTCCACAGATCTTCAATGGCAAGGAGAACATTCAGTGTCTTATCCCATGTGCTATTGATCAGGTATGAAAATCGTACTACTTAATTTGGTTTTCATGGATTTGGTTTTGTAGTGTACCATTCAGGTTCATGGTGGTGTCTCAAAGCATCTGTAAAATGCTCCTGCAAGCACCTTTCAGGGGTAGAAACTGAAAAACCTAAAAAATGAAAAGATGAATGCTTAACCCAACAATCATGTGTTCATTCAGTCTTGGATCTCCCTTGATCTCAACTCAGTTCACACTGAGCTGACATCTAGGAAAGCAAAGATGGTAACATCTATGCAAAAGCACACTGACATGGGGTAGGAAGAAACTTTTGGCCATCTCCATGGTAACTAGGACAAGATGGAATGAGCTCAACTTGCAGCACAAGAGTTTTCTGTTGAACCATGGGGAAAAACCTTCTCTCAGTAAGAATAAAGAAACATTGAAATAGTTTGCCAGAAAAGCTGCAGAACCCTAACAATTCAGATTATATATAGAGAGAGCTGGAAGAACACCAGATACAAAGGAGAGTAATAGGGTCTTTAGATAAGTAGTGTTTCTAGGAATCAAATCCTGCACTGTCTGAATCTTTAGCTATTTTAGTTACAGGGACAGGCACTGGAAGATGCTGTAATGATATTTATCAGCCACAATATTATGTAGTAATATTTTTGCACTTTGGCTTAAGTCACATCATGAGCACAGCACTGCTGGCTTGATCACTGACTTCAGATTCTCTGCTGGTGGATAAAATGCTTTGGGAGAGAGCTTTCATCGATGTCCAGGCATATTAAGCATAGTTTTAGCAACTCTTTGAACTTTTGTAAAATGTAAATATGCCTGTTACTTGAGGGAATCAGAGTATACAGCACTATGGAAAAGGAATAAAGGGATTTTGTTTGTTGCTTCTCTGAATGAACTGGATTGGAAGTAAGTTCTGGAACATTTCATGGCTTGATTTTTCAGTTTTTGGTTTTGTGACACTACCTCTTAAGGCATTAATGAGTCAGCACCAGTCAGCTTTCAAATCACATTTTTCAGCTTTATTCTGTGCTTTTATTGGTGGTTGTTTTAGGATCCTTATTTTAGAATGACCCGCGATGTAGCACCGAGAATTGGACAGCCTAAACCAGCCTTACTCCACTCAGTCTTCTTCCCAGCCCTACAAGGAGCACAGACCAAAATGAGTGCTAGTGATCCAAACTCCTCCATCTTCCTCACTGATACACCCAAACAAATCAAGACGAAGGTAAGGACCTGCAAAACCTGATAGCACAAAACTTTCTAACAAAAAGGAGCAGTGGTCATAGAATCGTAGAGTCAAAAAATCATTTAGGTCAGGAAAGACCCTTAAGATCATAGAGTTCAACTGTAAACCTGTCACTGCCAAGTCGACCACTAAACCATGTCTATAGATACCATATAAATATAAACAGTCTCCAGCTTCAGCAAAATGTGCTGTAGAGATTGGCCTGCAGCTCCTACCTGACACTGCTTTGATATCCCCTCCCAGCTGTCTGACAGGACCTTCAGTGGTTATAGTGACAATTGTATGTGTTACAATGACAATTTTTAGTGTTTTCCTTGAACATATATGAAACCGTTTTTCCATACATTTCGTGGCAGAGCAGCTTCAGAAATTGACTTGAGTTATGCAAATTTAGCTGGACTATCAAATATGATCTTTTGCCTTACCAGCTAATCTGATAGTACAAATATTAGCTGGGATTAATGTACAAAACATGTTTGTTTTTCTGATACCTGCAGAGCAGTGGTGTAAGAATAAGAGCTGTGCAGGCTCATGGTTTTAAAATTAATACTATGTTGCCATAGTTTTGAAATATGAGAGGCCACAATGTAAATCTAAATAAACAGCTCTTTCTCTTGACTGCCTCTCCTTTTGGGGAGCACCA
The DNA here is from genome assembly GCA_013398175.1 of Climacteris rufus. Lineage (NCBI taxonomy): Eukaryota > Metazoa > Chordata > Aves > Passeriformes > Climacteridae > Climacteris > Climacteris rufus. Next base: position 815,085 of record VZRZ01004547.1, read on the forward strand.
AACATTACACAGTGTTAGTTACAACACGGGTCAGACCTTTTCTGCTGCTTGGGAATGTTGCTGTCAATTCACAAATAAATCTGCTCACTCCAATTCACAAATGAACTTTATGTTGAATTTCAACACAGTTTTAGAAGGGGTATTTGCTTCTGTCTGAGTATATTCCTAGTTTGTTTCCAAATTTAAAAGAAGATCCCTCTTATCTGGTGTCAAATTATTTACTTTGGCAAAAGTTTGCCTGTGTTGTGGTTTGTAAAAAAAATTAAAATCATTCCTTGGGAAAGAATTTATAGGCATGATACCAGGCATGAAATGACTGTCAAAACAAGAAGAAAAGATATTTATGTTGTTTCTGTTGGGCAGACTGGGATTAATTCTCTTATGGTCAGACTCTTCTACAGCCACCTCATAACGATTCATTCTCCTCCATAGAAACTGACTAAACAGTACTGGTTTGAAGAATTGGAATTCTTCATGTGTCTGGATTATAATAATTCCAGTTTGCTTGCACAGTTACAGAGCTGCTTTAAAAAAAAAGCTGTAATTTCAGAATAGAGAATATATGGCTAATGGTAATATTGGTAACATTCTTCCATGTTTTTTTTCTGGCAAGTAACTTGTAATGTGCAAAGAGATCCCAGTTCATGAGTCCTAATTCTGTTGTCTTTAAACTATTTGGAAAAATAACAAAATAATTCTAGCTGCTTGGAATACAAAAGGCATAAAGAAAAATCCTGAACATGATGTAAAGTATTGAGTAATGGAGGACAAACTGAGACTTGTTCCACGTTCTGAAGCCCATCAGTAATAAGTCTTTATGGCAATAGAGCTTGAGTGAAAGACCAAACATTGCCATGGCAAATAAATCAAAAAACAGAGTAGGAAAGGTGACTTCCAGTCATGGATGAAGGTTAAAAAGAGAGTGCTACACTGGACAAAAAAAATCATTGCTTGCAGCATTTTTGAGATTACTGGTACACTGCTAAGTAATGAGGTTCAAAACTTAGAGGTAATAGAAGATGAAAAATTACTATTTATTGGGAGAGGCTGAAGAAGCTGCTGGGTAATTCAAGGGGATGAATGGCAACATTATAATACACTATTCTTATTCCACCTATCAGTAAATTACAGCTCGATTGTTTGTTTTTTAGAAAGTGGTGTTTACATTTTATGTGTGTCGACATATTCGGGGGAAAAAACAGTGCATCACTGTAGATAGGTCACTGAAACATTCAGTGAGTAGGTGCCAGAATGTGTAAAAAAATGAATTTGAGATAAGAAAGGAAACATTTTGTATAAAACATCAATGTGCCTTTACCTGGCATATTGTATTTAATCCGTCTCCGTTTACAAAAAAAAATCATACAGACTTAGAAAATCTAGTAAGGAGAGAGGTCGGTGAAGAACAGTATATAAAAACTTCATTTTACAGATGCTGAGGCAGCTATTCAGGCTGTCCTACAGTATAAGAATAGATGTAATGTAGCAGATGGCAGTTCATTTTCTTATAATATTCATCAGTGCATCATTTCTGATTGTAGTTCATTGCCACAAGACTTCATCTGTAACATGGTGGTTGGAGAGATTCAGAAAAGCACGAGACAGTCTATACAGATAGTAGGAATGTTCATAAGTTGTAAATATATAACAGCTCCTAGATACCAGAACTAAAAAAACCCCTACTTCATATGCAAATGTGTCTCTTGGCAGGTTGATTATAGAATCTCAAAAGATACAAGAGCCAAATGAAAGCTCAGCATATGGATAAGAAATACTTTTTTTCCTCCTCTTAGCAATTTATTTTCTTTAAATTTGTAGGAAGATTAGCATCCTCAGAGAGTTATACATATGTATAAATGTTTAAAATAGGCCAGTGGCTTCTGAATTTATTGGAGATGGGATTAACAAGTACATCTGTTCACCAGTGCTGTTCATCTGCCTATAGGAAACTATGCTTAAAGAAGGAGGATGTCAGCAAATATTCCATTTTTAGACTGAATAATTGGGCATGGGTCTGGTTTTAAGCATTCTAGACAGACTTTTGTAATCTTTAACTTTGCTTTCTCTTGTTTTCCTTTTCCCTGAAAAGAGGGAGATTATGTTCTGTCTAGGATTTCTGCAGAATTTTCCATGCCTTCTTCATCTCTTTCAAAATTGATGTCTTGATGAAGTAAATATCTTATTTTTTCTTACATGAAGTACATCTCCTGTAAGCACAAATTCCATCCAACAGACAACAGCTTGAGCAAAAAGGACTTAAGTTTTTTTTTACTGAATCTTGGGTCGATTATTTTAAATTTTCACTGAATTTTTGTTCTGTTTATGCAGCCAGAGGAGTGTGTGTGTAGCCATTTTTCCCCGCTGGGTTCTGGTGACCTCCTTTTACTCAGTCCTGACGCTCTGCGTTAACGTGTCCCACTCATCCTTCAGCTAATGCTGCATTTGGAGGCTTATGACACATCTCTGTTTACAATAAAGTAATCCAGAATGTCCTGGGAATTACAGCATGATGTCACTGTGTTGTTCCAGATTAACAAGCACGCCTTCTCGGGAGGCAGGGACACCATTGAAGAGCACAGGAAGTACGGAGGCAACTGTGATGTTGACGTGTCTTTTATGTACCTGACTTTCTTCCTGGAGGATGATGACAGGCTTGAGCAACTGAAGCAGGTAAGTAACCAAATTGAAGACAATATTATTCATTCCCTACTGTGAGGACAAAGCTGTACCTCAGCCCTCAACAGAGCTGTAACTGAGCCCTCCTGTGAACCTTCTCTGGAAAGGTAATTTCGGTGTTATTCTCATGCTCCCCATCCCTTGCAAGCTTCAATATTCGTATCTGCTTGTTTGCAGTGTTCTTTCTCATAGGCCAATCTATCTCTTCTTAAAAAAAAAAAAATCCCTAGTACTTTCACAGGAATCTCCAACACTCTGTAGGACAATATCTTCCTTACCTTTCAAATGAGGCCACCTTAGGATTAGTGTTGTTTTAATTGTGTGATTAAAATAATATAAAAATGTTAAAATAATGCCTGTTCCTTATTGCAAGGTACCTAAACAAAACTTGCAAAACTACAGAAGCTCATGCCTCAAGCTTGCTGTTTTTTATTTTTTCTTATCATCACAAGAAATTTAATAGCTCTGAGAACTGATTCATTGATCCCAAGCAAAAACTGCTTCATTTAAGTTGCATTTTCCTTAAATCTGCCTGGCAGACTTCTGTCCCCAGGGCTGGTAGCAAGACATTTCACCTCCCTTCATCACCAATACCAGGTGGAAGGCAGGAGCTGCAGTAGATAACACCCATGTCATATTGGTTTATCAGCTTTCTCCTGCTGGGAACAGCTGCAAGAAAATCAAGAGCTGCAGATTCTTCTCCAGCCCTCTACTCCTTCCCACACAAGAGCAGGATTGGATAGCTGCTCATTCCCATGCAGACTCTTGTAAATTTCTGATGGAAATCTGGAGCGTGTCTGACTTAACAAGTTTTTTTCATTAGTGTCCAACCACTGCAAGAGTATCAGCCTAACCCTCCTGCAGAGCACACAGCCTGGCCTACAGCTTGCAGCTCGCTGCAGTGCTGCCTCAGAACCTGGGTAGAAAACATGAACTCACCCTTTGTAGCAGCGTCAGTGGAGCTGTTTTCAGTTACAGCACCAGAGGAGGCTTTCAGAGAAAGCAATGTTGGTGTTTTTATAACAAACAAAAAATAAAAAACACTTCCCAAAAACCACCACAGAAATTACCATTCCATTCATTCTTGTTAATGCATTTTACTGTTGCTGAGTGAATGTGAGCAGCATTTACACCTCGAATAAGTGTTAAAATGGCTTCCTGGCAAGGTGGAGGTAAGATTATCATGTTTATTGTCATTTCAAATACAGCTGAGCTGCCCCAGCCATGGTTTCTAAACGTGGCTGAACCGATCACCTTTTAGCCTGTACTTCTAACTAAAGCATTTCAGTACAGAGCAATGGAATGGATTACCAGCTGTGAATATGACTACAGGGTGACATAGATTCTGAGTGTCTTTGCTATAAAAAGGATTTTTAAATCGCATCTAATCTCTTACCCAAATGCAATGAGAGAAAAATATGAGAATTTGTACCTGTTACTGCAATAAACGGCTTAGAGCAACTGTTTATTTGAACTGGGATTCTGGGGAGGAAAATAATCGGTTTCCTGCAAATAATTATAGGATTTCCTGGTTAAACTTGTGAATGTAGTTTATTCAGTCCATATAATAACTTGTCACTTATGAACTTTCCCAGCTGTCCTAATCTTTTAAAAGGCAACAAGCAGTTTTGCAAGTTGCATTTTCAGACTGATACCAGGTAATCTTCTAAGGCATGTGCTTATTTTTAAGACATCCAAATCTTGTCTTTTAAAGAAATACTGGTCACTGAGTCTTTTTGCAAATAGCACCATGTTTAGCAACCAACATTTTCTTCACAGGCTTACACCAGTGGGGAATTGCTCACGGGGGAGCTGAAGAAGGTGCTTATTGAAACAATGCAGCCCTTGGTAGCAGCTCATCAAGAAAGAAGGAAGCAGGTCACAGATGAAATTGTGAAGCAGTTCATGACTCCACGGAAGCTAGCTTTTGAATTTTGAAGAAATGTGTATGTAACTTAGCACTTGATAATCCAAAACCAGGTAATTGTTGTCTTCTGTTGTATGTCATCACTCCCTAGTTATGTACAGCCTGCCACCCGTGCTTTATAAATACTGCTCTTAATGAGTAAACGATCATGAACAGCAGACTACAGAAAAAATTTAAAATAGGACCTGTATCTATATAAAATCAGAACATGCAAGACAGAATTGATCAGTCTTGCAGAAAAGCATGTATGTCAGCCTAACATTGTATTTTAATGTATTTCATGTTGAAATTATAAATAAAATTTCCATTTGATGATAAAGGCTAACTTGGAAGTTGTTTTAAATATGTTGGTAAGAGGTCATATCTCAAAGTAATAAATAGTAGCTCCATTTTCTTTTGTACTGTGTACCTTGGTTTATTAGACTATAAGTCCTCTTGGGCTGCTGGGAATGTACTGCACACAAGAAGGTGGTGAATATTACAAAGTGGAATCAGTACAGGAAGAGTGGACATTGTGAGTTGAACACTGGAGAAAGCAAAACACGTCTGATATTCTATCACCTTTCTCTTTGACATTGGGCAAGTTACAGAAATCTAACTGCACTTTGTTTCTGCAGCTGTTTAGGTGATCTGAGTGCCTCTGAAGGGAGGAGGTCAGCAAGAGTCCTTCATATTCTCAGGTGGAAGATAGTATAGAAATGCAAATTTTAGTTTGTAGTTATAAATAACAAGTCTTAAATCATGCTGTGAAAATGAAGTCTCACTGGACACAGGGATACTTCTACTACTGTCCTTTTACTGCACTAGGTTGTTTAAACTAGGGATATTTATTTTAAGATGTATTCCAGTGAGAAAATACACTTTGTTAACATAGCTTGTGTCATATTTAGTTGTCCCCTTTCTTCAAAAGAACTTCAGTGTCTTTGCTATGATTTATGGAAGAAAAATTCAAATTATTAACTATTTGTTTTGGTATGTACAGTGCTGAGTGCAAACTGTTAGATTTGTAATTTATTTATATAGCATAGAAAGTTGCTAGTCCAGACACAGTCTTAGCAAAGGTAAGTTTATTTGATGTAGATGACACAGGTGGGTTAACCTGATTATGTTTGTGTAAGGAACGAAGGAAAAGACCGAAGAGCAAGGCAAACTTAGTCCTATTGCAAGTTTCCAACTTGTGCTGAAAATAGCAAGGCTTAGCTTTTGTCTTTTTCTTTACAGTTTATGTGAGCTGGCATCACTAATCTGATGCCATTGACTTCAACATATTAGTGAAAATGTTTTCCAGAGCCTGTCTCTATAACCCACAGGCAGAGCATCTCAGTGCCAGCAATGTTTAACAATGAGTAGAATTTTTTTTTTTCTAGAAATAGTGGAGCAATTCTTAGGGAAAACAGCTTCTTAAATCCAGTAATAAATAACCTAAATATTAGTTACTTCAGACTGTAATGATGACCTTCCTGTTCTTGCAGTCTACTCTTTGTCATCTTTAAGCCATACATAAAATATAAGCCTTAAATTGACTTTAAAAGGGCTTTTACAAACTTACAATGCAAATTTCTTGTTTAAAGTATATACAGATTTGTTCCACAAGATTTATTTCACTAGCTAAGAATTAATTTTGTTATTCAGGAACGGGAAATATGCTTTAGGAGAAACAGTACTGTGTTCTATTCTAGATAAGCAGATGGATTATTTTAAAACAACAATTGAAATGTTTTGAAAGTTCTAGAAAGGAAAGTGATAGCAAAACTATTTAGTATTTGTTTGCTGAACAAGCTCTGTTTTCAAGACCTCTGATGAATTCATACCAACATGCTTCTCAAATGGTACATTTTCCCAGAGGAGTCTGAATCTGTTGTAATTACAATTTGTGTCCAGAGGCATTTAAAACAGGGCAGTTTTCAAAAGCACACTGAAATGTCTAAGAATGTTATCAGGCAATGTTCGTTACATTTTCCTCAATTTGCCCATTTTGTTCATCTCACTGTAATAAAAATGTAGATAAAAGTCTGTATCAAACTTTTGGTTTTACTTTTTTATTATTTTTTTTATAGTCTTAATTTACACTTACTCTGTTTTTGACCTTCCTACCTTTTTAGGTGTAGATTTAAGTCATCTGATGTCGCTGGTCCCTGTTTTGATGTCCAGTGCCTTTGCAGTACTGAAACAGGGTGCCTTAGACACCCCTTCCAGGCAGACTTCAGACTGCTCCCAGAGCAAGCTAGCAAGGACCAGTTGTCCAAGGATTACCTGGTCAGCAGGCAGACTGGGTGCTGAATGTCCCTGGGTACAGCAGCCCTCTCTGGAAGGGAGGGAAGGTCAGCATGACCTCAGTAGCTTTGGTGTAAAATTGGTGCTTCAGTGGAAACACGGTGCTCCACAATTGCTGTGGAAAAGCACAGATTCTGAATAGCTTCCCATGGCTCTTCCACAGTCATGAAGAGGAATGCTGAAACCTGCCTGGATATTCATGAACATTGTCAGAGCAAACAGGAACTGTCTGCAACATGGAACCTGAAGCAGAAGGTGCCTTCTAAGAATTTTTTGTCAAGGCCACCAACTTTGTTGCTGAAAGAAATCATCTATACAACAAGCTGCAGTCCCTCTAGCAAAGTAAACCCAGTATCTGCACAGCAAATGTGGTACCTTCTTTTTGTTGGCTGTCCTTCAGCGGGCTGATTTATTAGAATAAATGGTCCTGTGATTATTAGAGTAGCTATAAAAGTCAAGATAATACAAATCGGAAAATAAAGCAGGCAAGAGCTGAAAACCAGAAGCTGAACACCCAGCTTGGTGTGGGTGTAGTGAAGTACATAATATGTGTCCTGTCAGTAAACAAAGATTGGTTCATATTTATGTGCCTGTGTTTACAGTACCCACACAGTCAGGTCCTGTACCTGGTGATGTTTGTATGAGCTGCGAGTTCTTCATCTAAGGCAGGTTCTCACCCTTACACTGGGGAGATATTTTTTCTGGTAAAGGTGGTGAACAGGACAGATTGCAAAGCCCTTAACTTCCTGAAATAAGCTGCCTGGAGATATAATTGGCCTCTCATGTAGAATTTGTGGAGACCACATGAGAGCCTGCTTATATGCTGAATGCCTCGAGGCTTAGGGTTCCCAGTCCCTTGTGCTGGCTTCTGCAGTTATTCCCACTCATATTTACAATTCATCTCCCTTGAAATCAGCTGTATTTCAGTTACAGCCACAGGAGGAGACATTTCTAGTCATTTGAATGCTTGGGTGTACTAGGAAAGATGAGCTATTTAATATTCAAACCTTGGGCTGACCATGGATGATATCAATGCTGCCTAACAATAAATGGTTGTTTAGTCTGTTTTGCAGGCATTCTTTCACTGTCTCTGTTCAGAGGTTGGCTGAGAATAACACAGCATAAAGGAGTATGATTCCAAACATGCAGGCAAAGGTAGGATATAGCAATGCCCAGTTAAATGCATCTCTTGTACAAAGAGGTGAGGGTAGTAGACTCAAGAGTGATCTTAATAGTAATTCCAGACCTCAAGGACTGAATTAAATCTTCTGTTTTAAGGACTTTCTGACTAAAGGAAGTTTGGTGCTGACACCCAGAGCTGTAACCAGGGGTGAGAGGTTGCTGAGGCCATAAGCATTTTGGAGAGAATCCAGTTCAGTGTTGGCTGTTTCATTTCACTCCCTTAAGGTGATTCACTGTGCACCAGCCTGGTCTCTTAACCCTGTTCTTAGATCAGCTGCAAGAGCTGGGTAGACTCTTGAGAGAATTATGATGCTTGTTTGATAGCATGGCTATGAATGTGTTTAAAAGGCCAGTTGAAGGTTTAGATTTCAGAGGAGAGTTGTGGAGCTTTTTAGTTGTCTCTGGGGTGGATGAGGTCCCCTTTATTCTTGTCTAGGAACACCTGAAATCGTAATAAGCTTGTTGTTGTAGTGCTTTCTGTGTGTCCAAGGCAGCTGATAAGTCCTGTCTGCTGCAAAATGCTATCAGTGTAGTCAAAGCCATGCCATCAGCTGGTGAAAGTGGCTGCTGGCCAGAAGTGTCCTGAATATAAGAACTGCTTTTAAAATAGAGTATTCTAATAGAGTATCTTTCCCCCTAATAAAAGCATTTTTAGCAGAATCTGAGGGGTTGGATCCAGAATGCTTCAAGTGTCTTCATGCAGGGATTAAAGCGGAGAGAGGAAGCATAGATGTGGTCCCTGAGGCAGGATGAGCAAACTAACGTATTTCTGGGTTTCGGGGTTTTCCTTCTGAAGCAATAAGCATGGGCGTTGGTTTTTCAACTGTCTTGTTATGAAAAGCAAGAAAAACTAATGAGAAAGAAGTAATAGCAAAGTCAGAAATTCTTTCAAAAAGTACCTTTGGCAAAGTACATTTGGCTGCTCCTAACAGCACCGTTTAAAGGGAGGAGAGCGTGCACTTTTAAAAGTTGCAAATCCTAATTATGCTCTACAGCTTTGCAACTCTCCTTTAACTTGCCTAACCCCGCCAGCGCACAGATTTTGTGGCAGGCTTTCCTTTGAGAAGCAAAGAGGCTTTGCATTTATTCCTGCCCCCTCTCCAGGATGAGAACAGATTGCCTGCAGAGCTGTGCCAAGCTGGGAGAGACGCTGCTCCGGGGGCCTGGTGCTGTGCAGGGCTCGGGGAGAAGCAAAGCTCGGGCCTGCCGAGAACCCGCCTGGCGTGGCTGCAGCGAGACCATTAGCGCGGTTATGTAAACAGACCGTGCCTGCCACACAGCCACGGCGAGAGGAAAGGACATTCCTGCTTCAGCTGCTGCCAAGGGGATGTAATTGGAGGGTACTTTGGGAAAATCATTGCTGGGAAGGAGTTGCAGCCTGAAGCACAAATGTTAAGTCACTCAGTGAATTCGATGCAGGCATTACGTGTAAAGAGCACACGCTGGATAGTGTTAAATCTTACACAAACTCCCCCCAGCTCTTCCTTTGGTTGTGAGGATCATTTTCTGTGCCAGCAGAACACAAAATGAAGTACTTTGCCAAAACCTCTGATCAGACAAGCAGCTTGTTAGAACATAAAAATTCACAAATGTTTCAAGGGCCTAAGCAGCAGCTGCAGTCTAAATACTTTAACGAGATAAAAGAAAGTTTGGACATGAAGCCAAGGTTCCCTGATTTTGTTTGTAATCCTATAAGAATAAAACAAAGCCATCAATCATCAGCTTTGGGCTGAAATGTCCATGCTTCTTATGCTGTCCATCAATTCAGCAGTTGTTTGTGGATGTTGTCTTATAAAAACATAAATAAATAAAATGCACCTCTGAACAGAGTGGAACAAGCTATTTTTTGTTTACATAATGATCTGTAAATCTCAGTACACTTTCATACGTTACAAACACTACCATGTTCACAGGAAAGGCACGAATGCAGTTTAAACCCAGTCCTTTGAAAAGCACTTTTGCACCCTCCTTTCTCACACTTTCCCTAACACAGTGGATCAGGCCTCTGTACTTGTGTTGGTCTGATTCATCTGCTTGCATCCGTGATTTGATGACATCCATGGGAGTACCTAATCCCCAGGCCAGGACTCCAGCAAAACCACCAGAAAGCAGCACAGCGAGGAAACCTGCAGGAGAGAGTGAAGGGAAGGGCAGTTCACATGAGTCTCATACTGCAAAAAGTATCTCAGATTTGTCAACAAACTTTGGTAACTTCGTGTTTTTCGGCAGTTACTTTGTGCAGCTCCAGCAGTTGTGTGTTTCCAGTGATCTCACAGAATACTCATTTCTGCACACATGACTTTGAACACCCCATAAACTGGATGTGGTGCAGCCTGAGAGCGCCTATCCTCTTCAGATGGATCTACTTATTTTTATAATTCTCATGGAGATGCTCTTTGCTGAATGTTACCTCTTAAATCTTTTCCCAAAGTGGATAATTGCTTTTTGGAGCCAAATCACACCTAAGAACCTGAACTTTCTTTATGTTCTACACCTGGACTTTATATTCAGGCTCTGGACTGACCCTTATCTGTGCTCCATTATGGCTCCCATGTTGCCTTAGGTTTTTACCCTTATTTTTTTCACATTCTGTATTGCCTGGCATGTATGCTAACAGCCTGTTAGCTGTTGTTCTCTATAGACATAACAGTGCCTCTCTGGGCTTGCTCTTCAAGGACACTTAGACTGCCCAGGCCCAAGTTTCTAAAGGGGAAGTGGGGGGGTGGGGAGGGGAAGGAAGCAAGCTAAGGGAGTTAGGGGGAAATTGCAAAGTTTTAATTGGTGAATTTATGCTGATATGCAAAGGACCAAACCTATAAAGGTGTGGAGAACTCGTGACTCGTTGTCCATTTTGGGTGATGCCCCTGGGGGGCTTTGTCTGCCCTAAACGTACCTTTGAAGGCCTTTTGAATAAATACCCACCTTTTATTCCCTTACTCCTGACTAGTCTCACTTTTTGGGCTAGCCTTTTCAGGCAACACCCAGGAGCTTTGTCCATGTTTCATTTCTAGTTATCCTGTTTCTGTATTAACAGGATTTCATATCCATGTTGGAGGCACCAGTGTGTGTGATAAAAACCTCTCCTGCAGGAGGAGGAGGAGCTGCTCAGGAGCAAGATTGTGCCAGTGAAGCCCTCACATGCAGGCTGCTGGCAGTCAGGCCTGGGGGCCAAAACCAGCACACACAGAGCCACCCCAGCCCTCCATGGGAGGATCAGGTCTGGGTGAGGTTTTACAGGTACTGGATGATGTTTGCCCAGAGCCTGGTTCCCCTCTTAGTGTGGGACTGAATAAGGCACTTCTGTAGGTAATGCCAAGATGCTTTCCAATACCTACCTGGTTTATTTCTCCCAGCTGGTGTGAGCCAGTCACACAGAGCAGAATAGGAAAGGAAATATATCGCAGAAGCAGAGCAATCCCTGCAGAGTAATGCAGAACAGCCCTTGTAGAGACCTCCAAAACCTTCCTCCTTGATGATCACCTTCAGACAGTGCAGAGACCCTCTGTACCTTGGCTTGGAAACAGGCTGAGGTGTGATGGAAAGGTCTGGGTTCCTCTGAGTCTGCATCCGAACTTTAGCCACTTCACTAGGGTTTGTCAACACAACCTGTAGCACCAGAGAATGGTATTTTAAGCCTTCACACTTAAACAGTGTTTTGATCTCCCTCTTGTAAATTCCTGTCTCCCAGCTTTTCAGGCAGTAATATTGCCTGCAAGTTCCAGCGAGTTCCAGCCTCCTCCCCTGTGCCTGCGCTGTTCCACCCAGCAGCAGCAGCAGGACACATGTGTGAGCTGCATTGGGCAGAGAGGAAGGCAAGGCAGAAATCAACACAGGATATTAAATACCTGTAACTACTTGCTAAACCAGATAGGCATGAAAAAGGGATGTCCTCAGCAATAAGGACACATTTATCAGGGCTCTTATTTATATCTGTATTTGAACCAAGACCATCAAGACTGTAAAAAAGTTAGCCTGTGTTGAGTCACTGATGGCTAGGAAACACCTAGAAACCTGACCATCTGGACTGCTCTGGAAGACCATTGTGACCTGGCATGCATTTCTGCCCAGCAAGCCATGGGGGTGATGGTGTTCACAGCACCTGTGGACACTCACCCTCATCTTGTGGGAAACTGCTCCTGGACTCAGCCTCACCTCCCTGTCCCAGGATCAGGCATGTTTGCCAGGCAGCATCACTTCTCAGTGGGACCCCGCTGAGTTTCAAGTGCGGGCAAGGCAGGGCCCTGCCCATTTCTGCGGCGAAGCCATGCCAGGCTTGTGCAGCACTGGGAAAGCACTGACCTGTGCTTTAACTCAGTTTATGCCTTTCTTACACAAACACACCGTCGCAGCCACTCGGGGACTTTGCTGCCTATGTTGTTTTTTCTTCCTTGTTCTGCATTTGCTGCCAAGGTCTGTGTCATTTTAATGGCATGTTCTTAAGTGTTTTGGCTCTCCACACCAAATCCAGCACGAGCTGCCCAGCAGGGCTCGGCCACGCCACGGAGCTGACCAGTGAGAGGGCAGTGTGGGCAGAGCACAACTTCCCCTGCAAAAACAAACCCACCAGACTTGTTGTAGCCTCCCCTATGGCCCGCAGGGCTGAAAACATTCCCTGCTTTTCCAGCCCCCTTTGTTTGTGTAGAAGGTCTCTTGCTGTGCTCTCTCTGTGGGCTGTTTACCCACCCGGACAGCGCCGGCGGCAGCTCCAGCAAGGGACACGTCCAGCTCGGATGGTTTCGCATCGGCAGCCCCGTATCGCAGCTTGCAGATGGTACAGAGGGAGTTCTTGTATGTGCCAAAGGAAACGGAAGAAACCAGGGATACAGCGAGGACTGATGCAGACACACCTTTGTAAAATCCCCGGACCTTGTGGGAAACAGAGCAGAAAGGCCACTTTTAACAGTGAATGGCATGGGAAAGCATCTGCTTGAAAGCACTGGCTGTACATGGCTGAGTCAAAACTTACTCCCATCTCAGAGCTCATCAACAAAGCTAAATTTCATCCTGACCCCTCTCCCAACAGATGGTTGTAGGCAACTGGTGCCCATCCTCCTCAAACTGACAGAGGCAGCTCTGCTTCCCTGAAACAAGGAATCCTCAGCTGGTATCAGCAATTCTGATGAGAGGTACCTACCTTTTCTGTCCTGTATGTTTCCTGAACACAGTGCCAAAATCCCTTGTAGTGCTTCTCAGTCTGAATTCTCACCTAGGAATACAGGGGTGACTTTAAAATGCAGATATCAGATTTAAAAACAAATCAACAAATGCCATAGCAGCAAATCAGGTAATTAACCATAAAATAGCATCACCAAACAATTTAATTGTTTTTGCAGGAGTCAAACAACACAACTAAACACACTGAAATACATAGATGTAATGAAGATAAAGCATTGTCATGGGACTGGTTTTCTGAAAAGGAGGGGGAAAACAAAAGGGTCTATTTGTTTTTGTTCTATAGTCAAAAAATAAAGCTCCAACAGGTACCTTTACTGTGTCCAGTGGATAACCCACAGCTGTGCTTAGGCCACCTGAAACAGAGAATGTGTTGGAGAATGTTACCAGCACAAATCACAACAGAGCATTTCACCCATCACAGAAGGGCATTGGGGAATAGAGGGAACAGCTCCAGAGCCCTGCCGTGCTTGGCACCAGACCTCTCTGGAGCTCCCATAGTGACACTTGAGCCAAGAATGACAGAGAAAAACGCAGATTTCTCTGTGTGACCAAGGCGCACTCAGAGGAGGAAACAGAGTATGGGAAACTTATCAGGGAGGAACAACAAGATGGAGCAAATGGGACAGGGAGAAACACTAAGAGCAAGAAGGCTGAGGGGAGGATACTGGACTATATTTGTTTCCCCTCTTAACTTAGGCACTAAAGCATCTTTGGACTGTGACCAAGCACCCTCATGCGAGGTGCAAAGCATCCCCACTCACACAAGAGAGTCTCTGGAGCGATTTTGGTTCTGTATGCTTGACTTGGAAATATAAGGAATAAAAGCAGCAGTCACAAGGATATCTGTAAAAGAGGAGTGATCCTCACACATTATAGGTTCTCAGCACTCTGTCTTGAATACAGGAGAGGTGCTCCTGCTGCCTCCAGGGACGGACATGTCCTGGCTGGACCTTGCAAAGTGGATCTACAGCCCTGCATGAGGAATTCTTGGGGCATTTGGGACCACAGCACCATGTTAGACTAAGCCTCTGAAGTGCATTTCCTACGTGCACCAAGAACCGTCGCAAAATCAGAGCAAGGAGCAAAAGCAGAGGTATTTTGGGGTCCTGACAGGCTGGTGTGGTGCCGGAGCTCCGCAGTGAGACCGCCCTGCCGCCCAGGGCTCGGCGGGGTTTGGGGGCAGGGAGGGATTAGCGCCGGGTGTGTGCAGAGGCAGCGGCCCCAGAGCCCGCCCAGCACTGCCTGCTGACCGCGGCTCCCGCCCGGGACAGCGAGTCCAGCCCCGGGCAGGTGCCCGTCCTCTGCCCACACCCGCGCTCACTCCTACAGCCTCGAAATAGCCGCTGGAGTTAGACATGCAGTAATCCCCTGAAGCAAAGCTACTGCCTTACTGGCGAGTAAGGAGGGCTAAAGAGCTCCAAGGAGGATTTCTCTCGGTTGCAGTAACATATGGATCTGCCCCGTGTCTGCCCTCACCTCACTGCATTTCTCAGCTCTGAGCTAAGTGTTGGCAGGTACAACAGATAATAAAGGGGCTGACCAGCGTTCTTCCTCCCAGTACATCACCTGCCAAGTCATCTGAGAGGAAATTAGGCTGCAGGACGATGGAGCTGTATCCATGTGAGTTATTTAGGCAGAGATCAAGTTCATGCAAGTGCTGGATGAGCCCTTCAGGGAGCCAGGCAGTCAGAGACACAGGGCACATCTGGTGGCGCACCTGCTGAAAACTGACTCTCATTGAGTCCTTCTTTAAAAGAAAATTAGAAACTAAACTACTTAAATATGTCTTAGTTGCTGTGGGCATGTTCACCTATGATAACATGGTTGCTTGGGAGCTCTGGGAAGCTCTCCCATGTTCTGGAGAAAAGCAGCAGCTGCTGTTGTGAGTCACCAGGAAAAAATCCTAAAGTGCATTACTCAGAGGAAAACAACCAACAACATCTTGCTTGCAGAAAAATTAGGTTTGATCTTCAAAAATATCTGTCCAAATCTAATGCCAGATAAACAGCAGTGAAGGTGAAAAACGGGCCAAGATGGAAGAGATGGAGTGATGGAAGAGAGAAGACAAGGGGGAATACACAGGCAATACTATGGCTGGAAGGAGCACTGCCTTTGGTTCTCTACACAAGTGGCAATGCACAAAATCACCTGGGGACACTGGCACTGTCCCAGGTTCCCAGCCACCGGCCAGAGGAAACTGGGGCACTGCCAGCCAGGGAAGGGCAGCACACAAATCAATGCCAGGATGACAGTGCTGACCTCAGAGCTGCAGTCCCCCAGCCCAAGCACCCCATCCCAGCTGGGGGGATTTGACATCTCATCAGTGCCAGAAGTCCCAGACCTTAAAGGGGTGGCCATGGTCTGACTGGACACTGGTGACACAGAGGCACCATGCACAGCTAAGTCGTGGCTCACTCACTGGCTCAGGAACCTAGGAGCCTTGGCTCGTGCAGATCACACAACAAGGCTGATTTGGGTCAGTGTTTGACAAGCACTGACCTCCCTTCTGGAGAAATCACTGTGTTCACACATTAAGATGCAAAGACAGCAGCACAGCAGGTTGCCCAAAACAGACTATTTCAGCCCTAAGGGCTCCCACTCAGCTTGGTTCCAGAAAGGACCAAACATCTCCACTTGGGAGACCATAAAAGCAAACTTTTCACTGTTCCCATCAAAGACGTGAATCCCTCAAACCTCTAAATAACGCAGCCTGCCATGAACTGTGCTACTTAGGAGCACAAAGCACTCCAAGCAGTTGTCAAAGCTGAGGAGCTCAGCCAAGTCTATCAAAGGCCGAGGGAAAAGGGCTCTGCACACTGTCACACAGTATAAATAGGCTGGGACTAAGATAGCATGACCCACACATGCCCTGTTCACACAGCAGAATCAAAGAAGGCCAGCAATGTACAGCAGGTATACATGAGAGAGTTCCTGGGGGAATCCTGCTGACTAACACTGCATCAGTTGTGACAAAAAATAAGAAGCAAAACCAGTGAATTGCCTCTTTTTTATTTTAATGAGGCATTTTTTATGCCTCCTTTATGTGAGATATTCCTGGGTATTGTGCAGAGGTTGCAGCAGCCCCTACACACACCACTCAGAAAGCACAAAATGGATGACACTCTCTACACAAGTCAGGTCACTCTGACCAGGCCATTCAAATAAGGAGAGGTCCTGGTGGGGTGGCTATTACCAGGGAGGAAGAGGCAGCTGTTCAGAGCCCACCAGGCTGCAGCAGCTCTGGCATCAATCCCCATCCCCTGTCATGGTCCAGGCTGCGGCTGCAGCAGGGCTAGAAAGCATCCATGGGATCATAGGAAAATTCAAGTTGGGAGGGGCCTCAGGAAGTCTCTAGTCCAACCTCCTGCTCAGTTTTGCTGGCCGGGAAGGACTGCTTCCTAAAACATCTAGCCACATTTGGTGGGTATTGAAAGTCTCCACAGTCAATAAGCATGTTCATCTCATGTTTATTCCATCTGGAGTCATAGCAGATCACTGTTTCTTGGGCTGAGGATGCTGAGTTTATCCCATGGCCACAGAATCCAGCCCAGAGGTGACACACAATAGTAGTGCAGCTGCCTGAGGCAGCCAGAGGCTGGATCATTACATGGAATTCAAATGGGCATGACCTCTGCTGTTTTTCAGAGTTGCTTAAGCCATGCTTTCTCCAAGACACTCTGAAAAAAGATCTACACAAATATAATTTCCTAAACAGAAACTCTTGTTACTTTTTATGCTGCCCCTTGAGTTGTTTGACGCTCTTCAGCTGGGTTTCTGTTCTCCTCAGGAACATGAAAACGCCTTCAGCTCTAGCAAACATAAACCCGAAATAAGCTCAGCACCAAAAACATCCCAGTTCTTGCAGGAAAGCTGTCCAAGCCCAGGAGTTGTCCCATGAGAGGATAAGGATGTGGCCCTGAAGCCCTGCCCGGGTACCTCACATGTGTCTATGGACAAGCTCCCAGCAGGAAACAGCCTGCTAGGAAACACCTCTGTCACCCAGGGAGAAGTTGCATTATCCCTTTTAGAAAACTCTGAGCTGGACTTAGAGGACAGGATGGAAAATCTTGCTCTCTGACACCCTGAGGTCAGTAAAGTGCCTTAAAACAAGCAAAGACTTTTCTGATCCCAGCTGGATCTTCACAGCCTGCATCCCCTCAGGCTGAACCTGTGTCCAGGGCACCCATGTGAGATTCTTGCTGTATGGCTGGGCAGAACACGATGCTGGACAGGGGATCACAGCACAAACCCCAGCTTTGCATGGGAGCAGAATGCCAAGGTGAATGGCCATTTTCAAACTGTATTTTCAGCTCCCCATGTTCCCTTGCTAAAGAAGTTTGTCCTTAAGTGACCTGTCTCAAAAACTGTGCTAAAAAAGCAAAAGAGTCCAAGCAACAAACATAATGGTCTCTGCCCCACCATGAACATGAAGTCTCAGAGGAGGTTTGGTTAAGCCCTCTGGGACTGACATCCCATTGCCAGCCCCAGCAAAGGACTCTCTTCTCCATGGTGTGCTCTGAAGTCAGGAGAGAAACAGGAGGAGAAAGACAAGCTGTCATGGAGGGGCTGGTTATATCCTCCTCTCCCATGAAGGCTCTTTTCTGAGCAGGGTCTCTCAACACCTCAGAGAGACCAACACCTGAAGCAACAGGCACAACAGGCACCTCCAGGAATGGATGATATTGAGATGCCAAACTTTGCCCCACTTGCATATTTTGGGTGATGTGCAATTAAGGGATGCAGGGTAAAACTCAGCATGGTCCTTCCCAGGACAAGCACACCCACAGCAGGACCACAGACTGCTCCTGGTGAGGAAAAATGCCAAATTTCAACAAATCTCAAAGTGAGATCTGACATACAGGTTTGGGCTGGATGTCTCAGCCACCTGACAGGTTTACCTGGCCTTTCTGTCAGTGGTGACCCCAAGGCTTTTCTCTGGATATTTACTGGTAAATACTGTCTTGTATACTCCACTAAACCGGACAAGATTTCAGCAAAGAAATTAGACTGATGGGTACATTTTGTTGTTTAAGACAAAGATGGATTTGAGCAGTACATGCTCTAAAAATGTCTAGAATTTAATCACACTTCTCTCCTGTTACTTTTTTTATACACAGCTAACCTACTTTCTCCCAGATCAAAGTCTGCTGCGTAGCTCGCCTGCACTGAGATCACCATCACAACTGCAAATACATCTTAACCTGAGACAATGCAAAGGTTGTTCATTCAGAAATTCTGAATGCAACCAGAACATTGTGCTTCCTGCCCTCCTGTCTCACAAACCACATCCTCAGCCCCCCAGAGCTGCAATTCCTACAGCCTAGACCCCTTGATGCCAGACACGTGAGGGTTTCACTATCCAGGCAATACAAGCTGGTTTGTATCTGCACAAAACCTATTAATGTCTGTCTCTTCCTATTAGAGTTTTACCCTGTCCCACTGCAATCAGACCCGAGGAGATTGCAAGCAATGACCTCAGCTGACCAAGGTGCAGCACTGCCTCTCCAGCAGCTCTGTGAACCTGATCTGATGACATTTTCCATTTAATAAGGATGAACGCACTTTTAACAAGCAGCCCTCACCAAAAGGCTCTCAGGTCTGCTATTGAGACCTGCTCTTTAGCTGAACAAGAAGGAAACACAGCTGTCTGCTGTCGTCAACAAGCACTAATTCATGTATTTACCTCCGATGGCCCCAGCAATGAAATCCATCCAGAGTGCGGCTGCTGCCTGAATCACCCTGATCGAGCGTTAGGGAGGTAGAAGGGAGGAGATACCAGTTCGGTCTTCCCAGAGCCCTGCAGTCCCTCGGAGACACTGTGATTTGTAATATGCCTGCTCTTGCCTCGGGGGATTGTGAGCCTTGTGGGTACTCGATGAATCTGTACACTGGAGGCAGAGCTGGGAAGCCTGGAACTGGTCCAGGAACACAGTGAATAAGTAATCCCATGCAGCCCTGAAACGCTATGCCAAAGCTGCTGTTCCCAGTGCCCTTCTGCCTGGAAAGTCACGAGGGGTGGTGACTCGCAGGGTAGCGCTGGCTGTGAAGGGGCCATTCCCCGTTGTGCTTACAGCCCCAGCAGACAGCTTTGCACCCTTGTTTGCCAGAGGACACTGTTGCCCTGCACCACGGAGAGGTTGCACGGGTGGCTATTTATGAGATTCCTCCTCCCTCTATCCCAGCCCACTCTTTCTCCTTCTGATGGACCACACCCCCCTTCCATTAATGAAAATTCCTTGTGCCTTTCCCAAGTAATTTGTTTACTTTCCTGATCCACAAAGTTGACACTAAACTTCCACCCAGATCCCCATGGATCATTACCTGCTCATTATGCATACACATGGTGAATCCCAGAAATTAATCCAACCACATCCAGAGTTTTTCTTCTATTTCAGACAGCAGCATAGTTTTCCCAGCCCCTGGGGACAGGTCTGCTTCTTCACTTTTTCTCAGTCTCTCAACCCCCTTTCCAATGTCAGATCCTTGCTGAGTTCAGTGTTGAAGCAGGAATCATAGTTGTTGCTGAACCTACTCCAGTGTTTTGCCGTGATGGGGAGATGTGAGATGAATTTTGCCAAGAGACTGGTCCAGCACCTAATTTTTCCTTCCCAATTTACCCCCAGCACAGTGTGGACTGAGCAGGGAAAAGAGAAAAGCAGAGAGAGAGACCTGCTGGTCAAGGAGAACCAAGAGATCAAGGAACTATCATATTGCCAGTTTTTGCACAACAGCCCTCTTACCAAAAGGTGCCACATCTGTGTGTGAGAGGTTAAGCCTGGCCCGGAGTGACCCTGGAAACCAAAGTCCTGTTGCAGTGCAGGGCTTGCCAAGCCGTGACCTGAATTGTACCCCCCTTGCAGAGGTTTCCCGGGGTCAGAGCCAAGGCACATGGGCAGCAAAGGGAAAAGAGAATTTCACGGCTGCTGCCCCCTGGGTGGGCTTTACACGGGAGCTAAGGACTTTAGGTCCTAGCGCTGTTTCCAGTGCACATTTCCCAAGAGCTTATTTCTCACTGAAGTGCATGTTTTGGGGCTGCTGTGCCAGTGACATACAGCACAGCTCGGTGTGAGGGCTCAGAGTTTCTGGGAGTTGAAAATGAAAGGATTTTTATTAACTTGCTTCCTGTACTTTCTTATGCATCTGTCCCTGAAAGCTCTCTGTTCTGGAAAGAACAGATTATTCCAGTGTAACATCTTGCAAGGACAGCAAAAACTTAAAACCAGAAGTAAAATATTATCTAGAGAGACAGCAATGTAGCGGCACAAACACACTGGGTTATTTAGTAGCTCTTCCTTGCTACACCTGGTGTCTGTCATTAATGGTGCAGGAGTTATTAATGGTTCATCAACAGTCTGTACATGCCAGGTGCAGGGAAATGTGTTGTTTCCTCTTCTCCCATCATCGGAATCTGCTGCTGTCCTGGCAGGACCCCTCCAGCAGCAGAACCATGTGTGGGACCTGTTGCATCAGTGACACGTGGGGACAAGAACATGCTCCTCTGTGGAGGGGCAGCCTGAGAGCCTACAGGGGGGAATTTTTCTACGTATTGCAGTGACTGGTGCCTTATCAGCAAGAAAACAGAGTCTGGCTGGCATGACACACTGGCTGACTAAAGCATCAGGACTAATTAGTATTTCCCATGAAAGATCCAAAGACCTAGCAAAATTGCTACCTTCTTTAGCTGAGCTGAACAGCTCAAAGGGAACATTCCTCATGAAATCTTCTGAGGTTGTAAAAAAAATCAACCCAAAAGCTTCCCTTTTGCAAAAGAAAATTAATATTTTGTTTATTTTTGTTAACCTCCATTCACATTAATGTTTTAATCAAAATGTTACTTGCTTTACATAGCAGGAATCTGACTCTACAACCTTTTGGTGATGGTTTTGGCCACTTCAGTGGGGTGTACCAGGGGAGGTCAGGTTTTCCGTTTGACTGGAATTGGTCTGCAAACAGGTCATTCAGAAGGTGTCCATCCAAAAGAAGAGTATTATGGGGCTTGAACCGTTTCACCTTGTCCCATGAAGGTATCACTGGAACAGCCAGCTCTGGAGGAATGCACTCACACCGCTGCTTCAGGGACTTCTGCCTCAGTGGGGGTTTAGCAGAGTAACATGAGCCCCAAGCAAACACAGTCACCACTACAGTACTCTCTTTGCTCCTGGTGTCTGGTCAGGACTTAGGGGAAAATGGCACCCACTGCCGTGCTCAGAGTGACCAACACTGATAGCAGCAGGACGGGAGCCTTCTGAAAGAGGAGCCTCACAGAAGGGTTCAAGTGCTCATATGGCAGCAAGTACTGAGGAAGGTGTAATTCTCTGTGAAGGAAAACCCATGTGAGAAATGAAGCCTGTGTTACTGAGGCTGCTGTTGCTTGCTGGCACACCCCAAACAGCACAGACCAGCTCCCCGCTGAAGAGAGGGACCCTCAAGGCAGCAATTCAGCCTCCCTTACCAGAAGTCCTCCCAGAGACAGAATCCTTGAGGTCTCACTCTTCACACCTTGCTGAAGGAGCTTCCTCTTTCATCCCCTCTTCCCTAGATTTCAGAGAGAAACCTGACTCATTAATTTACTGGAATCCAGTCCCCCAGTGCTACAGGTCAATAGAGCCAGTTCAGAAAATCCATCCCAAAGAAATCTGGGGTTACCAGGAAGATCTTTGAGATGAAATACAAGTCACTCCTGTCCCCCTCTGAGGCAGTGTCCAAGGACTGGAGATCCAGAGATCACTGCTAGTCCAGCTTGCAAATAAACACCATGGTCCACGTCTACGCAGGGGGGAGAGAAAGTGCCTGGTCTCAACCCAGGTGGTCTTCTCAAAGCATGTTTTGAGCCTCCACAAGGGATAGCATTGCATGAGAAATAACTCACAAGTCCTTTCCTCCAGCAGCAAACTGTTCAAGAGCAATTTGTTCAATTTGTTCAATCACCAGTGTATTTCACTGGTGATTTTGAGAAAGCAGAGCATGGAAGGTGTGGTCAGATAAAAGGACAGGTCTGACAATATGAAGTAATCTGCAGGAAATCATGAGACTGAGTGATAAAAAGTGAGGAAGGCCCTAATTTTGCACAGTGTGTGATGGATGAAACACTCCATTTACTCCACAGGAGGAGGCAGCTGTATTCCCACCCAGGCAGAGAGAACTGCTCCACAGTAAGGCCGCAGCAGGTCTAGGGGACTGGTACAAGTGATGGAGCAAAAGCAAAGGTGAAGAGGGAGCCTTTAGGTAGGCAGGCAGGGTTAAATAGCATCATGTAGGTGAGACAAAACAGCAGGGGCATCCCTTTACCCCTCTTCCACGACTCATTCTCAGGACATTACCCACTCCATGCATCCTGCAAAGCTTGTCCTCTCTTGACTCTGCCACCACCTGCCAGCTCCTCAAGCCAGATTTGCTGAGGAAATGTTCCTTCTGCATTTCCTGCCATAACATACTGCATTTTCTATGCCACTGGCACTATGCAATATCACACTCACATGCACATCCATTAAATCCTGTCCAATTTATTTGGGAAAAATCCTTGAGTGGAGAGGCTGTTCAAACAGCCTTACCCTGCTACGTCACTGCGCTGTTTGCACATTGCAGAACAGGAAGGAGTGACAGCAGCAGTGCTGAGCTGGCAGAGCCTGGCACTTGGCTTGTGTGGTGGGGGGTGGGATGGGGGGTGGAACCTCCTGGCTCCAGCTGTGTTATGGATTTTCAAATCAAAGTGGCTCATTATCCTTTATCTCAGGTGCTAAAGAAAAAACAGGAATTCCAAGGACTGAAGCATTTACAGCAGGAATTTCACAGCAAAACTAACAGAAGCAGTAAGGAAACCACTCTGAGCACTGACAACTGCATCAGTTTTAGCTAGGTATAAATGACACCTGACTTCACCTCTGGAAAGCTGATATAAGGTTGTAATGTTTCTACACACATTCCCAAGGGAAAGGAAAATAGTACATTTCCAAGAAGACTGAAGATGACTGCAGTAATTTAAGAAGTCACATATTTTCTTGCTTTGGGCAAGTCATTCAATCTCCCTACATCTAATCTTCTCATCTGCATAATGCTGTTATGCTGCCATAAAGACACTGCAAGGATCCAGACACTTCTGAGAGAGCCACAAGTCTCTGTTCAGGAGTAAATCAGGAAAATGTGGAAATAGCATCACTAGCACTGACCCTACACAAACACCCCAGTGAAATAAGTATACATTAAAAATTTAAAGTGTGACATAAAACTTTGTCCAAAATCATAGAATCACACAGTTATAGAACGGTTTGGGATGGAAGGGACCTTAAAAATCACCTTGTTCCAACTCTCCTGCCACAGACGGGAACACCTTCTGCTAGACCAGGTTGCTCAGGGCTTCATGAAGTCTGGCCTTGAACACCTCCAGGGATGGGACATCCACAGCTTCTCTGGACAACCTGTTCCAGTGCCTCACCACCTTTACAGCAAATAACTTCCTCCTAATATCTAATCTAAACCTACTCTCTTTTAGTTTGAATCCATTCTCCCTTGAATACTTGCCACACATCCTTGTAAAAAGTCCCTCTCTGTCTTTCTTGCAGGCTCCCTTCAGCTACTGGAAGGCTGCAGTTACGCCACCCTGAGCTGCACAACAAGAAGGAGGAAGTTTGGCAGTGCCCCACAGCATCAAGCTCCAGGGAAGGATTTTATGCCAGCCTACATTGCTAGCACTGCAGAAGGACTCCTGGCTGTGATGGAGGGAGAGGATGTCAGGACTGTTATTGACTTTCTGATTGCACTGTGAGTTGCTTTCCAACTTCTTGCATATTTTCTGCACTTTAATGAACAGAAGATGTAGTCAGTGACTTGGCAGCCGTCTTGGAGAGCCAGGAGCAAAGGGAGGTATTCACCTTCCTGGCCTCCTTTTCCTTACCACCAAGCAATAACGTGCTCTTTATTTCATGATGATGTTAGTGGGCAAGCCCCAACCTTTTCAGCAGGCACTTCAGGTGTTAGACAATAAAACATGGCTGTTGTAGTAGGAACAGTGCCAAGCCCCAAATCCACTGATGAGGCTGATGCACTCTCAGTGCTCTCTCCACAGTCTGTGTCCCTGTATCTTTTTCTGCAATATTCCCAATCTGTGTCTCCTTCAGATCTCTGCAGTACACCAGTGAAAAATCTATGAGATGCTACATTATATTGACTAGCCAATAGTCCTTTTCCTTTGCAACTAGCTGATTTTATGTGGTTTAAAAACCTCAGAGCTACTTGAAAATTAGGAAGAAAACTCGGCTCCAGAACTATAAAGCATTATTATCTGGGCTTTGAGATCAGCTGCTGAAGTCACATGGGAAAGGGTTACTTAACTGGCAAAACTGGCACCAACAAGTTCAGAAAAGAGAACTTTTTTCTAAATGCCAGCCTTATTATGAGCTTATGTTAAGAGGGGGTATATACAAAGGATTTTAAGACTTTTTGTCTTGCAGAAGTAGAAAACAAGTGAAACTACAGTGAATTAATTAAAGCCTTCAAGCAAAAGCAAAGCATCTCCCATAAAAAAAAAACCCACACAAAAACAAAAACAAAAAAAAACCAAAAAACAACAACAACCAAAAAAAACTCCAAAACCAAAAACAAAAACAACAACAAAAAACATGTTCTTGGGGGGGGGCCAGCCTGGAGAAAAATTCATCCTAATTTGATCAATACTAACTCAAGGATCTCTGCCATAAACCTTTACAAGCAGTGTGCACTGTCCTAGAGCAGATATAGACCCAATTCACAGCAAGTGTTCAGTCCTGTGCCTCCAACATTAACTTGACTTTTTCCACTGGCCCAGCCTGGAGAAAAATTGGGATCTAAGCCAGAAGTTTCCATAGCTTTTACAGGAGCACTTCCAACCTTAGCAAAGAGTACTCAAACACCAGTACTAACAGTACCAGCCTCTGACTATCATAGGAAGTCCACAGGCTCATTTATCTCTTGTTTTTATCTTGCCATTATTTCAGGGCCCACATGAGTGTCCACTTGCCAGAGTTCATGGAAAGGTTCTGCAGAGACACAATGGCCAGCTGCTAAGCCTGTTCTTTCGGTTTACAAGAAATGTGAGTCTTTACTAGAAGGCTATTGCAAAAACAAGCAGTCCACGTGACAACTGGAAGCCCACAAATGATCCAGCAGGAAGTTGCCTTGAAGACAGGCCAAGGTATTAAAAAATTGTCCATACATAAAACTTAGTGGCTGTGTGTCTACACTGTTAAATAGCTTAGCATTTAGATTTATCTGGAGACTTGGTCTCCCAGTCACTGACTTTGCATGTGAATACAAATTGTGCCAGAGGATTTCAAATACATGTTGTTGAAAGTATGTTTTTATACCTGTTGGCAGTGAAAAGCCATTCGCCTCTCAGAAAGGTTCCTGTAAGAACAGAGTAGGTTAAAAACAAAGCCATGAGGCAGGCAAAGGAGGTTGTTCTCCTAGTTCTGCCTCCTGTTCCCCTAGGACAAATCAGTGTTACCAGTTTTCTTATCTATAAAATAGGCATAATTGCACCTTTTTACTTCACAGAAACAGCCTGAGGCTTAGGTTATATTGTCTGCAAATTCAGACTGCAAAAATTCTATAAAATTCTATAAAGCTACTGAGCTTTTATCTTCCCTTCCTGAATGATTTCCTAACAGTTTTTGCTCACTGTCACCAGTCACAAGTGTATTTGTTGGGTGACTGAGTAATGTGCAGAGGGAAAGATGGGTAAGGCTGCTGGGCTCATAGACAGTTATTAGATCAGCTAACTGGGCTCAGTGCCCACTCTCTTATCTCAGCATGCCTCTATGTGGTCCCTGGCATCTTAAAACTGTGATGCTAAATAACATTTGAGTTCTGCTGGAGACCTGCTGTTGGTGTTGCTGACTGAATACACATGCAAAGTCTCCTGGCTTTCTCCAGGGAAGGCCAGCAGCAAAGAAACTTGCTCCAGCTGCGGCAAACAGAAGAGAACATAGTCCTTGTAATACTTCAAGTAGTTTGGACTCAGGTCCTTCCCCAAATACACATTAAAAGGTACTCATAATTTCTTAGCGATCACAATGTTATCACGGGCCAGAGACAAAGATGGGCCCTGTGGTAAGAGAAGACAAGACCCAGGACGGGAGTGTGCTGGTGTAGGTCTGCCCTCTCTTAGCCTTCTTCCTGACAGAAACATGACAGAAAAGGAAAAGACTCAGCAGTTTAGTCAACAAAACCCACAGTATGTCTGATCTTTGAAAACAAATGCAATGCCAAGGAAAAGACTTTGGTCTAAGGCCTACAGGCAGCTTTTTCTGGTTTTTTTGGTCTGTTCATTTCTCACCCACTTCCGGGGAAGCAGCCAGGGGTTGGCTATGGATTCGTATTTCAAACAAAGCATAAGACAACTGACTATAAACAGGGATACTTCCTCAAAGTGAACATCAATGTTGTGGACTGTTCAGGTTATGTTTCTTTCTCTTGCCTTCTCCAACACACCAATAACACAAACTAAACACACAGTATCACGTGGAGCAGAGACTGAGACAAACAGCACAAGGTGTATCTCAGAACTTGGCCACTTCTGCTTAAATTGGAAAGGGGCAGGCTTTCCAGAAGATATGTGTTCCCAGTAATAAAAATGTTTCCATTTTACTAGGATAAAACATGGAAAGTTGGAGCTACACCAAACTTTTCAGGGCACTTCACAATTCAGAGCATACTAAGCCACTCCCAACCTGCAGCACCTCTGCCTCTGCCTCTCACAAGCTCAGCATTTCAGATATTAGCCTAGGCAGTTGTTTGTCTGCCATGATTTCCCTAGGAACAGAAGGGGTCTTACATCCCGGGATCCTGACCAGGACGTTTTGGGGGATCACAAAGCCTCTACCCATCAGCAGATCTATAGGCAAGGCAGCTCTGTATCAGCAGCACTCAACTCTTGTACAACTGCATCAGTTACATTTCATGCTTTGAAACACCAGTCTTATCAAGGGATTTTATCAAGCTGGGAAGTTTCAACACTTGATATACAGTACCTTTGAAGCCAGTGGGATAATGACGTCAGAGAATACCCTAAAGCCACCCAAGGTCATAAAGTTAATGGATAATAAAGGCATCTAGTCCCTTGAGAATAATGCCTTAGCTATTTTGTCTTCAACTATAGCTACATCCTGAGAATCTGGAGTATCCCAAAGAGCTGACTCAATAACATAACATTGGGCAGGACAATGAGAACAACAAGAAGAGCAACAAACACAGCGTTTAGGAAAGTGTTTAGGAAACACAGCGTTTAGGAAAACAGAGAAAATGGACCTGAATCCACACAAAGGCGCTCACTGAGTTCACGTGGAGAAGACTACTGTTCAGACTAAGGGGTGTTTCCATACAGCAGCTTGGCACCTGATTCTTTCCTGTGTACACTGTGTCCCAGTGTTTCTCTCATTTCACCACTTAGATTTGTTTGCCACTGCTTTAGATGCCAGCCATTCTGTAAAACACTCAATGACCATCAAGCCTTGTTATGCTGGACTGCAGATTCTGGGAAATGCAAGCTTTTCCTTGCAAGCAGTTTGCTGCTGTAAATACAATGTTCACATAGCACACGGTCTGAATGCCACCGATGTTCACATGACAGACAGGGCACAGAGAGAGAGCTGCTGTGCCAAAGAGACTTTGAAGAGCAATTCAGGGAGCCAAAGGAGGTGCTAGGAAGGAGAAGCTCAAAACCCAATCACAGCTCAAAATAGAAAGAGAAACTGATGCATTTTTCCGAGTAACGTTTCTGAGTACCGAAGTTGTGATGATGCAGCAGTACATTAGCATAGAAGTTAAGAAAGGGGCTGAGGGCAGAAGGCTGTATGAAAGAATTCTCATGCAGGGTAGTCCCAGAGCTGGCCAAGCCTCAGCAAAGCTCTAGGGAGCAAAAGGGAGGCTCCTCCATTCACCACTCTCCACATTCTAGTGGGACCTTTCTCCTGGGACATGGCCAATTGTTGATGCCAAATTCACAAGAAATCAGAAAGATTTTGAAATACTTGAGTCAACAATGTGTATTTTATTGCATGCCATTGCCACCAGAATTTCTATAAGTTTATCACAACTCCACATTTCTGTTGCTTTACCACTTCATTTGCCCCACTGCCCTTTTGCTTCATGTTTTATTTACCTGCAGTGTTTATTCTGCCAGGCTGCTTACTCTCTGCCTTATTCTGTTCCCTTCCCTAGTCTCCTGATCCCCTTTCCCAGGCTTCTGTTTGGGGCCACCTTCTTACAGATCTTCCCTGGCTGCCATCGAGGGCAGCAGCCAGCCAGCAGGGTCACTTCTTGCCACAGGAATGAGGGGAAACCATCTCTGCTATCTCACCCCTCCAGCATCCTCTGCAAAGCCTCTGCCACCTAAAAGACAATGGGACAAAGGGCAGAGGATCTTTGGAGGATAAAATTAAGTTATACCTTTCCTCTCAGACATGTGGCAGTGCAGCTGCTGTATTGGTGGTAGACTCTATGTTTCCTAAGCTGCTGTTAGCTCTCTCTTTCCTGCCTTCTTTATCTGAGGGGCCCACATTTCACCATCCAGCTGGGAAGTCCAATGCACCCAATGAAGAAGAAAGCAGGGAAAGCACAGCCCCTCACTCCAGTGCTGCAGGGGCTGCAACCCAGCAGTTGTAAGTTATGTCTGGAACAGGCTTAGCAGCATGAAAAGAAAGGCAGTCAGAGCTGGGCTGGATCCATGGAGCCTGAAGGGCACAAGGGTCTCAATGGGCATCTGAGTCACACTGAGCCAAAGTCACATCTGAGTCACACATCAGCAAAGCAGACTCAAGATCAGACACAATTTTGAAGTATCTAGAGAAACAGCCTGAGTGAAGAGGAGAACCATTAAACCTGGGTTTGCTTCAGTGTTACGTCAGGTCTCCTCTCCAAAACACTGCACACACATGGCCTTGGATCTACATGCAAAATGCTTGATCTAAGAAATACTACCAGACTGTAAGGGCTCTAATACTTCCTTCCCTTTCTCACACAAATACAAGCATCTATATTGACTCACAGTCCCACCCCACACACAAGATTAATAAACACCTCCACATTCACACAACGTTGCCTCACAAGTGTAACTTGAACTGGAAACAAAACAAAACCCCAAGCAAGAAAAACTGAGCAAAAGAGAAAATCCCCAGTGGGACTGAAATCATGCCCATGCCTTAGTGATCCAGCCCTGGACATCTCAAGCTTTATACCAATGAGCCCTTGATGTTTGTTCCCTGAACTTGTATGTACACTGTCCCCCCCGCCCCAAGGTGCTCCATGGGGTTCAGTAGCATTGAATAAAACATTCTGTAATATTGAATAAAGTTTATTAGGAACAGCTCAAGCATATAGGAACAAGACAGGCCTTCGGAGATTGCAGCAACCTGGGCGGGACCGCACAAAGTCAACAGCAGGATTAGAATTCAAGTGATCTTGACAAACTGGAAATACAGTCTGGAAAAAGCAACTTAGCATGAACAGCTAGGAATGACTATAGAAACAACCTGCAAGGTCAACGTAAGGAACATTGTGGCACACAGGTGATCTTCTGGAAAGGATCTGGAGCACATCATGTGTCACAGGCTGCCCAAAAGTGAACAATATCATGTTATGTTATGTCATGCATTATGTTGTGTGAAGACTCTTGTGAATATCTGATTTCATATTCAGACACATGAACAAGAGTTTTGTCTGCAAATACCCAGGGTAATCTCACAGAACTCACTCAGCAAGGCCTTAGGGCTCAATTCACAGAACTCTACATCAGCTGAAGAAATAGCAGGGGTAAGAAGATTCAGAGATCAGAAGATTATAATTGATATAATTCAGAGAAGAAAAGACTAAGATTGAAACCATCTTCAGATAACCTAAAAGTGCACACGAACAGAGAGGAAATGTTTTCCCTGACCATTGTGGGCAAACATTGGAATTACAAAGCCACTTCTGGTGGAGAAGGTAATTCCTCTGAAGCAGATTGCTTGGGAGATGAGAGGATTTGAATAACAGATTAAAAACACTTTGGCCAGGAACGTTTTAGACCATGCTGATCCTTCCAAGGCTTGTGCTACAAGACAGATGCATGTGACATCCAGATTTCCAGCTGCAGATCCCTGCACATGATTTTAGTTCCTCCCATGGATGCCAGAGTGTACAAGATTCACAGAAAATCACTCCCACTTATACTTGTGCAAAATACTTAAGAAAAAAGGACTGATAGGGCTTCCTGGCTGATCTCAAGTGCTGGCTGCAGGTGTGTGTGTTCAGTAAGACCCAAGGTTCCTGTTAGGAGGTGGGGGATAGAGAGGAGTGGACAGCTCCCAAAGCCATTGATTCTGTGGCAAAGGGCATGACCAGCCCATCTATCTGGTTTCCAATATCAACTGGTTGTCACTGGGTAGGACAGCTATCTGAATGAGGGAACTCAAAGCATCCTGGAGACACCTTGATTTGATTTGGTAGTTTTTAGGGATGAGAAGACACCCAAATGTGGAGTTGGAAGATGTGGATTGGAAGATGATATGGAGAATGTCAGGGATTCATTGAATGCTTTGTATTTCCACCTTATCTGCTTAATTGCAATGATGGTCCAAGAGCTGCTAAATCTGGGACAGGTTCTCAGTTTTTTCTGTAGTAGTAGTTTCAGACCTCTTTGGAAGCATCCTTGTCTTTATTCGTTTGTTCATGTGCTTTCTTTGCACAGAAGGTAAAAGCTGGCTTGATTTTCAATGTGCTATTCCACTTCAGGATTTTATGGACTTTTGTTGAGCTGCTACACCTAAAAAAACACTGCAATACCATGGAAAGCAATTAAAAAGAATACAAATGAAAAAAAAGAAAAAAAAAAAGAAAAAATCCTTCTGGTTTTCCATTCTGCTTCTGGAATTTAACGGCTAAAAAATGACTGTGCAGGCCCTGAAGAAGATCCTGTTACTCTAAACAAAGCTGGAACTTATTGTTCTAGGCCACTGGTATTCCCCTTTCTCAGACATTGCCTGCAGAAATAACGAGCAGCCTTAACAGTGCTCCCTTTTGAAACTGTCAACTGCCTGAGTTCCCCATTAAAGGCTCTGGCATCAGGGCCCCCTGAAGCCAGGCAATGTTAGCAGGAAAGCAGAATTCATACAGAACAAGAGCCTGCAGCGAGGGGAGAGGCCTGTTCTGCAGGGTGGAGTGCAGCAGTGCTGTGTAAGACTGAGATCCTAAGGCTACTGATGTGTGGCTTTTGAACACCAAAGGTACGGTCTCATTCCCACACTTCCTGTTGTGTCATGGGGTCAACATTTAGCACAAAGCCCTTATCTGCTGGTGCAACCCTTCCTTCTCTCTCTGGGATAATATTTTGTGGGGGAGTCTGGTTATAGAATCACAGAATGGTTTGGGTTGGAAGGAACATCAAAGACCATCCAGTTCCAACCCCTCTTCCATGGGCAGGGACACCTTTCACTAGACCTGGTTGCTCGAAGAGCCATTTAATTTAGCCTTCAACGCTTCTAGGGATAGGGCATCCACAGTTTCTCTGGGCAACCTGTTCCAGAGCATTGCCAGCAGGTCGAGGGATGTGATCCTGTCCCTCTACTTGGCCCTGGTGAGGCCACATCTGGAGTGCTGTGTCCGGTTCTGGGCTCCTCAGTACGAGAGGGACATGGAGATCCTGGAGCGAGTCAGCGGAGGGCAACGAAGTTCATCGAGGAACTGGAGCATCTCTCTTAGGAGGAAAGGCTGAGGGAGCTGGGCCTGTTCAGCCTCCAGAAGAAACCACTGAGGGGGTACTCAATCAAAGTCTGTTAGTATCAGAAGGGAGGGTGCCAAGAGGATGGACCCAGGCTCTTCCCAGTGGTGGCCAGCAAGAGGCAACAGGCAGAAACTGGTGCCCAAGAGGTTCCACCCGAACATGAAGAAGAACTTCTTTACTGTGCAGTGACTGCAGACTGGAACAGATTTCCCAGAAAGGGTGTGGAGTTTCCCTCAGTGAAGGTATTTAACAACAATTTGGGCACAATCCCATGCCAGCTGCTCTGGAATGACCCTGTTTAAGCAGGGAGGCTGGACAAGGTGACCCTCTATGGTCCCTTCCAACCTGACCTGTTCTGTGATTCTGTGAACAAGGTCTCCTGGGAGCCTTCTCCTCTCTAGGCTGAACAGCCCTGACCCTCTCAGCCTTTCCTCATAACAGGTCTTACAGGCATTTCACCCCTGTAAAAAGGAGGCACCCCCTCCAAAGTCCTCATGACATCAGCTCCACAGGCTTTCCAACCACCAGCGCTCAGGGATACCACTCCCAGAAAGCCAGATGCCTCCAGAGAGCCTCCCGAACCACGCAAAACCATTCGGGTGCTATTGATGCTCCGCAGGAGGGATGCTGTGCCCCTCCCCGGCCTCCCAAACTCTTTTCAGCCTTTACTTCAGGTTAACTATGCAGCTGTTGCTGAGAAAGAAGTGACAGGTTGAAGGCGGGGTGGCGAGGGGTGGGTCGGAGCTGCCCAAGGGGCGCCCGGTCCCGGCTCCCCGGACTCCCCGCCACCGCATCCCGTCGCTCCCTTGGGCCGGAGCCGCCCCCGCGCGGCCGCCAGT
>VZRZ01004547.1:848191-879865 GCA_013398175.1 Climacteris rufus
AAAGGCGGAGAACGGGGAAAACCCGAAGTGTTTTTAAAAGGCGGAAGAAGGGCAGGCAGGTTGGAGGGGAGGCTGGGCGCGGCGCTGTTATTTTGGGAGCGGAGGATGGTGCCGGGGGCGAAGAGAGCGGCCCCCGCTGCCGGAGCGGCCGGGCCCGGCCGGGGGGAGGTCTCGGGGGGCTCCCGTGTGCCGCGGGTGCGAAGCGACCCCTCCGCGGCCCTGCGCAGCGCCGGGGGCTGCCCGGGGGGACGGGCTCTGGGGTGAGCGCAGGGTCCGGCAGCGCCGGCCCCAGCACACGGACCCAAAGCACACGGGCAGCCCTAAGATGGAGCGCAGGAGGAGAGAACGCTTCCCCGCGCCTCTGCGGCCGGCCTGCCGCCTGCTATTTTTAGCGGTTATTAAAATGTGCTCGGGAGACTCATTTTTGCGTCTTTTCGGCTATTTGCTCTTGCTGTTTCCCTTGCCAACCTGGCAAAGGGATTTCTGTTAAATTCCTTTCTTCAGCCTCGCTCTGGCTTCATCCTAGTGATCCTTGCCTTGCCAGGTTCCCGCAGGGTCAGCTGTACCGCTGGCCTTTCCTGCCGAGCACAGTGCACATCGCTATTTTTCTATCTTGGGCTGTGCTGCTGCCGTGGTGGCCTTGAACAACCTGGACTGCACCATCCTAGAGCGGGCAGTCTTGCTGCCACATCTTCCCCGGGAGAGGGAGGGCAGCTGTCTTGCCACAAACGTGGGAAGGTGCCCTGAAGCTCCTGTAGGTCTCCCCGGTGTCAGTGGTCATTAAAGATTGCCGGGTCCCAGAAATACAGAGCTTGAGGATTGTTTCAGCCTGTGTGTGCAAAATGCCTGTGTACAGGTTGGTGTAGCTAATAGGCCTGCATGTGACTTGTAAAAAGCCCTTTGGCTACAATAAAGCAAAGGTTTTTAGGAATGCGTGGTCCTTCTGCAGGTGCTGCTGTTGCATCTGGAAAGGCTGTAGGCAGAAAACAGGAATGTTCTCCTGCCTTCAGAGACGATTACATGTTTTCTGTGCCTGCACAGAGTGATATGTACGTGAAATAATGTGCTTTAGAGGAAACCTGCAGTTTTTGCCCACTGGACTTGCCTTGGGCTGAGGCCAGGAGCCATGGCTGCACATTCCATATGGTGTGGCACAGTCTGTAGTCACACGCCTCAACCCCTGCCTGGGGCTCAGAAGCTTGACAAGAAGCATCAAGGTACCTAGTACTGGCCTGAAGGACTGAATTGTAGCTCTCTTATCTTCTGGCTTGTAGGATGCTCTTTACCTGTTTTGCCAACAATGTTGTGCACCCACACCTCAGGGTGGTGGCCCTGCTTGGGCTACTGTAGCCCTAGTCCCAGGGAGAAACCTTGTGAGCAATAACCAGGGCATTTGTTTTGTTTCAGGTGCTGCTGGTGTGCTGGTAGGACACCCCTTTGACACTGTTAAGGTGGGTTGATTATGAAATATATTTGCCTCTAAGTAGAAAACTTAGTTTCTCCAAGGAGTGGGGGAGGAAAAAAAAATCCCCAGATACTGTAGGAGTGTAAATCTGCATGGGAAAGCTTGGAGCAAGCCTCAACAACCACTGTTTATAAATTCTTCAATCTGCTCTTCAGAACCAAAAACCCAGTAACATAAAACCTTGGCCTTACACTGCAAGTGCAGTGCAGTAACAATGTTGTATTTGGAAATACAACCTTACACTTACCTAAATTTTGTACTAAGTTTGCTTCTCTGCAGCTGATCAACACTAACTGCTAAATCTGCCTCTCCCTCCGTGTGTAATTTAAACCACTTTGTTAGTAGGTTGAAAGATTGTCTTTTGTTTTCCTCTCAAGCTCTGCTGTTACTCCTTAATTTATAGCACTAGCCAAAGGGTGGAAGTCAATAAAAATCCACAGTATGAAGCTTGTCTGGGGGCTTTTTCCTGCAAGCGTTATTATATATTTTTATAACTTTCCAAGTTAAAATTTATTTTCTGATGGTCTGTTAGTTGTGTGTGTTATGCATACTTCAGCTACTTCAAATATGAGATGAGATCTCCCTCAGCCAGGGCTCTCAGGAGTCCAAGCCCATCTTTCAGAATGGAATGACAATTTAAATCAGCCTTTTTGGCAGCCTTATCTAAAGTCTTACACTGGAAGAAGATAAGAAGGTCTATCAATATATTTGCTGCTAAAGTAATGTATTGGATCATTTGACTGCAGCAGACAGCATGCCATGTACTAGATCTATATTTGGAACACCTTTACCTTACTGAATTTAGATATGCAAAGGCTGTGGGCTGATAGTGTTACCAAGGACCCCACCATTTTCTGTATTCCGGCACATGGATGATTCAATACAGAATTCCCGAGCTAATGGATATTAGTCCTCCTTGCAAGCTTGCAGTGCAAGCTGCTCAAATAATAAAATTTGTCTTTTTGTTGCACAGAACATGGTAAATTTGACTGTTAAGTAATTCAGTTGAATTCTAGAATATATTTTCAAGAATGGTATTATCCAGACTTGCACTATTTTTCTTACTGTGGTACGAGGCCAGCTGTCTCTTTATCTCACTCCTATCCTGCCAAGTTTTACATGCTTAACTGAAAGTGATGGGTCATTTCACTGAATCCAGCAAAACTGCTAAGATTCTATGCTCAGACTAAAGGTAACCATATGTGGGGTTTTTAGTTTGCTTTTTTAAGTGGAACAGCTTCTACTGCATGAAACTAAACATTTAACTGTAAAAACTGGGGCTCCCATGCTGGTTTCAGCAGATTTATTATTCAAAATAGATATATTGGTTTTGGAAAAAGCATCTTGCTTTACAATAGAGAAAATAATTTGTTTCTGGATGACTCTAAATTTTTTATGAAATCCAGTGTGACACATGATATCCATATCCATTAGAAGGTATTGTAGGTGTTTTATCTATTTTTTGTTAGAACAAATACTAATGTTTGTGTTATTAGCTGGCATAGTTCCCACTGTATGTGGAAAAACTAACTCTAACCACCCTTTAAGAAAAAAAAAGACATTGCATAACTTGTGTATGTATATGTGTTAAGAATTAACTTGTTTTATAGTTCTGCAGTGTTTAAAGGGCTAGCTGGTAGTTACCTTAGACTGTGCATTTTTTAATATAACTGAACAATGGGAAAGCTGCTTAGATAAGCTGGAATTTTACTTCTGTCTTGGCATTTAAGCTCTTCTTTTTTTTGGCTAGTGCTCATGTTTCACAGAGCGGGGAGGGGGATGGTGGGACACACAGGGAGAAATTGAGCCAGTGATGTCACCCTGCAAAACCTGCAACTGAGCTGATCTCAGAACTGGCAAACTCCTTATCCCTGGTTTGTTGATGTAATGTATAAAATTGCTTTTTTGCTTTTAACTGCCTTTACTTTCTGAGCTAGGGGCTGTCTTCATTAACAGCAAAAGTGTTACTTTGTTGTAGATGACAGATAAGCCTCATCACGGGAGAGTTACCTAGTAAGTATAGCCCAGGTGAACACTTCTGTTTCTCTCAGTCTTAATTTATTCCCAAATGTTCAAGTAAAGAACTGAAAGAGTTATGAAGCTTTTTCCCTTTTTAGTTTTAAACTGATGTGTTCCTCTTCTACAGCTATGGCATGGAGGGAGCGGGGTTTAAATATTCTCTGGTTTTTTTTAATGTAGTTTTATTCTGAACCTTCCTTCTGCTATGCATTCCTGGCTGTATACACTTCCACACACAGTGCCTCTAAATCTTAGTCTCAGGCACACTGTTGTTGAGGTCTAATCCACTACATATTCTGGAGGATGTTTTCATTGCTCACATACTTTTGAAGTCACTTATTTCCCATGTTATTAAAAGCTTGGACTGTTTTGGGGATGTAGTGGTTTGGGTATTTTATTTAGTCTTGAGTACCTTTATGCAAGTCTTTAGTGATGTGAAATCACTGGGTGTTACTATTGGACCTCAAATCTTAGTAACAGTGGTTTCCAGTAAGAAGGAAGCAAGAATATTGGGCAATGAATGTAATAGATGGGTAAACTTTGCACGATTCATCCTTCCTATAGTTGGACACACTAAAGAGCTTGTTGAATATGGCATTAATATGCATGAAATAAAGTTTAATGTGCACTCATTGCCTTGTGTGGCAGTTTGCTAATGTGGGTACCCTTATGTGACCAGCACTGTGCTCAACAGAAAGAGGTTTTAAATTCTTAGACATGGAGAGTCAGTGCTCTCTAAATATTTTACCCTACAGCAAGGCTTAATTGGTTAATATTTCACAAATTATTTAGACAAATAGTGGGAGCTGTATGCCACTAGGAAATTTGACCCATATATAGAATGTGACTAATTCTAAACTACTGAACACTAGTAGAAAAGATAAAGTCAGAAGGTTTCTAATCTGCAAATCTCCCAAAGCCCATACATGTGGAAGTGCCCTGATTTCACAGACAAGGTTTGAAAAGCTAACAGTAAATTGTAAATGGAGTAAAACCGTTGTTTGTACAATTGTTAAGATTTATGGCTTTGCTTGTGGATCTGCTTCTTTAACAGTTTTAACAGTCTGCCTCCCCCCCAGAAAGTAATTTTGAGTAACAAAGGATTTATTTACTTTAAATCCTACTGTAAGTCTGCTTTTAATGCTAAGATGTTACAAGACCCAAGGTGATATCAGCCTCCTAGTATGGGTAGGAGGTATTATTGCCCCTAATTTATATACTAAAAAGACACTGAAAAATAAAGTTTTAGTTTGCAAAGCTTTTTTTCTACAAATTATATGTTGTAGGAATATTAAAAAATACTAAAACTGTCAATTTACTTTTGCTCTGAAGAAAGCTAAACTGAATGTGGGATTCTGACAAATCACCTCCATAGGTGATTTGACTCACATATTACAGGTCTTCAATTGTTGTGGTGGTGTTTTTTATTATTTTAGGCAAATGGATTTAAAAAAGAAATTAATTTGAGGAATCTTTACATAGACATGATAATTTTTTCTTTTGCTCAGAATAAGAGACAGAAGTTTTCTTCCCTGGAGTTGCAGCCACAGCATTAAACGGTTGATAAGCATCTTTTCTGAAGAACATTGCACCCCTCCATTCTGGAGATCAAACACAGATTTATAACTTTGCCAATCCAGCGAAATCAACTTACTAAGTTTATTGCAGTGTAGGGCTTTGCATGAGCTAGGTAGAACTGAGACTTTTTAAAGTGTGTTGAGGGCAAATTAGCATGAAAAAACAGAATTGGACTTTTCCATTATAGGTTAAAAAGCATCCAGGAAAGGGCCTCCCTTCTAAAACCACCAGTTACTGCAGCATCTATCTCTCCAGCAGAACATACTGTTTCTGTTTTGGGAAAGTTAATTGAATACTAATACTTAAAGGTTTGAAGCAGCTAGATGCTCACCAATTCAGCAGGCTAAAAAAACCAAAACAGACTAAAATTTAAAAGGACAAATGGCTTTTTACTCCTTACCTTAGGCAAAGACAGACATTTTAAGAGTCACTGCCCCGCTACCCTCTGGAAAAAAAAAATCAGGTCTCAATGAATGGGCCCAAATCTGGCAGTCAGAAACACTATGGGTATTGTTGGAAGCTTCCATCCTTTTAAAATTCTTTATCTCATGCTTGACTTGCAAATAATTTTTAAATTAAATTCTCTCAGATTTGCACTAGGTATTCCTTAGTGTGAACAGAAATATTCTTGGCAGCTAAAGAAAGTCCCTATTGTAGCCTGTACTGGAAAACATCTATTTGAAATTCTAGATGACAATGTACCCTTCTACTTACTGGTTTGCTAATAGTCACAAGAAGTTAATCCTCTTCCCTTCATGTTTTCACCCCCAAAATTAATTCAAAACACTTATGCAAGATTTTTGAAATTATTTTGCCACATATGGCATTCCAGTGTCCAGCCTGTGCTCTTGCATATCCATTGCTATAGCAACTCTTCATATAAATACGAGACAGTAGCTTAGCCTTTAGGCTGCTCCTGATGTACAAATTGGTGTCTCACACAACTTTTTATAGGTTCGTCTGCAAGTCCAAAATGTAGAGAAACCTCTCTACCGTGGGACTTTCCATTGCTTTCAGTCCATCATAAAGCAAGAATCTGTAAGTATAAAAGTAATGCTTTGCTTATTTTTTTAAGCTTTGTATATTTTGACTCAGGAGGGTGGAAAAGCTGTTAAAAAAAAAAGTACAGATGTTGAAGATCAAGAGATAAAGCATGCACTGAACTTCAGCTGACCGTAGAGTAGATATTGCAGTCAGAAGTTTGCCACAAACATTGTGAAGAAGAGCACTAAGTCAGAAGATGGTATTTTTCTGTTAACTTTGTAAATAAAATAAGTTATTTAAATAAATAATTTTCTGAGAATCTAAGCAACAAGTGAAGACTTCGGTGAGGTGATTTACTGCTGAAGCTTTAAGATCACAGCTGAAAAGGTGGATTCAGGCTTTAAGAAAGACACTTAAAAAAAAAGTATGCTTGCCAGAAAACTTTTCTCTGTGGGAAGTAAGATTATTTTCTGTATGTGTTCAGCTATCTGTCTGTACTGCTGAATTGTTTAGATATTTGTGTTCTAGGCAGAGATGAAATTTTTATTGCAAAACAAGGTGGTCCTGATCTGGCTGCCATTAGAAAGTTGGGACACAAGGAAGAGCCAGAAAGGCCATGTTCTGTGGTTTCGGGAGCTTATCAACACTGCTGTTAAAAAGGGTTTGTTCTTCCTTCTTCCATTAGGCTTTTGGACTCTATAAAGGTATTGGGTCACCCATGATGGGACTTACGTTCATTAACGCGCTGGTGTTCGGCGTGCAAGGGAACACCCTCCGTGCTCTGGGCAAAGACACTCCTCTGAACCAATTCCTCGCGGGGTCAGCAGCAGGGGCCATCCAGTGTGTCATCTGCTGTCCCATGGAGTTGGCCAAGACAAGGATGCAGCTTCAAGGAACAGGAGAATATAAAATGAAAACAAAGAACTACAAAAATTCTCTGGATTGTTTGATCAAAATCTATCAAAAGGAAGGGCTGAGGG
This sequence comes from Climacteris rufus, assembly GCA_013398175.1. Taxonomy (NCBI): domain Eukaryota; kingdom Metazoa; phylum Chordata; class Aves; order Passeriformes; family Climacteridae; genus Climacteris; species Climacteris rufus. The sequence goes on from VZRZ01004547.1 coordinate 855,218, forward strand.
GTATCAACAGGGGCATGGTCTCTACGTTCATAAGAGAAACTCCAAGCTTTGGCTTTTACTTCCTGACCTATGACTGCATGACTAGGTATTTAGGCTGTGAAGCTGAAGACAGTTATGTTATTCCCAAACTGCTGTTTTCTGGAGGGATGTCAGGAATTGTGTCCTGGCTCTCCACCTACCCTGTGGATGTGATCAAGTCCCGGCTCCAGGCTGACGGCGTCGGAGGCGTTACACAATACAAGGGCATCCTGGACTGCGTCCGAAAGAGTTACCATGAAGAAGGGTGGAGGGTGTTCACAAGAGGTCTCACTTCCACACTTTTGCGTGCTTTTCCTGTCAATGCAGCCACCTTTGCTACTGTCACTGTGTTCCTAATGTACATGAGGTCAGACGACAACCTGCCTGAATGTGAACCAGGTCCGGTTATCCATCAGCCTTCCAGCTTGTGAACCTTATCTGTTTGTTCTCCTCATCCAAAGCATGGGTGGTTGGGTTTTGTTTAACATGAACACTTGACCCACACAAGTAGTGTAAATTTATGCTATCTGTATAAAGAATTCCTAAATGTATAAAATTAGGATTTCATCTCACTACTTGTATAAACAGCGTCTTGCCTTATTCAGGACTCCATGTCTAGTAGTATTCAAGTAAGAGGGGGACCTGCCTTTAGAAAGTTGCTGTTGTGGCTCCAGAAGAGGTTCTGGAACATGTTATAGTAGCAGAAATTGAGTTTTCTTTCACTCATGTTCTTAGTGACTAAGTTGAGTTGAAAGCAGAAGTGTTTCCATGAAAGAAATACTCATTTTGTATGTGACAGGAGTAAGTATACTCCTCTAAGGTGAAGAAGGGGGAAGAAGTTAAATGTTGGAGGCACTTTGCAGGTAACCCTGAACTGTAAAGGCATGGACTAGTATTCAGCTAGTCATGTGTTTTACTTTTCCTCTGCTGTTATATGTCAATGGTTTTAGTAGCAACTTTGTTCATACTGATTTGCAAAAAAGAAGATATTTGTACCTAAGTTGCTCCCTGACCTTTCGGCTTTGAATAAATATCTTAAGCACAAAGTTAGCATCTGATGTTAGCACTCAAATGCACTTGTTCCTTTAAATCTCAAGGCTTGTAAGGACTTAGGGAAATGCAAAGCTGGTAAGGCTGATGTTATTTGCCTTCACCTCTGTTTCTCCTTTGGTGGGTGCAAGGACTGTATTCAGTAGTTCAGCCCAAGTAGACTTTGTTCTCTGAAGTTAATGCAGCTTTGCACCACTTCTCCCAATGTGCCCCATAGCAGCCAGTGATGTACAGAAGTCAAAGTCCTGCCTGTGGTATTGCACAAAATGTTTGTGGGTGCAATGTTAGCTTAGCAGCTTGAAGTACCGTAGAAATACATACATATTTAGGACTGGAGGTTTCATACCTTTCCAGAAAATAGGGGTGTAAGTGTCTGAAATGGTTGCTGTTTGATACACTTGGATTATGAATTTAAACAATACTGATTTTTATGTATTTAGTTACAGTGCTACTGGAAAGAAGACTGAAAAGGGTTTTGGAGAATTTTCTTGTTACATTAATCTGCTGTGATTTTTTTTTTCTTTTTTTAGCAGTCTGTTCAGAAATAATTGAATTAGCCAAAGAGCTATAAACAGTTATTTAAGATCTGAGATAAAAACTACACGTATTTGGCACAAAGAGCCAGGAGAAAGGACTGTATGTGTGTGAGCAATGTTTTAAAACATATCAAACTAGTTCAGTAAGTACAATTTGTTACGCTTTTGGTTGGGACAAGTGCAATATGTGTTTAATTTATATAAGTTTTCTAAAGAAGCGTTATTTCATAGCATTTTGCACTGTAACAAAATATGCTGGAGAAACCTGTAAACCTGGTATGTCTTTTTATACCTTGAAGGTATGGTGGATGTTTTAGTGCCTACTTGCACTGAGATTCAAATTGAATGTTAAATCTGTCTACTAAGCTGCATATGCACAACAACTCACAGCAAAGACCATTTACACCTTTGTACAGGAGTCTGTAATTCTTGTATATAAATTGAGGGAATAAATTTTTTAAAAACTTGGCCTTTGGTTCTTCAAAGTGTGGTTTTTTTAATGTTTTACTCAGATGCTTCTTTGTGTTAAATTAAGCTTGCATGAGGGTGGGGTTTCTGGCTTTTGCCAGGGGAAACTTGCTCCCTCTCTGCCTTCTGTACAACCTGGGGAAGGGGGGGCAGGGTCTTGCGGTGGCTTAAACTCCCTCAGTTCACTGGAGCAAAGAAAGGAAGTCGCCTGACCTTACTTCTTCAAACTGACCTCTACTGTGAAAACAACCCTGCTTTTAGAGCCAAAGAACTGGCCTGCCATTTAGACCCTTCCTGTTCTGCATTTCTTTGGTTTAAGCAGTGCTGATCGGCACCAAGGCTGCACACCTGGGGAAGGCAAGGCTTGGGTCCCTGCAGGGTCACATCAGAATCAAGTACCAGGTACCCACACTTTCTCTGGGCAGCCTCTTCCAGCACCTCCCCACCCTCACAGTAAAGAATTTCTCTGTAATACCTAATTAAACCTACTCTCCTTCAGTTTAAAACTGTTACACCCCTTATGACTCCATGCCCTTGTAAAAAGTCCTTCTCCAGATTCCTGCTAAATCCCCTTTAGGTATTGGAAGGTGCTACAAGGTGTCCCCAGAGCCTTCTCTGCTCCAGGCTGAACAGCTCCAGATCTCTCAGCCTGTCTTCAAAGGAGAGGTACTCCAGCCCTCTGATCATATTTGTGTTCCTCTGGACTCACTCCAGGTTCATGTCCTCCTGTTGAGAGGTTACTTCGGGTACGGGCTGCACTAATTCACCTTCTTCCAGGGTAGATACATGTGGTTGACATAAACCCTGTCAAGCATCAGTTTCCTGAGTCAGAAAAGGGAAAGGCCACCACCTCTCCAACCAACCATGACCAGGGTCCGTTCCAGTCAAGTACCTTTTGTTCTCTCAGCAGGAGCAACAACTACATTCAACACTGAACTATGGCACAGAAACAATTACTTGCAATAAGCAGTGCCTCCTGAAGAGACTGTAATGTCATTAAAACAGAAAAGGGCTATACAATGTTTTACTTGCAGTGTTTACTAAAGCATGCTCTCCAGAAGTTCATCCATCTGGAACTTAGAAAAAATAATCAGTAGCAGACACTAGATGTTACTCAACAAGCCTGAGAGGAGGGTAAAGCCAGCTTTCAGCCTAGTCTCATGGCACTTGCTTGAAATCCATGCAACTCCTAACTCTTAAATCCAGCTAGACAATAGCCTCACCCTTTTAAATCATGATACACTTCTTTCCTGATAGATTTTTGAGATGTGAGTCCATTCAGATAGAACTACGTCCTGCCTCCCCAGATCCTCCTTCCCACACCATCATCAAGCATCATGATACTGAGCAGGAGATGCTCTATTAATTGCCTGACAATTGGAAGGATTAAGAAGGTAAAGCTCACTCAAAACTCACTATCAAGTCCCTATGCTTACTCTTTCTTAAACCAGATGGATCATGTCAGTGTTACAAGTTATAGCCACAAACAGAAGAGGAGAAAAAAGTATCCACTTATAGTACTTCTTAAATAAGTAACTGTTGTATAATCATTGGTGTGAAATTCATTTACCGTGTCTGCAACTGTGACACGACAGTATTAGTTTTGTCCTCTCTTCCTTGTCTTTCTCTGCATATATGCAGTGATAGGACAAGGGGTAATAGCTTTAAGCTGAAAGAGAGCATGTTTAGATTGGATATTAGGAAGAAATTCTTCACTGTGAGGATGATGAGGCACTGGAACAGGTTGCCCAGAGAAGCTGTGGATGTCCCATCCCTGGAAGTGTTCAAGGCCAGGCTGGATGGGAGCCTGAGCAATGTGGAATAGTGGAAGGTGTCCCTGCCCATGACAGGGGAGGTTGGAATGAGACGATCTTTAAGGTCCCTTCCAACCCAACCCATTCTAGGATTCTATGATAAAGCTTTTTACATAGTTCACATGAAAGAGTAGCAAGACAATCAAGGGATGGAAACCTGTCCATCCAGGTGCAGCACAGGCAGCATACTAGGAAAGTGACCGAAACACAAGGTTAAAAAGTTGACCTTGCAAAGAAAAGATGTGTTTGTTTTTGAAATTAAAGATATTTATTTTTATGCTGAAAAACAGGTGTCAACAGCCCGACTTTTAATCTGTGGATAGACAAAGAACAATTTTAAACTCAGAAGTGTGCCAAACACCATTAGATTAGAAGAATGTTCAATTAAACCCCTCTTCTGCTAGAAAAACAAGCAGAGGAAAGAGAAGCTTACCCAAGGCAACATGGCCTATCAAACACCACAGCCTTGGAGACAGATGAAGGATCTGAGGGACTATGTGACCCTAGGAGGCACAGCAAGAGAGCAGGGAAGCAGAGAACTGCCTGGGCCAGACCTAGTGGAGGCAGCATTTGAAATCAAGAGGAAGCAAACTGTTTCCTTCAATGTTCAGGAATTTATGTATGTCCAAGAACAGCAGGGGAGAAAAGCAGAGGAAACTAAGCCATTTTCATCTACCCAGTACAACTATTTTGTAATTTTTGTACTAGTGTTGTCCTCATTAATTGCAAAAGTGATTATCACCAACAGAAAAAAGGTGACAAAATATGCACAATAATACATAAGAGATACAGTAAAAGCTTTTCTGCTTATAGTTTATTACTAGTTTTAACTGAGTTGACCTAGAAAGGTTCATCAATAAATAAACTGAAAGCAAGGCAAGGTCTGCAGTGAACACTAATGCCCTATAGATTGATACAACTGGAAGAAAGTCAAGTTCTAATGTTCACAAAATATTCTTAGGGTTTTTAAAATGTAACAACTAACACAGTCAAATTGCATCATTACCATTCACTATTATACTTTATTATGACTGCTTTTTCTTATTGAAAGAACCACACTGCATTTTTTATTAACAGTAAAATAGACTTGCACCATTTTAACCATATCCATGTGTCAATCAATAAAATACTAAAAGCATAATGAAGCCTGACCTCATGGTCTGCACTGTTTCCTATATATATCAAAATAGTAAGAAGTGTTGCTACACCAATTTGACTTGGCCAGATTAAAGTTGGTGCGAAATAAAATGAGTATTCTTTTTCTAGGACCTGATCTAGTTATCTTAAGCAGAGATTTACCGTAGATCAGAGATACTTCAGTGTTGCAATCGACCAGGCCACACACCACCTTCCTTGTGCACTGAGGTATTTTCACTTCAGGAAGAATCTATAAGAGGTACTTTTCAAACAGGCCAGTAGTAAAGTTTAAGCTTTTTAACTGCAATAAAAGGAGGTAAATGTAAAAATAAAAGGAGGTAAATATAAAAATACCTTCTACCCTTAATTTAATCCAGGCAGATACCTGCTTCCCTGCAAGTTCTTAACCAAGAGACTGTACACATTTTCATTTCACACTCCAGAAAATATTGAGATTAAATCCCCCATCCCTAACCTATGCAGGAGGAAAGAATACAAACAAACCAGCCAACCAATCACACAAGGGGAAAACCTGAAGACCTGCTATAGTATTACTCCTTACAATCTGTTTTCAAACATTTGCAAGCCCTTTGAAGCTATGGCAGTCACTGGATTCACATCAGTCCATTGGAGGTTCAGTCAAAGCATCAGTTAAGACTGAAAACTGAAGGATTTTATATAAAAAGGCCAAATTTTCTGCTTTGCTGAGAAAAAATAAATGTGTTGAAAAACAAGTCAAAACATCAGCTGCATGATGCCCCACGTGTGAGGCAGTCAAAACCTTTGTAAGTCAAAATTGCCACTGGCAAGGCTAGTGAGGTCCTTGGCAAGCACCTGTCAGCTCTGAAGGACACTTGACTCGGTGAGCCCTTACATCAAAACACTAACCAACAAGGCAGTTTGCCACAGATTTGTCTTGCAAACAATTCCCAAGATGAGTTTTAACCAAAGGAGATTAGGTCTCTGGTCACCAAGACTTTTTGTGTGGATTTTCCACTGTTTAACAAAGTGCAATTTATGCCTCAGTCTTTACATGTTCTATGATTTATCTCAAAAATATCTCTTATTCACAACATCCTTCTGAAATACCCCTTTCCTATGGGCCTGCTGCAGGGAGGGAAACAGGTTACTTGAGATCTCTGATTGCCTAAAAAGCAGCAATGCAATATCTGTCCTGTTCTGCAGTCTCTGCAACGGACTTGCACAGAGTATGAACAGCAATAGACTAAAGCAAAGGGCCCAGTTGCCCCAGGGGAGCTTGGACTTTTTAGGAAGCCACTGCTGGAGAGAAGCAGTGGTGTTTTACCACTCACAGCTGAAAGGACATTCATTAACACCAAGTGTCATCAAGTTTCCACATTTCTCACTGAAGATATTTAATATTAATATTTGATGTATGCATGTGTATATGGACCCATGTCACACTCAACAGTTTTTATTTACAGTCTTTTATTTTCAATGCCTTGCTGGTGCTTTTAATGACTGCACAAGTACACTCAGGACTCTTGAGAGATCAGCACACAATCCTACTTCTTATTCTTCTGCACTGGTGTGTGGGCAATTTGCTCTTTGACATTGCCACGCTCCAAGTCTGTCAAGGTCCACTGAGCGCCACAGGACACCCTGCACACACTTGACCTCACAGGGGCACCCTGACACTGCCATTCGGTGTGCTGGTCACGCTGTGCAAGCAGGTAATCACTGCCATCTCCTGGCAAACTGCTACCCAGGAGTTTCTGCACAGATTGAAACAAAGCACTGACATAGATACCATCTATCAGACCGATTGAAGAGAAACCACACTTAAAACTACAACACTTAACAAGTGCTTAAAAAGAGCACCCAGAAGTCCTGCAAGGACACTACAGACTCTCCATCCCTTTCTCTCCCTCACAAAATTTAGAAACTTTTGGACAGAACTTCAGGCTTGCTCCTGAAGAGAGCTTCCAGCAGACACAGGAACCTGGTGAGAGCAGCTCCCAAGAGGGTTATCACATCTGCACTGTAACTGGGTGCTGTGGTACCCAACCAGCACCCAATCTTAGAGCTTTTCTCTTAGAAAAAAATAACACAAGACTTGGAAAACCGTGAAACAGGAGTTGACTAGAACCCAGCTGCTATAAGCGATCTTAATCATTTACCTACAGCAAAACAGTGTTTTTCTGCTACTTTTGGGAAGCCAGGACCTCAGAAGTTCACATTAACTCTTATACGGAATCTGATGTGCTTGCCCCCAAAGGAAATCCAATGCTCTCCAGATTATTTCCAGAGAAAAGGACTGAAAAAATTCTAACTGCCTTAATAATATAGGATGATTGAGAGTACACATAAACTTGCCTAAGTTGGTTTGCTTTAGACAGAGAGAGTGAAACTGAGAAAAGAACCGCTGATTAAATTACTCTACAAAATGAAACCAGTAGCCATCCAGGTGGCATTTACACATTGCTGTAAAGTCATCAGTACACTCTTGCAACTTGACACTTGACCAATTTGGATTACAAAGCTGAATATTGAATGTCATAATAGAAGCACATGCATTCCTGCTCTGATTTGCTTCTACCTTTATGGATCACTGTGCAGATGTTTCTGACCTTTGTCCTCAACAGCAGGGTCACACTCCCTCTGCCCTACTTCACCTTCCCATTGTTTTCCCCTGAGACTCTTCCCAAAGAAACTGCTTTTTAAACTACTCTGTTTACACAGCCAGGAACAAGAATACTTAACTATTTTATTGCTGCCTGCAAAATTCACACCCAACATTCAGTTTTGAAATCCACCCCAGGCTCCTCTCAACAGTTTAAGGACTACAGGAACATTAGTGCAGTAAAGCTCAATGTTGACACAAACATTGTTTACTTCCCTCCTCAAGCCACTGTAACACAGCAGACTTTAGAAGGGTGCTGTACAGATGAAAAACTTCTTATTCTGAAGTGCCATCATTATAGATGGCACATTATAAACACACATTATGGATCAACCAATGCCAGTAGCAGCTGCCACTTGATTGATTAGACTTCCTAGATGGATTTGTCCAGCAGTCCTGAAAAAAATTCCAGTTTTCTCAATTTCTTCAAGGCATTAAGGAAACACTTTAAAGAATGCTATTCAGCGTACTGTCCTTGAATTTATCTATGTTAACTGAATAGAAAAACTAGTCAGCCCCAGTTTTACCAAGGCATGCACTGACAAAATATGCTGTGAGCACCTCAGGGTATGTGATGAGCACATGGAAATACCTGTTATTGCTACCACCATGCCCTTTCTTCACCTATCACTTTGAAGGTAGTCACTTTTTTCAAACATTTTAAAGCTTCAATAATTTTGTCATTTCTGGTAATTATTGTATCTTTTGCTTTTTACCTACTGTGGAATTAGTTGAGGGAAAGGATCTCCACCTGCCCTTAAAACTACATTACTGCTGACAAGCTTTGTTGTTATGATGTCTTCAGTATTTTGCTTTGTTGATTCACAGTTTGCGGCCACTATGGGGAAGGAAAAAAAGTCAAAATGCACTACCTCAATTTCACAGTAACCCTCTTTAAATAGAAGATAACTAAAATTAAGTGCAAATTCAGCTGAGGTCCTGGCATTCTATTTCACTAAGGATTTATTCACTTAGCATTTCAAATTGGAACCTGTGCTCCTCCTATCTTTTCAAGAAACACACTCTCCACAAGTAATAAGTATTTAAGTTCAGTTTGTCTTGTATTTACTGACAGACCAGAGATAGACAGAGATAGAAAAGTCTTGTCAGTTCTACCTTTAAAGTTGGTCTGAGTCACAAAGATACATGGCTATGGAATTTGCCTCCTTTCCCTCTGACAGCAGCAGAACCAGGTAAGGTAAACGCACAATCAAATGAGCAGTAGAACATGTATGATGAGTAAACACTGAAATTTTTGCTACATTTCTGCTACCCATCAGAATTCTCCTCCCCTTACCTGAACTTGCTCACAAATGGATGGTGTAAAGCAAGAACGTGTCCATAGTAGGCTGGGAATGGTGGTTTCAAAGCCAACTCTGTTGCTATTCTCAGAGTCTGTAATTTCTTCACTGAAAAAGCTTAAAGAAAACTCTGGAATCAATTAAGCATGATGTTTTAAGAGCAAGGTGTGCCATTTATACTTTAAAAGCTTAAATAACTTATAGAAGCTGCTCAATGCAAGTATTTATTCATAACAAATATGAATTAATTACTTAAAAGCAAGATCTTTAAAGCTACCAATGGTTGTTACTTACACTGAGGAGTATATTGAGTGCTACTGATTTGAGGCCTAGATGAAAATGTCTCTGTAATCAGATGCAATATAACTAGAGGCAGTAACAGCTGCAGTTCCCAGTTGGTCCTCAAACCAATATTTAACATAGTTTAGTCCCAAATGTATGTTCAAGATAACATAGTTCAGTCCCTAATGTATGTTCAAGGATGAAGTACTGACACCTTGCAATTCAATAAATGACTTTATGACACAGGAAAGCAAACTTCTGTGCAAGCCTAACACCATCACAGATACCGCTTAAGAAAAAATATAAGGTCAATTAGGACTAGACTGAATTCATTTTATTTCCTTCCAAAAAGAATAGACACTAATTTAACTGTATACAGAATTTAATTTAACTATAACTATACAAGTTTCAGTATATTGTCCTGTTCAAAAACTGCTTATATATAAAAGAAAAAATACTGCCAAAATTCTAACGCATACTTTACAATTAAAATGTCCCAACCTTCTTTCTACCCCTAATAACCTCAGACTAGAGTTGCAGTGTTCAGATTAATTTATGTATGGATGAAAATTCCCTTGGTCTTAAGTGCAGTTTCTTTATTACCCATATTTTTGCCACTACCACCAACACTGGACTCAAAATTAAATTTTACAGTATTAGCAATGAAAACTTTGATGAACCTTGTAAGAACAGAATTCAGAAAGAGATTAACAACACTTTTTACTGCATTAAAATATGTTACATGCCTCTAAAAAATAACTTATGCATTTTTCTGCATTTTCTTCTGTTTATTAATCTGTCGCATTTTACTATAGTATCTGCTAAGTTTTCTTTGAACACTTGAACAAATGAGAAGCAATCACTCTTAGACCATCAAAACTCAACTCCATAAAGTTCTTAGAACTTCAAGATCTTGTTTTGAAACAAAAGGTGTCCAATAAGGTTCCAAGAATTTTTATCATTACACTCAAACAAGTTAGCCAAATTTTTTTTTTCTGGTATAATCACTCAAACCCTACCATTCCTCCACTTTCTATTGTTACTGCATTTAAACCTCCAACATTCCTTACCATGACTAAACAAAGGTTCCCATGTAGTTATTTACTGTACTGTTTTACCTAGTTGCTGTCCAGGCATACAGAACACTCCCCACTACACTGCCAAGTCTCCAAATCCACCATTTCAGTTAATGGAAGTCTATGCCACTCAAAACCAGAATTACAGTCAGCAATTCTGTTTAGATATACCACCTGATGTGGCATCATGTAATTGCATCACAAATCAAATTGTAATTGAATGCAAAGTAAAGGAAACTTGAGTTTATTTAGCTTCCAATTTCTGGGAGGTCAAGAGGAACTAGAACTGCTCTGGACAACAAAAAAAAAAATAGACTGCGCTTACAGATCATGTTCTGCCAGATTCTTTCTTTAGGACCACTGTTTTATTGTTGCCCTTTCTATTACATGGGGGATGTACATATTATCAGGTGTTAATAAACGGTCAGTGCCTGTACAATACATTCTACAACTGAGCACCACTTTCCGTAACTGAACAGGCAAAGAAATTACACTGAACATCAGCATCTGGCAGTATTTCTCCAAAAAAAGTGACTAAAATGGGTTTAAATTGATTAACACTATTAAATCACATCTAATATTTGATACTACATGATTTCATTACAGCTATACGATACAATTATACAAAATGTGTTAACATCAAAGAATACAACCAAAATTAAGATAGCAAACAAAACCTATATAACTTTTTTTTTCTTTACAGGAAAATACTTTTGAAGTATGCATGTAACTGCCCATTCTTTTAAAGAAAATCTACCGCAAGCAAGTTATCAACCTCCAGAAAATCACACATAGCATTACTACGCATATCCCCAAAAAGTGTACAATATGCACACTTGGAAAATACAAAATTAAAAAAAATCGTAAGCAACAGGTGAGCTTCATATTTATAAGAATGTGAAAAGAAGTCCAATTTTAGCACTGTTGTATAAAGAATTGTCTTTTTTGATGCAAGTTCACCAGCTGACCCGTCCGGTTGGGGCCGCACTTTACAAAACACCGTGTTCTTGAAATGGGGTTACAGAGCAAGGTGGAGCATCTTAGCAATGTCACCTTAAAGTTTTCTGTGTGGTTTTTTTTTTGCTTTTTATTTACTACTTATCAAAACATGTCCTTTAGGTTTGTAGGGTTCTTTTTTTAAAATTCTTTCCTAGAAACAATATACAAAGGGGAGGCGTATTTCTTTCCAATTGATTTTCCTGTAAGATGCTTTGAGTCCAACAAGGTTCTCTTCCAACTTTCACTGGTTGTTTTTGGCCTTAGCGTGTGTTAAGATGTGAGATTTCAGGTTGGTTGACTGCGCAAACTTCTTATTGCAGCCGTCAAACGGGCAAACGTAGGGCCTGTCGCCAGTGTGAATTCGCACGTGTGTGCGTAAATTGAAGTCCAGTGAAAAACGCTTTCCACATCCTTCAAATGTACACTGTTGGAAGGAAAAGACACACTCCATTAGCTAATGAAACTCATCCCCTCCACTCAGCAGAACAACAGTCTTCTGTAAACCACTAGACTGCACAAACATGAACATAGAGGTTTAAGATTATTATAGGCGACGCTGTGGGCATCCTCTGTGAACTGCACTAAAAACTACAATACATATATTGTATATATACTATAGCATAACTATTTTCAAAGAGGGAAATAAAGAACTTCCAGCTTGCAAGCAAGCAGTTCTGCTAAAAATATCTTCCCTGCATGTGAAACAGTACCTACACTGTACTGCAGAACACAAAAAGGATTTCACATCAGAATTTCCCCATTTCAGTGATGATTTGCAAAGATTTGCTCATTTTACCTGCTTTACTTTTAAGATGGGCTTGATATTAAAAGGATAGCACGTTTAGTGGTAAATACTTACACTTACCACACAGAATATCGAGCATCTAAGCAAGTGCCTGAGGAGTGTAAATCAAGTTTCTGAAAGAATGTATTTTAGAAAATAACAGCAAAACACCCCACATCTTAAAGGGTGTCCTGGTGAACATGTACGCTCAAGACTAACTTTAAAGATATATGGGGAGTATCATATGAAGAGGGCAGGGGACCTCTGGTGGCAGAAGCCCATGTGACTCTTTATAAATGGAAATCAATTCAGTGACTCCCACCATTTTGCTGAAAACTGATTAATGCCCCCTACTGAAAATTAATACCCTGAGGTAACTGAGCAAACAGCCCCAAGCCTCAGCTGTCCACAGGTGCTAAGTTGAAAAGATGATGAGGAGAAAGAGACATTTTCTTAATTCACCAGTAACTGCAGACTTCACTTTTAAAGAAGGCAACTTTACATTGTATTTTGAAAGCTATCTCCCATGTATACACAGTTTGCCAATTTCTAAGAGAAATCCACATAAACAGTTAAATGATGGCCTAATTAGCTGAAAGGGACTCCCAGTTTTTAAGGTGGCTCATCTGACTTTAGAAAAGCCCTAGTATCCCTGAGTCCTGTGGAAGGCAGGTTACAGTTAGAGCCCACAGTAACTGGTGGCACTCCAGGCTGGAGGTGCACAGTACCTGAAAGGGTTTCTCTCCGGTGTGAACTAGCTGATGCCGCTTTAGTTTGGAGCTCTCCACAAAGGCCTTGCCACATTCTGCACATACGTGTACTCGAGGGCCATGAGTGTGCAGGTGCTTCCTCATGGCAGAGTTGTCCCTGAACATCTTTGTGCAGCCCTTAAAAAGAACAGTGAAACTCAATTAGTAGATAAGCTAGTTCTCATAAAGAAGGTTTTATCTGCTACAGTACAAGCATTTGAAACACTTTTATATCCTGAATACTTTCTTAGAAGTTGGCCCTGAAAAGAACATCCCTTATATTTATTTTTAAAAAATGCAATACAAGAAAACTAATCATTTGAAAAGCTGACCAAAAAAACAAACAAAAAAAAACCAAAACACAATCCCTAACCCTTTCCTCACTCAATATTATGAGCCATGTGCAGTCAAATGAGTAATAGGACAGTCTCATGGAAAAGATGTAGCTCTGACAGAAGCAAATGAATAAACCAAACAAAAGCATTTAACAGGTTTCAGGGGAAAAAGCAAACACAAAACAGAAATCCAACCAAAAAAAAAGAAAGATAGAAGGATAGAGTTCATGGATACCTATGGTACACTCTTCAGTGTGCTACATTCTGAGAACTAGAGTACTACAATATATTATATAGTCTCTAATACACCACAGATTATTCCCTAGTACCAATTTTTATGTGCACCACCTCCCAACATTCTGTTGTCTTCCTTCTCTGTCCTCCTCATCTCTGAGAAGAAATGGAGCAAGAGGGTTTCCAGCATATAACAACTTAGAGGAACTACCTTGTCCAAACTGGCAGCAGCAGACTGATCACTACCACACTGAGAAAGAGAGTACCACTGCTGCTGCTGCTGCTGCAACCTAAAAAGTGATACTGGGCAACTAAAAAGGGTGGGAGAACAGCCTGAGTCAATGCCAACTCAATTGAAAAGCCAAACATACATTAACTCAGGTACAGCATCAGAGGTCCACCCTCCACTGACAGAAATACAATCTGGACTCCAGAGTATGCTTAAGCCAGCAGTGGCCCGAGGGTCTATTTATCTGATCTTTCTACATTTTTTTTTCACCTTTTAGTGACAATCAATAGGTATCTATCATATCTATTCATAAATATCTTGCTCAAGGTTCAAAATCCCTCATAAAATCCTATTTATAATCATAAATTCTATTTGTCCTACAAATGATGCTGTTTAAACTTATGTAAAACTAGTCTACCAACATCACAGTTATGTTATGTTATGAAGCATAACATTTAAAGAACAGAACCTAAAGGAACATTCAACTGCTAATCTTAAATTCGGCAGGCTTCCTTCACTGCCTCCCCGCCCAAACAAATACATTTAAATAAGCCTTGTTTCTTATAAAAACAGTGAAATGTCACTTTCAGGAGTTCTCTCTTCAGGCACTAGAATCTCTTTGGTTAATTTTGAAGTATTGTGCCATCATTCCTTGCACATAGCAGAACTGGGTGGGGCAAAGCAGCATCAAAATAAACAAACCAACTTTTTTGGCATTTATTTCCAAGTCCCTTCTTGCCTGTGAAAGCAGTAGGTACATCTACAGTATTTTTCTTTTTTTTTAACTGAATCTGCAAAGCCTATAAACACTAGAAGACAGAAAATGGAAGGATAGAACATTCTTCCCCGCCCCCGCCCCCCCCCAATTCAGATGAAGTTGAGGCTATGAAAAAGTAAATCAAAGAAATGAAGGTAACATTCCTTGGTATAGTAAAGAGTAACTGTTCCTGTGTCTTTGCATACTGTATTACAAAAAAACATGACACTCTTAGAATGTGGAGAACTGGAAATCAATGTAAGCACAAAGAGGAATTCAGAAAATTCCTTACACCATGGCTGTCAGAAAGTAGCCTTCTACTAATGCTCTCTCTAATGGCTCTCTCTAATAGCTATCTGCCCTGATTATTTGCTTAGGCTCACACTTATCTAGACCAGAAGTCAGCAAGATTGTATTTGTCTTTTTTTTGTTACAGACTAAGTCAGCTAAAAGAAGCACTACAAAAGCTGGATAATGCAGTAAAGCCAGATGCTACCAATCTTGGTGACTGGCAACATTTATTCAAGACAGAAGCTTCCCTGCTAGGAGTGGATCAGAATCATATCTCCAGGATGCCTGCCTCTCTCATGATGATGCACCTTCCAGCTCTGGAATGTAATTCAGAGTCTTCCAGTGAAGCTGACTTTGGCATCTGCACCATAAATTGCTGATTCCTGATCTAGACTCCAAATCTGTCATAGTTTCCAAGCAGAGGATATATAGATCTTAGGAACGTACTTTGAACAGCTTTCAGAACATTCTTTCAAGTATGTATTCTTGGGTGTCGGGAAATCACAACAGTAAAACCAGCATGTTAGGGACTGTGCATCATGGTTACCAGAAGATTAGGGATGCACTAACCTTAAGACAAGGAATGGGAATAATATATTATTCAGTGAAAGGTTTTTAAGGAAGCCTCTAGAGAACAACAACTAAAATACATTTAACTGAGTGTATTCTATTAACAGTAATATATTTTAGTTATTCATTCTCAAGAGAAAACAACAATACAAAATTCTGATCTACAAATTACTATTTACTCAGAAGCTGAGCACTTCACTTACTTTGTGAGGACAAGCTATCGTTCGTGGAGCATCATCTTCTTTAATTTTTCTTGGTTTCATTCTTAAAGATAAAAAAAAATACAACAAAATATTAGTAGAAACACATTAGTAGACAGCTCATCTCTCCTAAGTGCCTGCATAATGAGCACATTTTATCCTGCAGTATTACATGTGTCAGTGGTACTCACTTTAACATTTTTTAAAACCTTCATAAAAATATTAACAGTATAATTTAGCATTTGGAATGCTCTGCTTTTCCAGAAGGACCTCTCAAATACAGAATAAGACATTTAATACTACCTTCTTAATCCTCTGAATATCTGGAAACAGAGATTTTTTTCCTCTGACTTATACTAATTTTAATTAGGAGATTTTGTTTGAAAACTCCATTTTTGCTGTGACAGTACCCATGTGGCCTATTTAGCTTCCCTTCCTCTCCATCCCTGCAGCAGGACATGAAGGACTACAGGTTCAATCATTCTTCAGTATTTTCACCACACAAGACTTCTAAAGAAAACCCCACCTAAGCAGGGAGAGCAGCAATCAGGCAAGTTGTGGAATCCACACAGACAGTATAGACACCCATTACTACCACAGAAATGGTAATTATCACTTTAAGCTACTGTGAAAACAGATTCCACTCTTGGCAACTGACAAGCAATCACCCATTTATTCCTGGTCACTGACAGGGATCTCCACCATTGCTTTATGGATGCCACTAATCTCCACTGACTACATAAAGAGCCCAGCAAACTATTGCTTGTATGTGTTACATCTATTTCATATACAGTAACACTCTGTAGAAAACAATCTTAGAACAGTGCTATAACAACTACGTGTCAGAATGTCAGAAGAGCCAGATGTGATTCTGGGGAAGTGCACTGCACTTTCAGCTATCCTTATTTCTCCAGTCTGCAGTGCTGTCTTCAAAAAAATCAAAAAGGAAGGTATATCTCCATCTAAAGATAGTGATAGGTGGGTGTAAATTTATGTATCTGATACAGCTGGATATTCCCTCAGGTAAACAATGAGATTTTGCACACTGCCAAACCTCGCTGTGGAAGCAGAGCCAGTCTGTTCACGTGGGTTACTTTTACTTTTCCTGGTAATACAGCACATGATAATTCTTTATGACAAGGTGGCTACATATCATATCTGTAATTTAAACAAAAGGTTTGCTATTGTATCCTAGTCTCAATTAAACAGAAATGAGTGGCTTGAAATTAACAAAATAACTGAAATTATCAGAATCACTACTCTTAATGTTAAGAAGGAATAGTGTCTCTTGCTATCCATGACAGTTTTAATCTCCATGAGTTCGGTTTCTGGAAACTGGTACTAAAGAACAAGGTTGGGGGAAGAGATTTCCAAGCAATGCACACATGTACTTTTATACACCCATTTTAGTAATTGATATGAGACTGGCTAAACAGCAACTTCCAAACATTCAAAAAACTTCCCAAGAGCTGTAGGGAAAATATGCTAAAATGCCTCCATCCTAACCACACAGGCAGCTGTTTTTTGCAGTCAGGAGTCCAGACTTCTTTGGTACTGTCACACTCCCATGTGTATGGCTGGAATCTGCTTTCACTTGTCTCCCTTCACATGGATTGCTGAGAGAACAGGCAAGAGTAGTGAAAAAACTCCCTGAGAAATCCTGAAGACCCAGAAAAATCATCTTACAACTGCCAGTAGAGTCATATGTGATGGACAAGTCTCCTATGGCTCTGTCAGCTATCACTGGTCCCTCAATCTGAGTCCTTTCAGTACTGCAGATGTAGCACAGTTCAAATGATCATGTACAGACTAAAGCACTCGACAGCTACTTCAGACACAACATTAAACCCAAAGGATTTACAGGTTGCTTTTGTTCTTTTCTCTAAGTGGACACTTGGGAAACTCCTGCTGGCTCAGCACCTCCTGACTACACTGAATAGGTACAGAGTTAAGCTAAAGAACACTGCAGTCTCCTGCAGCGTTACAAATACATTTACAGGTATTAACAGCGACTTGAAAATAGGTGTAGGGCATTTGTGTTGATGAAGCTCCTCTTGCACCATCACCAGCAGCATAACTAAGATTTCATCAATTTAAGGGCAGAAACATTCTGAACACAACAAACTCATCTGTTCCTGTACACCAGTCTTCTTCTTATCTTAATCTTCATTGTAACTGGTTTTCTTCAATAGCACAGATCAACTCAGTTAACCTTATTGATTACATTTAATTTATAAAATCTAATTGGAATACAGAATGGTTGTGCTCTGCTTAGTTTACACAGTCTATTTGAGTAGAGAATTAAAATACCTAACTCTAAACAAGTGAATGGGATTAACTGACCAACTACGCTCTCCAGTGAGGTTCCAGACTCATGGTACTACAGGTACTGAGGCTATAGGAAAGCACACACACAAAAGCTTTCAATTACCTTTTGCACAGGATTCTCCTTATTATGTCTGTGATTTTTCAAAATGGGAGAAGGCACAGAAATGAGCATCTGTAATTGTCAAAATGGTCACAGAAGAATGATTCGACAAGATGGGACACGAGAGAACAGAGTGTCACGATTTAATTCCGTGAAAGAACAAACACCCTTAGGAGACAAAGTTGGTGCCAAAAACACCTCCTCCTAACTCAATCAACCTGTTAAATGTTGGCTGAGTCATTCCCCCAGCCCCAAAAAACTAAGCAAAAATAATCTCCTAAGTCTGAGATCTGTGTCCCTGACATGATCAGAATGAGTAAAACCACTATTGTTCTGAAGTCTTAATTGACTACGTGTAAAGGAAGTGACTAGACCAGCAGAACTGAGAAGAACCAGAACAACAAGAGATGTGGCCAATAGCTATAGTGGGTAGTGCCCACATTTTCACACTTTGCATAAGAGCCCACTGATCATCCTGTTAAATCCTCTTCCTGAGTCTTGTGTCTTGCCTCTGGTATTAAGTCAATCTTTGAGAAAGAAATGCTGCAACAGTGCCATCTCTAACAGGCTGCTGAGGTAAAGTGAGAAGGAAAATACCCCAGGCCAGTGTAGTCAGGGAGCTTGAGGAATCAACTGCAGGTGAACTGGATAGTCAGACAGGGGACAGACTGCAGCATTAACATACACCTTACATTTTTCAGCTCAGTGTCTGAGCAGGCACAGAACATTATGAGTTATTCCATCGTGCAATAAGCTGACTGTTTAAAGTTCAAGCTTTGTTTCTAAACTCAAGAGTATCAGCCCAGCAGTATACTTGAACATTTGGACACAAAACAACAAAAAAGTTCAGCTAATAAATGAACAGATTTTAAATCTTCTCATTTTTCATGGAAGCATGGCAAGTTAAGCCTAAAATGTGGAATGAGACTGTGCTTATGCACAGGGTTCCATAGATAACCAAGCTTATCAATGAAACAGCAGCAGACACTTCAAGAGAAGAGGTGGCCCAAGGTGCCCAGGTTGTATCTCAGTGCCACAGGCAGGAAGAAGCTGCTGGGCCCTTTGTACACTTGGATTAAAGGCACGAGGGCACAAACACCACAGGCACAGCTACAATAGATCATTGTGTCAAAAATGTCATCTTGCTCACAAAGCTGCAGACGCCATATGGACAATCCCTCAGAGAAGAACTTAAAGACTGACATATTCAAATGTATAGATCGAAACAATTAAAAAAAAGATTTTGGTCTTACTTTAAAATTAACTTTCTGCAAAAGGAGACCAGACTAGAATCTGGGCTGTTGATCTTAATTACACTGGTGCAGGTAGCTCTTGCTGGTGGTGGTTAGACTTTTGGCTCCCACCCAGTAGAGCATCTCCACCAGCTCCATCCAAGTTTTCTTAGCCTGAAACATTAATCAAAAACAAAACTCTAACAAATATCACTATTTAACACAACTACAGAAACACATATTAATACTGGTGTGGAACTTCTGAAACAGTTGTATTTGCAGAAAGTCAATTTACATGGCAAAACCAAAATTTTAATTTCTGCAGTGAGTTTACATGGGTCATGCCTAGTAGAAGCAATTGCACACCAGCTAACTGTGAAAATTAGGAAAGGTACCTTTTGGATCAAGTCACTGGGACACTGGGACACAATTAAAGGCTAAGTCTTAACTTGCACTGGGGGAGTGAAGGCAGGGAATGGGTGGCAGCAGAGGAAGCAGGAAGGTGTGCAACCCAACAGCTTTACAAAATGAGCTCCATAAAAGCACACACTCTTATCCGTGCATAAGGAAGACTGAGCAAAATCACAGGTATTAAACCACTCAGTTTCTCAAAATTAAAGAAAAGCAACACTGTCACTGTGCAGTATCTGAAAGTCACATCTAAGCACCCCTTTTCACCTACACAGCTGAACTGAAAATACTTTACCCTGAGAGAACCAATCCCCACCCCAAACCCTTCCCAAACTCCACAACCTACAGACGCGTCAATCGGTGCACTTTTAAAAGTCAGCCACTGACAGTGTCAAAGCGAGGAATGAAGGCCATATAATCCAAGTAACAGTATAGAATCTTCCCCTTGCTCCATAATCTCCCTTTTTGCCACTGCTAAGGGTTCTGTGCTCTCACATCCTTTCTTCTCCCTCCATGCATAAATTTAACTGAAACAGCTTTACTCTCTCTAAGGCACATCTCTTTGACACATCCTAGAGGTCTCTGAACCAGCAATGATAGTCACCTATGCTAACGACCACACCCCTAAGAACAGTCAGACGTGGAGGAAATGACTCTCTTGGCAGTGTTACTGCCACTGCTGCTGTGTTCCCTCATTCTGCCATTCCCCTTGTGCTGCCCTGCTGAGCAGAACCAACCCGAGTGCCACAGCCCTGCACTACTGCAAGAGTTCATTTGTGCTGAAGGACTCCTGGAACTGGCTAGACTGGCTTTTGGGTAAACAAGACAAAAGGGGAGTGGCACTGGGTGTCCTAGGAATCTATCTACAACCCAAGAACCCACAGCCAGTGTCTTACCATGATTTGGTCACAATTAGGAAGAAAACTCATATAAGAAGTTCTTTCACTCTGTGATTCTGGCAATAATAATCATTAGGTTTGCTCCAATTATGAAGAATATCATATGTGTAAACAAGGACAGTGACCTTTGCAGTGTGGTACAGAGCAGGAGATTTCCCCTCCCCTAAAAGAATACTGGGTAAAGCAATTGTCACTTTACTGCCCTTTAAGCTGCTCTGTAACTAGAACAAAACCAATACAAAAGCATACACCTTATAAAGAGGCCTAAGTCATAAATCTGGATGACCAGAAGGCTTTGTCACTTTTAAGAAGGGTGTCCGATTTCAAACTCTAATGCAGTTTCCTCTCCTTTTAGCACATAAGAGAGGAAGGCCAGTCCTCACAATGACTCTCCTTCAGAAAAGATGCCAAGAGCAGCAGAACATAAAGCCATGGAGAATAAAGTTGTTACCACCAGGATCCATTACTGTGCCAATTTCCCAGCTATAGGATACTCCCTCTTATTTCTTTGTTTTACTGATGTCTGTGTTCTGCTGCCTTTAGCCAGTTCAGTCATGTATCTGTCTCGAGGACAAGAGGGAGAGAGCAGGCAATCAGGAACATCCTTTTTAGTGGCTTGCTTTGAGGGAATTTGCCAAATCCACATACTAGAAATATCCCTGCTGCCTTCCCAAGTTTTCACTACCAAGCAGTTATGATTTCTTCACAGCTAACTAATGAAATACTTGTAACCAATTTAGATTTAGATAAAACATTTTATTCCACTCGAAGGTATTTCCAAGTCAAAGGTATCAAATGAACACATGGTAATTTATTAGGTTTTGTCTTTCTGAGCAGATCACTCACAATTAACATTCCACATTCCGGTATGATTGCCTAAGAGAAATCCACCTTTTTTCTTCTTTTTTTATTGCTTTTTTAAAGCATGCTAGAGAAAATTGAAGACTCCTAAAACAGAATGAAGTACTCTGTAAAAGGTGATGAAGCGCCAGCCAGGTGTAACCTATGGTCACTTGTCTGTGCATTACTGAACATGCCAATGTTCTGACACAGCCTGTTTATTCACAATGTTTTCAGTGGAATTACAGAATGCATAAGAGCTTTTCCAGGAAAAACTGAAAGAGTTCCAGTTAAAGTATCCAGATTCCTGCTACATGACTCAATGACATATGCACTAAACCAGGCAGTGAAAGACAACTGGATCACAAGAGACAGTGCAACCTCTCACTGTGCGAGAGGCACCGAGCTCAGAGAGCTGGTGGCCGCTGCAGATGCTCCACCAGTACAGCTCCGAATCGTGAGGGCTGTAGAGCTACTGACAACTTCAAACACCAAGTTTGTTCCTGCATTACTGTTCACTAACTAGATCATGATGAGAACACCAGAACCTCACCCAAAATCTATTACCACTATAATTCAAGCTTTGTCTATTTAAGACCTCAGAATTTTGTACCTAGTAACCACTTCAAATGTCTCAAGTCTCAATTTCCTTCATCAAAACAAGCTGCATTGTTAGAAACAGTGAATCTAGCCTGGTTCTGAGTAGCTAATTTCTACAAATGTATGGTGAGACTCCTTCAACTCCTTTCAGGGAAACAGGAAAGCAACCCTAAATAACTTTCTCTCAACTACACAAAATATACTTAGCATATAATTTTACTAGCCAGTTCACACTTCCTTATATGTGGACTGTCACAATTATTTTTTCAAGTGATCTGAATAAAATTTTGTTATTCAAAACCTTACAGCACGTGAAGCTACCTAAGTTTAAAAGTAAGTTTCAACTTCATGTGCTGCTCAAAGTTTTCAGAATACAGCTACTGAGAATTTTTAAATTTTGTAAAGCAATGAGCTATGTTTGACCATTGCAGAGAACTTTACACTAAACAAATACATTCTTTTAGCATGAAAAACTGTACTCCTTGAGTGCCCAAAGCCAATTTCAGACATATAAAACCAATTTTTTTCTTCCAGCTTGCCATGCAAAGTTTCTAGTAATACTGCACACAGCAAGGTCAACAAGACAATTGAACAGCAGTTTGCAGATATCAGTACTTGAATTCATCTTACGAGCTAAGGAGTTCCTTCAACACGCTTCACTGTAAGAGGACCAAGACCTTAACAAGCAACACTCAAATTCTAACACACCCATATTCTTCAGTGTCAGAAGAACAAACACAATCATTTAAGACATAACAAAAAACGGTAAGGCAAAAGTTTGACAGTCAGTAATTCTGACCAAGAAATCAGAAAACTTTTCTTAGAAGATGCATAAAATTCTCATGTATCTACTATGAAGGTAGCAGAACAATTTTTCCCAGATTTTGAGCAGCTTGAGGATATTCCTAAAGGTGAAGTCCCCTCAAGGTGCCTACTCTACTCTCAATATTGCTCTTCTGACTGAAGTGTATTACATTTTATCTGCTGTAAGAAAAGAGACTGTACACATAGAACTTTCCATCATCTGCTACAAATTCCAGCTCTGGAACTTCCTAGACATTCTACTATAAATATTAAAAACTGGTAACTGGAAAATACAGCCAGCAGCCACTATTTTCTCAATAGAAACCTAACTAAAACATTTGACAGTATTCAGAAATATGCAGACACATCTGATAGATGCAGCCTAGTCATTTCAAGAAGCCCAAATCCTGACAACCATTTCGAGTATTCAAACTGATCTGGAAAAGAAATATTGAGGATTTACATGGAGAATATCCTGTGAAAAACTATTTCCACTTCCTAACAAAAGACAGCTATTCAGTACTTCAGTGCTTAAGAGAATCAAAGATTTTAACATGTTTTAAAATAACACGGAATTAGAACACTATGTACACTCAAAAGTAGCACTTAAACATTCGCTTTTGCAAGAATTTGTATGAACTTTTCAACAGGTCCCAGAGAAAAAGACAGTAGCTTTGATAAACAGTAAAACAAGGTAGAAGAGGATCAATAGCTAGAACCATCCATGACTTTAAAAAGAACCCTGTTTTCAGCTGTTTGCTATGTGCTTTTATACATTTTCAGATCAGTCTGAAGCAGAGAGAAAGCCCTGCAAAACTATTTTACTAGAAGCCTTCAAAATTCATAGTTCAATAGCTTTACTGAAAATAATTGTGAGATGAAGCAGTGCTGCTATTCCTCTGGCACGCTACAGAGTAACAGGAAAACAGCTGTAAAAAGCAGCAAGATCAAAAAGGTGAAACAGGAGTAGATGCACACCCTGGACACCAAGATCCACCTAACCAGGAAGCCAGACCAGAACTTGTATCAACAATCCCTGCCACCTAGCAACTAGCCGGAAAAAGGCACACTTCTCTCTCTACTAGGTGACCCAGAACTAAGAATAACAACATGTACTGTC
The DNA here is from genome assembly GCA_013398175.1 of Climacteris rufus. Classification (NCBI taxonomy): domain Eukaryota; kingdom Metazoa; phylum Chordata; class Aves; order Passeriformes; family Climacteridae; genus Climacteris; species Climacteris rufus. The sequence continues at coordinate 879,026 of VZRZ01004547.1, forward strand.
CACGTGCTCTAAGTGTCAGAATTATGCACCAGAGCTCTGAAGAATAGCCATCTGCTAATGAAGATGAAAATGAGTGTGGCTTTATACATGTTTGCTTTCAACATGTGAAAATCTGTCAGTGGCAGCTAGAGGAAGGCAGCAGCCGTGCTCAGACACTGCAGACACAGCCCGAAGGCTGGCCCTGCACTGAGTGGAGCAGGAGGGGACCAGCCCGGCCGTGCAGAGGCAGCCCCGGGGGGACACCCGAGCGGCTTCTCCGCTGCCCTCTGCTGGCCACGGGCTGCCCCGAGCAGCCGGCACCAGAGCCGGGCCCGGCGGCCTCGCTCACTACCCCTGCCCCCTTGCACGTCACTCCACTGCCATCTGAAAGTAAAAGTCACCTTGTCACCCAGGTCAAGCTATTGATATGTAAACGAGTGACAATTGTGACTCACTAGAGAAAATCCAGGCAGGGCAGTTACCAACTGTGAAACTGCAATTATCAGTGCCACTCCAAAGTGCAGGCCACATGATTCTCTTCGAAGTCATTTAACATCTTGAGCTTAAGAAGCAGGTGGAAAAGAACGGTAAGTGGCTTTGCAAGCTAAATACTGTAGTCTTGCTACTTTGTACTTGTCCTGGTGTGACAGTATCATATCGCCAGTCATGTATTCCTATCATCAGTGGACTTTCTTCAGTAGGGGACCATGTTCCAGCCCGGAGGACAGAAGGAGAGGTTTTTGGTTTTTTTTTCCCCTTCGTTTTTTTTCTTTCCCCTTGCCTTTTCGGCCAGGTTTTTTTTGTGTGCCTTTTTTTTTCGTTTGTTTCTTTGGACCTGTGCCATCACCTGGAACTGAGGAG